>LPNX011146647.1:73267-239415 GCA_001517045.1 Pseudotsuga menziesii
TTTTATAAATAAAATATTTCCATTACTTATCATTACATATTTAATTAAAGATGTAATGATAAGTAATGGAAATATTTTATTTATAAAATTCATCTATACTATATTATATGGATTTTCAAATTAAAAACTAACTCACTATTAATTCAAAGTAATAGTTTACCATTAAGGGTAGTATTGGGGAATATTACATTACCTATATGTAATATGGTATCGACAATAAAACCATTTATTGGTGTGAAGCTAATGATTGTGGTTCTATGTAAGAGACAACAAAGGCTTGTTGTAGTGTAGACATACTATCATTTTTTATCTCGTTATAAGAGAATAAAATATTACCCAAATAAATGTAGAGTTCACTATAGCTTTAAATTAGATTTTGCATAATCATATAAAGATTGTGTAGCATACATATTAAGTACAAGTAAACATATATAAATTATAATATGAATTTATCTATCAAATATTCATGAGAGCCATAGCAAAAAATTGGGGTGCATCAGCAATGGTCTTTCTTTATTATTCATTCTGGAATAAGAACATAGTATTACACATCTTTTACAATGTCCAACAATAGTTGTCCCACAACATATATCTCAATTATTATATCCCTCTAGTTACAAAAGGGAAACAAAGATATCTCTCCTTTGTTACCAAACCCATCCCCTATCTACTCATGATATTTTATACAAATTATAGTTATGAGTGATAACTATGTCAATATGGTTCCAACCCAATTGCTCTTACTCGAAAACATAAATATCTCACCTATCTTTTGTCACATCTTCTTACATAGTTCTTTCTACATTGATTGTCCATCCATCTTTTGCGACTAGATGTTCAAAACCAATTGGGACAACACTTGCCTTAGTATAGGCATGACTATAAATGCTATCACCAATAAAACAAAGGTTATCACAATAAAATCCAAAAATATTACTTATCCATCTTTTTTATGTATAACAACAACAACTTGGAGTGACATGCTACAAGAATATAATCATTATAAATGCAATATGTAGCTTACAATTAGAAAAAATATATATTACTACATCCAATAAATACTCAAACTAAACTATATATACATATATATACTTTGAAAAAAAATTATTTATATTCCATTTTAATAATATATTAACTAACCAAGGTAATTTTCTAACTCACTAGGATGACTTATGCTTATCTATTATCTAATTATGTAGAGCCATTTTTGTTTTTGATGTCATGGATGATTGGAATTATCATTATGCTATTTTTTATATTTTAATATTATGATATTATTTATAAATTATATAATTTAGGGTTTAAATTATATATATATATATATCCGATTTTTTTTTAAATATAAAAGTGAGGATTCTGCAATGTTTCATGTGAAGGTATTTAATTGTATTTTTAAGAAAACTCGAGGGTTGATACATTGCACACACTTTCTATATATGTTTGCTAAGTTTATATTATTTGCATAAGCATTCTCTTACACTTAAAAAATAAGTTTCGATTATATTATTTGCATAAGCATTCTATTACAATTAAAAAATAAGTTTCGATCATTTGCATAAGCTTCTTTCCATTGTGTAATAATACTCTTGCATTATTGCAAAAGCATAAAGCCTACATGATCGGAAGTTTGGTAAAGAAAATCGAGAGGTTGAAAATTAAATCATTTATAAAAATTTATATATAAAAAATGGAGTTTACCATTTTCCATGATTTCGATTTTATATCAATTCCTATAAAACAATTACAAGACATTTCGAAAATTTGGCACGAGGGGATGCGTTGCATTGTGGTGAACCTCGCATTTATTTACAAGAATAGTATGAATAGTGGATTATAATATATAGGATTCCTAACCGAGGACGCAATTATTATAACCAAAAGCTTGATTAGTATTTACTAGTTAGTTGTTAAGCTTCTTTCGCCAAATAAGTAGAATAAGCTTCTTTCTCCAAATAAGTAGAATCCCCCAACAATTAGCTGTTCCTATGGCTAATAGAGTTAATATGACCAAGGTTTTTATAGACACAAAGGTGGTGGATGCAAATATAAAAGCTTAAATTGTCTACTTGTGGAGTATCTCCCCTTCTACATAAACAAGTAAATGATTTCTATGAAATGGTTTCAATATTATCAAAATAATATTGAGCTTAGATAACCTTGAATCTTGAATGGGTTGAGAAACTATAATGTATCCATAACCATATTTGATAAATTGAAATAAATTGTATATAACAAGAATAAAGTTGACAATGAACAATAATTGGTACCAAGTTTCCAATAAAATATATAGTGAGTTTAAGAAAGTTAACCACAATAGTAAGGTAACATCTTGTGTAGGTATGTTTTGTATGAGAAACACATGTTGATATCTATGGCAATTGCAAGGATATTCTCAAGTTGATTTATTTTGCACAAGATTAATTTATCCTAATTCAAAACAATGTGTTGCTCCTAATATTTGTAGATTTATTCCATTCATCATTAATTTAAAACAAAATATTTCTAATTCAAAACACTCTGTTGCATCTAATATTTGTATTTTTCTTCCTTTCATCATAGCTTAATATGTAATAATTCTATAAGATTGGTATAGGAAACAAGTTGAATTTTTTCTCTCTCAATTCCTCGAATACCTGCTCCTAAAAATCCATATGCATTTAGGATTATTAGAATGGGCAGTAAATTTATTATCTAGTGTTCTCATGAATAATTGGTAGTTCTAATTGTATTGATTTAGTTTATTTTTTCTAGAAAATATATTGTTGTATTAAATGGTGCGTCCCTATAATAATTGAGTGATATACTTATGGAAAATAGCTTATATGGTATTATTTTAGAAGGTATAAGAATCATAGACTATACTGTAAATAATCATTATATAATTCTTACTACTATTGGAAACATGCCTTCCCATGCCTTACAATTGAGCATGCAAATGATTATCATAATTATGGAATGTATGCTTTTGTACAAGTTTTTAAAAATATAAACATAGAATATGCAAAGATTCTAAAAAAATTTCAAAGATGAAAATGTCTTCTCAATTATCATTTTGACCTTTTTCATCTCTTTTGAGTGAGACACCGATATATCTTATATATAAGTTAATCCTATACAAATTTCCTTGATGTTGGTTCTACATCACGCTTGAGGATAAGGTGGAACTTATATTGAATGTGATCATAGTTCATACTTGAGTTGAAAAAATGTCACTACACACTTTCTATGTTTCCGCCTCCATGGGGTTTAGTTCCCCCTGAATTTCATCCCCTGAATCTCATGTCTCCAAATTGTTCTAGAAACTCCAAATTCAAGAATACATGTTTCAAAACCTTCCTACATCAAATGTTACCAAATATGTCCCCATACTCCTATCCATGTGTTTGAAAATTGATTGGTAATGAAAATTTCATTTCCTAGGGTTGAAGGATTTAGTTATAGTTGTGGATCTTGGTTTTGGTTTCAGTACTATTCAATATTGAATTGAGATTTTTCATAGTTCTAGTACCATAATCATATTTAACAAAACAAATACAAATTTACCTGTAGTATATTTCGACTTATGACCCAAAATTGACCTTATAGAAAATTGAAGTGGTAATCCTATTACCTTCTTACATCAAACAGGAAAAAAAAAGACATTGTGCATCATTTAAAATATAATCCCATGAACATTCCCAAATGATTACCAAATTCCCATTCAATGCAATTCAAAAACATATATTTCTAACACACTATTATGTGTCACTAATAATATGTATTCCTAAATATGTATGACAATTAAGCAGATCATTGCATAGTAATAAGTTTTGACAAAACAACCTGGACTATGTGATTGCATTATGCGAGCTTGGACCATGCAATTACATTATGTGATTTCATTGCATTATGTTATTCTCAACAGATTACCGAATTCTGATTCAATCCAGGTAAATAATGTCTATTTATGACACACTATTATGTATCACTAATAATAAGTATTCCTAAATATATATGACAATTAAGCAGATCATTGCATAGAGAGAAGTTTGGACACTACAACTTGGACGATGTGATTGCATTGCATTATGGTATTCTCAACAGATTACCAAATTCCCATTCAATGTAGGTAAAACTTTTTTATTTCTAACACACTATTATGTATCACTAATATTATGTTTTCCCAAATATGTATTATAATTAAGAATATCATTGCATAGAGAAACAGTTGGACACTACAACCTAGACTATGTGACCGTGTTATGCGGGTTTTGAGGTTTGTACATTGTCACCTTTAATAAATCGTAAACCAAATGAAATTAAAATAGTGTTTCTAATAATGTTAGTCAGCGGGAACACCTATATTTTATCAGTTGTGTGAGCAACAAGAAAGTGTGATCTCACAAACTATTTGTAGAACAAGTCATTATTTGAATAAAATGGATATGTTGAATAAGTAAAGTAACCACAAGAGGATTCGTCGAAAAAGGGAGGACTAGGGAGGTTGTGAATGCAATTCAAACATAGCACAATCATAGTCCACGACCCTACATTAATGCATGTCGACCTACCTAGAGTGAATGGAGATGGAAGAGGGACCAACAAATGACCCTAGAAAAGAAGGAAAACAAGTAATCATTGGGGTTCTATGGAGAGTTGGCGAACAATTTGGTTTAATAGCGATCACCAAATACTAGTCATCAAGAAGACATTCACTTAATATAGACAAATAATTAAATGTAATAGGATTTTAAATGTTATGTAGATATATAAATTATTTGTTTAATGTAATGTTATGCAAATTTCATACATATAAATTGAAATATATGTATATATATGTGTAGGCAGAAAGAGGAGGAAATGGAAATTGTATGTCTCAAACCTATAATTTCCACACAAAAAAATCAATATATCTATATATAAACATCTATATACTCTTTTCACAAAGTGAATAACTTAGCATGTATTAGTGACTGCAGCATGAATACTTTGTCGTTTAAATTGTATGGTGACTTATATTGTTTTCATTACTGATTTTTGACAGGTTATGTGTATGTTTACTTAAGTTAATGACATTTTATTGTCGTCACCTGAAGGTGATGTACTTGATAGTTTTTATAAAATTATCCTACTACATGTTTTTTCCAAGGTTACCTATCCCTAAGGGTGGTTTATTCCCTAGTCGTCGCACTCTAATTCTTATGATGTTAGAAACTTGTTTTTTATAAAGAAAGTGGGTTTGCAGGACTATGGTGCCAAGCACCATAGTCCTTATCCCAATACTTGGCATGAAATATTATTCTGTTTTGATGCATGGTATACACCATTTTTTGTGCAAGGTAAAGTGAAGTGCTTGATTTATATGTTAAACAAGGTTGGGACTATGCGGTTTATACCATAGTCGAGGGTGGTTCATGGATTTACCACCTTTGAGGTGTTTATAACATAATGTTTTAGCTATGAGATATACTGGAAGGTACAAGGTTATGATTTCAATTATACTATCGTTGACCT
Source organism: Pseudotsuga menziesii (assembly GCA_001517045.1). Lineage (NCBI taxonomy): Eukaryota > Viridiplantae > Streptophyta > Pinopsida > Pinales > Pinaceae > Pseudotsuga > Pseudotsuga menziesii. The sequence continues at coordinate 78,761 of LPNX011146647.1, forward strand.
TTGCATTAAAATTTGGTCTTGGCTGCGAGTTGACAATGCAGCCAGGTAATTAATAAAATGCTTGAGATCAGATCTCAGACCTCCATTTGTCTTTACATCCTAGAAAGGGTTTTGATAGGGTTCTTAGCATGTCTAAACATTTCACTTTCATTATTTAACTTGGTCTGTAAGTTTTTGGAAGAATCTCTTCCTAACATGGTTGTGTCGAGCAGTTTCATTTGTTAAATATGACCTAGATTGTTAATGTTCTCTGTAATGGTTTCTTCTAAGGTGAGTTGGAGGTTTTTTCTCGGTGTGAATGGTCGGTGACCCTATATACCTTATTGGTTTGCTGCATATCGAATCCTAACCACCATTTATAGGCCTTGAAACTTCCTTAACCAAGTAAGTTCGACTTATCTCTATAATGGTTGATTAAATTATGTTTAGGACTCTTGAACAGTATATGAGTCACGTGGGTTTATCATTTTACTCTGCAGGTAGGGAAGCGATAAGGGAAACCAGGAGGAGCTGACCCCTAGCCCTCCTACATTCTAATAAGTTAATGTCAAATAACATCATCCATCTTCTTTCACAGTTTTTATTAATGAGGTTATAGTTCTAACAGTAATGTGTCTTCTTGTAGGTTTAGAGAAGCTAATGAGGCTGGAGACAATGTCACCTCCTCCTAGGCCTACTATTTCCCAACCCAAGGTGAGTGTGCAAAACATTTACTATGTTGATTATTTATTTGAAATCATCTTCCTTTATCTGAATTTTCTTAGTAGCTTGGTTTGTAGGTGGCTCTTGGCTGGGATTCATCGCCATGTAGGAGCAAGTCATTTTTCCAAACTCAAGATAAGTGTAGACTTTTTTCTTAAATCTGGTGGGCTTTTATCTGACAAGAAGAGGGCTTTGCAGCCTCTCTGTTGCATCATTGTTTTCAAAAAAAAAATGTGCATATAATGTTATGTATTAAATGAAAGTCGTGGGTGTCGTCTTAGATGGGATTACCACCAGTTCGGGTCAGCATTATTTGTAAAATTTATTTATATTTAAGGTTCTCAATTACAATGGATTCCATCTATGATGGACTTACATCCACACCTGGTTGTGAATCCTCTATGTTTATTTTTTATATACAAATAAATGAAAGCGACACCCTAGGGTCTGTGCAAGTTTCTTATTTATGTGTTTCTTGATGTTAATGATAATACATGTCACGATTTTATTTATATAAAATAAATAAAACAAACCCCTAGGGTCTGTACCATTCTATCGTTTGAGTTTTGGTTGTTTTAATGATAGTTCTCGTTATCATTTTTGTTTATATAATCTCCTCCATTTTATAATGGTCTTACTACCACGTATCTTATATTTTAATGGTTTCGTTGTTTGTAAACTCATTTTGAAATCTGTAGAGTTGACTTTTTTTTAAATAAATATTTTTCCTCAGGTTTAGATACCTATAAGAAGAAGCTCGACAATATATGATCTAGATTCGTGAGCTAACTTGATGGTTATAGAAAACCTAAAAGATTTATTAAACTCAACTGTGGTCGTGTACTGTTAGTTAATCAATAATTGGATTAGTTTTTATAACTATTTTATTTGATCTTGGTAAATATCGATCTTGGTAATCTCTATTTGTGTTTGGGTTTTGAAATGAGATATTATTGTTATGTTTTTAGCTTTGATTAAAAAAAATCCTCTCAACTCTTATTATGTTCTAAAAAATTCCTAAATAAATAGTTTATAGTTCTTGTAAAAATACAAGTTATGTGAATGGATACTTTGTTGTGTTATATTCGATCCGGTTTGATTAAGAAAGTTTTGCATGAGTTTCATTATGTAAAATAGAGAGAGTTCCATCTGTAAGATGGAATGTGAACTAACAAACTTTTAACAGTATGATTCTAATTTTTGTTTAATCTATTGTAAATATTGTTATGTAAATATAAGAAAGCTTAATCTAGAACATTTAACTAGATCTAAGGTAGACTTTCGTTGAATTTACAAGTATGAATTCTCTGATTGGCGTATGGATTCCCAAATAGAGATTCATTAAAAACTCTTAAGATTAGGAACCTATGAATACTATGTAAACTCAGGCTAATTTACATGAATATAAAAAATAGGAAATATATTTGAATCAAATATACTAGGAGAAAAGATAATTGAATCATATGCATACTAGGAACAATATTTGAAACAGATGCATAGAACTATTATTGTAAAAAAAATGTGATTCATAGTTAACTTGATATTCTACTATAACTAGTTTTAGACAGATAAGAAGTACATTAGGGAATATGAAAACACTGTGAGGAAAATATAAATGAAATCAATTTTCCTCCCAACCAACTCCTATAAAATCCAAGTCTCACTTGCTCCAGAACCCCTGAGCCTATTTGTTGAACCACAAGAGAAAAGTCAACTTAATGCGCCATTTCTTGCATTCACAAATAGATTCCCCATCCACTGCTAGCCTTCGGATTGCTAAATGGACATACTATTATATAGTATTTTTCCTAGGACTTGGTCATTTATGACCTCCTTCTCTTTAGCACTCCACAAGAAGTTGTGACCTGATTTTGGGGAATATTCCTCCTACATATTGAGTTATCACTCAGTAGCTTCAACCACTTGTCTTTTCCTCTTATGGGTCAGCCAGCACTCTTTCAACAATGATGTCAGTTGTCATTCCCTCCAATATTTTTAATTAATAAAATAATAATCCATTTCATTTATTTTTTACTTCTTGTCAAAAATATTTAAAAATTAAGTATTCAAAAATAATAATAACAATTTATTCAAAATTTGGTGTGTTACATACACCTCCCCATAGTGCATAACACCATCCTTGGTGTTATTATTTTTCTATATTTATTCTTCCATCATTCAATTTTGAAATACGATCGTATATGCCTCCCACATATCACTTTTCAATTCCCAAGTGGAATCTTTCGAACTAAGGTGCTTCCATTGCACCTTGAATTGTTCGATGGTACAGTTATAGAGTAAAAGTTCTCTCATGTTGAGAATATGTTCCAGTCCAACTTGGGACTATCCTTCGGGTTCCACCTGTATAACATTCCAGTCGACCACATGAGTAGCATCGTGAACATACTTCTTAAAAAGGAAACATGAAAAACATTATGTACTTTAATCGTAGGCGATAGGCCTAACTGGTATGCTATCGGGCCTACTTTTGCCAAAACTTCAAACATCCGACAATACCTAGGTGCCAATTTTGAATACTTTCCTACTGTTAGGGATATTTTCTTAAGTTTTACCTTTATATACATATCCTCGCCTACCTGGAACTCTTGAGGAGTGCTTTACAAGTCGACATAACTTGTTTTCCTTTCATGGGAAGATTTAAAATTTTGTTGTACATGTTTCATTATTAGTTCCATATCCTTTAACAATTCAGGTCCTAACATTAACCTATTAACTGGATTGCTCCAAGAAATTGGATTGTTACAGTTGCATCCATAAAGAATTTTGAAAGGACTCATTCTATATGATACTTCAAAATGAATATTGTAATGAAATTCTACAAAGTGCAAGTATCTTCCCACTTACCTCATTTGTCCATTAAATAAATTCTAAGCATGTATTCTAGAATTTTGTTTACACTTCCAATTTATCCATCCGTTTGCGGATGATACACACTGTTGAAATTAATTGTGTGCATACTCCTTTAAATAAGGCCTTAAAAAATTTCCATGTAAACTTTACATCTCTATCTGAGATTATTACCTTAGGTACACCATGTAACCTAAAAATCTCTTTCATAAATATATCTGCATTGTTAACAATCTTATAATTATATTTTACAGAAATGAAATGAGTTTCTTTAAATAATTTTTCCACTACAACTATGATTGTGTCATGTTCTTTAAAATTTCTAGGTAGACCTATTATGAAATCCATGTTGATTACTTCCCATTTCCCTTCCAGAATGGGTAGTGGTTGCAGTAACCCTGCTCAATATTAGTGCTCTGATTTTACCTGTTGGCATTTGATGCAATAAGATAAATATAATGCTACTTCATTTTTCATGTTAGGAAAAAATAAGTCTTTTCTTATCATAGTTGTTATAGCTGATTTCACCACTCGAGGTGAATCACACTTTGTATGGACTTCCCATGTCCCGTTGCAAACTCTGTAGACCCCATGGACCATTTTTTGTCCTTTGATGTTTCCTTGATCATCCCTGAAAACATGTGAAAATTGATACACGCGAATTTTAAACCTATAAGCACGTATATACGTGGGTTTGACCACTAAAACCGTGTACATCGAGATGTGTGCATAATCCAAATCTTTTTGGATTTTTTCTTGACATGGATCTGACTCGTTTGACTCTTGGCCTTCCCTATGCCTTGGGATCGCTCGGATTTGACCTTTCATTACCCCTTTGAAAGCTATATAAGGAACCCCTTGGTACATTGAAGTTAATAAGAGAGAATTGAGAGCAAAGAAACTATAGTCCATTGTTGTCGGAACTTATGCTTGAGTCTGCATCCCTTTGTCCCTTGGAGCACTAGTGTGTTCTTCCCAAGATTGCCTTTTGCTTGTGAGCTTGCTATCGAGAGATGGAGGATTGAGGTGGTGGAGGCCCAAGTGGGGGATTCAGTTTCTCCGGTTCGCAGACGTGCCATCATAGGTTGTATCTTGTAATCTCTAATTTATATTAATAGAAATATCTTTTCCTGTCCAATAATGTGTGTTTGAATGAATATTTTATCCATGGGATTATGTCAAATGCTTATACATTATTGATTATATATGCTAGAATAGATCTAACACCATGATATATAGAATTCTTGTATTGTTTACTTGTTGTTGAGGAATTAATCTATCAATTCAAGCTAAAGATTGGAAATCTCAACTGGGATCTACTTCAACCGTCCGGAATACGGTACGAGGTCTGATCCTTTAGTGTTAGACATTTAATTTCTATTGCATATTGGAAAGGATTGATTTTCAGAGTCAAGCTGTCTTTTGTGGTACCCCAAGCCATATGAATTTCTCTTCGTAATAGAATTGATGACTCCACTGGGGAGTTCCTAGTAGTTGTCCTTTGGGGGTTGTTTTATCGGCATTCAATGAATTTGAATTTCTCTTTCTCTCTTTTTTCTGTGTCGGGTCTGGGGATATGTATGCCTGGTAGTGTCTAATTGGTGTGAATTTTGTCTTGACTTGTCTGTTTTCCTTGAATTTATGCACCTTTCTTCATGTACATGAGTTTTTAACTCACAGTCGCGTATACACGTGGTTATCTCTACGATTTCCCCGTATACACGTGGGTTTACTGTGAACAGTCACGTATGCCCTTTCTTTTTCCTTTTTGTGGGGGTTAATTGGTTGCTGGGTGAATTCTGATATTTACTGAATCTCCTTTGGCACTTCCTGAGTCTGTTTAGACCTCTGTTTCTAACCAGGAACATTTTTTTTTAGGCTAAATTTTTTTTTAAGAAATTTTATGTCATGGCATTTTCGATTTTTTGTTTGAGATTAGTGCATTAGAGTTCTTTTACCTTAGTGCTTTTCTTGAGTGTTTTTTGTGTGTCCTTGCAGAGTCTAGGGGTCGTAGAATCATTCTTTTGTTTTTTGCATCTCATTTTATCTCAAAAATCCAAAAACATTTGCTTATCATCATGCATTGCATTTTCCATCTTTGCATTGTACTTGTACTAGATTTTCTTTGGAGTACTAGTTAGGACTTCATATAGGAAAATTTGCATTCATCATTTGAAGAGAATTGTGCATTTCACGTAGTGGCATACCCTGTTTTCATGGACACAATGCATTTGCATTGATTGTTAGGTGTGCATTTTACTTCATGTTGCGTCATAACACAATTACTTGCACGGTCATGTCCCTATTTTGAGTAATAAATCCAATTAAAATCAACGCTAAATTAAAACGAATTACACTTTTTTCTTTTCTAGGGTGCACCAACAAGCTTAGGTTTTAGGATCTTGGAATAGTTCATTGTCAATTAATTCTCCAAGATCACTAAACAACAACATGTATGTGTCTGTCCAGGTGAGTGTGTGAAATCCTTGGTATAACGAGTGTTTCTCAAGATACTCCTCTCAAAAGGGAGTTAAGCATGAGGCATTGTGAGCGGTTATTGATTGGGATGACCCCTAGTCATAACTGAGTAGCACCGGAGATATTTCCAGGATTATATTCGTATCTGGGGGCTCTTTCGAGAGTTTCGGGCTTTGCTACCCTGCCCATACGGTCAATCCCGCCTGATACTGTCCGCTTGAGCTTTGATTATATTGAGGTGACCTTAGTGGCCTTACCTAGGATATTGAGGGGGTACTTTGCAGGGGTTATTCTGTGGGTGTCCCATCCAAGTTGGGGTCGGACAGTACAATCGCTTTACGCGTTGAAGCTGAGGGCCACAATAATTGGTTACGTACCTCCGCTTGTTGTGTATGGGAGTCTCAAGCCTCTCCTAGGCGAGACATACCTGCTTCATTCGGGAGCTCATTTATCCAGCCCTTGTTTTCCTGCATTTGGCTTTATATTTTATTAGTGATTGCTCTGTGCATGATAGTTGGCTTAGGGTTTACATAAATAGAGAGTCTTTCTTCTTTTTATTCATTGTGGATTCAGGTATGGCTCCTTTCCGTTCTCGTCATTTAGCAGGACTTCTGCCTTCTACTTCTCCTCCTCCTTTGGGAGAGAGACCTAGATAGTCCAGGTGGACTATTTAACACATTGATTCACACACCATGGGAGACCATTTAGAAGATATTCCTGAACCACCTCCTCCCATTCGTGTAGACGATGGGGAGTTTACTCCCACTTACGATCCTTCAATCGACTTGGTTGAGTTAGGTCCTATGATTTCTAAGATAGGACCCATCCACGATAGACCTAATCACTCTAGGGTTGATTCCTTGTTGACGTGTTACCGGTATGGAATGTCAGAGGACGTCGAGACTCATTTTGAACCTGCTAGCACTAGCTACGGTAGTTATGCTATGTCTGGTTTCCCTACACATGATTTGGCATTTCATGCCAAATCTGACTTTGAGCCTAACACTATGCCTGGGGGCACTCTCATTCCTTACCATGCGGAGAGGTTTGGGAGCACTAGTCACATTGCACCTTCCATCCCAGTGGTGGAATTTACATCACATATCCCTCCTAGGTCTAGGGTTAGTGATATGATTAGGATACCAGATCTGAGACGAGTGACGATAGGTGGTAGCACATATATTATTACTCATATTCCTTCATCCTCGGTCCCTAGTTCTTCAAATGTACATCCTCCACCTTATTCGCATGGTCCTTCAAGCTGACACATGGCTATGAGTTAAGTCCGTACTGTGGTAACTAGACTGATTGTGTCTCAAGGTTACATACCGCCCGTTGCTTTGGGAGGCTATGTTCGTGCTTCTAGTGGTCATGTTACTACTTCCATGGCGTATCTCCATACTTTCGGTATGTATATCCCTACTTCCTGAGCGTATCTTCCTACCTACGGAGTGTCTCATGGGGAATCGCATGCGATGACTTATGGACCCTATTATGGGATGCAGTATGGACAGAGTTCTTCACCTTATCGAGGCGAGTATCAACAACCTACTTACTCTCCTAATTATGGCTTTGTAGCTCCTACTAGTCAAGGTCCACCGCACTATGGTGCTTCCATAACACCCTATACGGGTCATACAGGAGGAGGACACTATGGCCAAGGCCATGGTGGTAATCAGCCCTATATCAATTAGGGAGCGGTCCATCGACCTCATCATCCTAGCACTAGTACAAAATGAGGAATTAGCTACTACGTGACTAAAAATTCTAGTCACCACAGGTTTTTCAAGTGATTTACTACTAAATATGAGCAATTTTGATTAACCCAACTATAAGCGACTAAAATTAACGACTAATTTAGTCACCAGTTAACAAATATGACTAGATAATAAGTGACAGAGTTAAAAATGACTAACATAAGCGACTAATTTAGTCACGACATAAAAAATGACTAGCTAGAAGAATATGAATTAGTCATTTATGTTAGTCATTTTTAATTGTGTCATGGAATATTGCAATTTTGACAATGAAGTCAAAATTTTGTAAATTGTCTACCTTCTATTAGTAATATTGGTGCCATGCACCTCGATCTTCAGAGATCCAACAAAGCAATTGCACAAATTTTCTCTTGAGCATCTTTATCCCTGATGCACCATTGAAGCAAACCACATTAAGCGCGTGCCAAAGGAAAATTAGGTTCCTTATACGTCAATTATGAATTATGTACTAGAACCAGTACCATATCAATACCTAGAAGCATCATAGCTAGTTGCTGGTTCTTCAATGTAAGAGTCCTTGCAAGTCCCATACTGAGGTGCTTTTCTAAATTTAGTATAAGTATTATGATCTGTGACCATTGAACTAGTTGCACCAGTCAACATAGCTTCACTAGGCTTAGTTCCTTTAAACATCGTAGCAGTTGATCCAATTATAATTAAACTAGGGTGCTGACCCAAAACCAGTCTCAGATCCATATGCAGTAGAAAGGTAGAGGCCCGACCCCATCTCCGAGTTTCATGTAAATATTTTGATTCCTCAACCTCTTATAGGCCTCATGACCTCTTTAGGTTAATTATTAATACAAGGGTCATATAACTTGTCCCCTTTTTAGTGACCAAAGAATAGAATCACTAAAGGAACACTTCCATGGATACAAAAATTCAACATGTCATAATGTCGATGAGAAGAAATTAACAATCATAAAAATAAAAAATAATAATTAAACTATTTATCCAAAGTATTAGCATATAAACGTTGCAACAAACACACGAGGAAAGGGTGAGATAACAAGGACAATACACAAAGAAAAAGATAGAAAACAAACACGGAAAAACCAAGAAGATATCAATATTATCTATACTCCGTATATGTAGAATAAAAAATATTTTAAGTCCAAACATTTGTTACATAATTTAAGGGTTTAAGCATCACTATGGCAAGCTTTTGCATAACTCAAAAGTTGGGAGCTAAAAACTGGGGATATCAGAGTCACATAGCAGGAGGTAAAATCTTACATTTGAAGGGATGAGATATTTATTAAGGGAACAAGGTTCTTTCCTTACATGGTTTCTTTTGTCGTTGGCGCTATTCCTCTCTCTTCCTGTACATGTAGGTTTCAATTCAGTTTCTGAATGCATCTCCTTAAAAAAAAAATTAAATTATTGCTCTCCATTTGACATTTTTACTTCGAGGGATTTCTTGTTCCATATACGACTTATCTTTGGTCCTTGTCTTCACATTTCCTTTCATATTGTTGACAACCATGTTTATATTATTGTTTTTTCATTGCTATGATTTATGGGATTATGATATTTTCCATAGGTATAGCTTATTTTTCATGTCATTCTTATCAGTTGGACAGCTCACGGTATTTTACTATGACATTGAAAAATCTCTTTGATAGTTCATAACCTTTTACATTTCCATATTTCAATTAGAGCTCAAAATGGGTATTACCGAAAAGAAGAAGGATGGAGAAAAAGTTGGTACTAATGATTTTCTGGTATGTCCATTTTCCTTGAACCCACTTATATGAGATAACACTGGTACTAAATTTTCTTTGAACCCACTTATATGAGATAACACTGGTACTAAATTTTCCTTGAACCCACTTATATGAGATAAACACCGATACTAAATTTTCCTTGGTACTAATGACTTTAATTTGAGATTTTAGGTGAAGTGGTCCGCTTTGATTTAGTATACATCACAAAATTTTGTTATTTGCTCTCTTCATGTTCTTTTCTACTCTATTTCTCCAGAGGGTTATGGTTTTGTGGAACTTGATTCTCGTGCAACTACAGAGAGATTTTTGCAGAATTTCCATGGTACACCCATGCCCATTTCTTAACAACCTTTTAGGTTTAATTGGGATACTTTTGGAGCTGGTGACAAACAGATAGAACCAGGAGCTAGGTATTCCATAATTGTTGGGGACTTGGGTCATGAGGTCACTGATGTTATCTTGCAAGAGGATTTCCAAAGGCGATATTCATCTGTTAAAGGTGCTAAAGTTGTGATAGATGCAAATACAGCTCGCACCAAATTAGGTTATGGGTTTGTCAAATTTGGTGATGAGAACGAGAAAAAACTGAGCTATGACTGAAATGAATGGTATTTATTGATCATCAATACCTATGCGTATTAATGAAGTTACACCAAAGAAGTCCTTGGGATTTCAACAACCTTATTCCACGAAAGGTATGTTTCTCAACGATGGTAGATTATACGTGTATGTTTTTATCCGTAGTTTTATGTATATATTGATAGGTCACTTTACACAGTGTCTTATAACTCAGTTTTGGGAATACAATTCAACCAACCTAGCCTGTCTACACAATTCCATGTATCCCCTTCAAATATTCATAAGTTATTATTCTCTCTTTCATGGCTGAGTTGATTGCCAAGCGGTTCTCTTTTGTTGTTGGCCAGTCAATACTTTTATTTTAAACTTGTATGTAACCCTTTCAAGCACCATCTACAATTGATGTAGGAGCTACTGTCTCATATAGTTATAAATACTTTTATTTTTTATTTTTAAGGAGATGGTATTTATAACCATTTATAACCAATGTTTTCTGTTGTGGTATTTATAACCATTTATAACCAATTTTCTCTTTCAAATTAGAGGAATTTTGGGGTCTAAAATGGGCCTCCTAAGGAAAATAATAAAATAATAGTTAAAATAATAAAATAATATTGAATAGTTTTGGAGGAAGAAAGAAAAAAACTACTTTTTGTGTTCGTATTTTCGACATATCTCCCTGTGTTTTTACTCAAATTTCGATCGGGAGAGCTCATACCTACACTGCATACTTTTGATGGACATCGTTACCCCAAAAATAAGAAATACCTGAAAAAACGTGATGATGACATCATCATCACGTTTTTTCAGGTATTTCTTGTTTTTGGGGTAGCGGGGTCTGTCAAAAGTATGCAGTGTGGGTACTCGTTGGATGCGGAATCAAATTCCGCATCCAACGAGCTCTCCCGATCGAAATTTGAGTAAAAACACAGGGAGATATGTCGAAAATACGAACAAAAAAAGTAGTTTTTTTTAATGACAAATATGTCAATTCAACCATTATGGTTGACTTATTTTATTGAAATTCTATTGGTTCTTGAATTCCAACTCACAAAAACTTATTTTGGCACGTTTTCTTATAAGGCCCATTTTAGACCCCAAATTTCCTCTAATGTGGTCCAAACTTGGGCATGATTGTCTCCTTAGATTGTTAAATGGCTCCTTTTGGTGTTTAAGGACAAAAAGGATTCTATGTGTTCTTCTGGCACCAGCTTTTGTAGAACCACATTCCTACCTTTTGAAATTTTTTCTTTTGTTAATATTTCTACATCCCTACTTTGGGTGGATTTTCCTTAATTTGTTCTTTTAGGTTTCTTATTCCTTCATGCGTACTTACTGCAAGACTTGAAAAGGTTCTTAGACTACCATCTCTTTACTTTGCCTAGATCTTCTTACATATTTTCCTTTACCCAATGAGTCCTTGTATCCTACTCCTTTGGTCTAGGATAAATTTTGGTCATGTGTCCATGCTCAAGATAAGTTCTGCATTAAAATTTTAAAAGGGACGCCTCCTAATCACCTGCTTTTCTCCAGGAATATTCCAACAAATTTAAACTCAGAAAAGTTGAAAAACCATTCTCTATATCTAGATCACAACTAATATCCCCGTGGCCTTTGGTATCTTCCATTTATTTGTTGCTTATGCACTTTTGATAGTTTTTCCAGAGTATTTCTGATGGGTCCAAATTTTGTCAAGTCTAAGAACTAAACTGAAAGGTTGAGAGGCTAACCCACACTGCAACCATGTTGGATGTATATTACATAGGATCAAATATCCAATTCCATTAAAATGTTTAGGCTTATTTTTCACTTACACTATGCCCCCACACCATTGTAGGGTTGGAAGGCTAACCCACAATGCAGCCATGCTAAGTGTATCTTACATAGGCTCAAATGTCACAATCCATTCAAATGTTGAGACTTACTTTTATCATGCACTCTACCCCATAAAAAAACATGCATGCAAGGAGAGTTGCCATAAAGTAACTCTTTGCACTACTACACAATATCCTTTTTACTCATTACTTACCCAACCTTTTTTGGTTCTAATTTGACTCTTTGAGTTTTTGTCTTAAACGAGACAAAAACAGGGTTTCTAAATGGATTTCATGTATTGTAAAAAGGCTTGCAAATATGATTGTTTAGTTTTCGGGTTACTTTCTGCAATGACACGGCATTGCTCAAAGAATGAGAGCAGAGAACATTATTCGGGTTACTTTCTTCAACAACACAGTATTCGGCATTGCTCAAAGAATGAGAGTAGAGAACATTGTTGAAGACAACAATTTTATGCTTGTTTGGGTGACTTAAGCTTGTCTCATCTCATTGAACATGGCAAGGCATCTACGACTGTCACCACCAAGTTTGCAGGAATGCCTAGCTATTAAGTGCCCAGTGGGGTTACACTAGAAACACCATTATAAAGTCTAATGTTTTTAGTTTTAGGGCTGTTGTGTTGCAGGTGGCCAGCTACAGGCGGGTTGTAGAATAAAATGCACAGGTAGAAGGGAATAATTTCATAAATTCGATATGCAGTGTTTACCGGTAGGGAAGAGTTCCAAGGATGAAAATCCCAAATAAAAGTGGAATAATATTGTGGGGTTTTAGTAGACCATCCAAAAAATAATGGTGATGTCTTATATGGGGTTTTAGTAGACCATCCAAAAGCTAATGGCGATGGATTATAAAGCAGGGAGGTTGGAAATGGTGGCTTCTAAATCATGGCATCAAAGTGGCATTTCCCTAGTTGCAGGAAAATAGTTGATAGTGGAAGAAAACATTATGAAGGTCGTAAAGGGTAGAGAGCTTATGGAAGCTATCGCCATTTCTCCTGAAGTGAAGAGATTCTCCTGTGTTCATGAAATTTCCCTCACAGAATTCAGCCATTATAAATATTTGGAAACACAAGAAAGCTAACCATTTGGAGGTTAATTCCACTTAATTTTCCTTTGAAAGCTCTATTTGCTTCATTTGACACACAATGTTTAGGGTTTTAGTTTTATGTTTGTATATTAATTTGATTATTGGTAGATTTAACTTTGTGGGGTCTCATGCAATTATGTAATGGCTTATAGAGCAAGCAGATTGGAAATGGGGAATTCCAAAGCTTAACAGTTGAGCTACCATGGCCATAGAGACAAAGTTGACGGGGAAATAAATTACTATAAATGTGGAAAAGGGGATATGGTTCACAACATAAAATGAAGAGGTCCTCACCGCCTCTTAGATTCCCTACATGGAAGCCATTAGAAATATATCAAAATACTTCAAAGCCAACAATCTCGAGGTTTATTTCACTTAATTTTCTTTTAAATGATTTATTTGCTTCCTTCAACATACATTGTTTAGGGTTTTAGTCTTAGAATTGTATATTAATGTGATCATTGGTAGATTTAACACTAGGGTGTTAAGCGACCAATAAGCAACTAAACATGGCGAAGGTTTACATTGCAAGCAAGTAATTGGAAATGATGTCTTCAAAATCTTATAGTAGTCAAGCCACACGAGGGATTATGGTGTTTGTCCTATTTTCTCCATAAATGATTAGGTTCATTGACATCTCTGATATTTCTCGCATGAAAGCCAAACATGCTCCAGTTCATTTCTCTTCATTTTCCTTTGAATGATCTATTTGTTTCATTTGACATGCACTATTTCTGGTTTCAGTATTCAATTTGTATATTAATTTGATCATTATTAGATTAAACTTTTTTGAGTCTAAGGAGATCACCCAAATTAGCTTCATTGACCCAAAACAGGGGTTATTGGATCACCGGCTACATCGACCTCTGGTTCAGCAACTGTTGAATCAACATCTACTTTTGGATTTGATGATTTATCTACTACCATAGTGTTTGTTGATGTCTCTCTTTCCCATACAGTTCTCTCTGTCTTCACAAATTGGATAAAATCTAATAGGATAGAATCCTTTCCAAAATCAATTAAAAAAATTTGAAAATAGGAAGCAACTAGCCAATCTAAGAAGCATCTTTAAATACACGTCCACTCGTCCAAATCCTTACCAAGAACATTTGTCTTCAGTAAATTTTCTTGCTTCAGTAGAGGTGCATCTATTTAATACAATTAAGTACACTAGGGACCTTGAGTTCCAATTTCCTTGTTGGAGCTTCCCTATCGACCTAGGGACGCCCATACCATAGCCAAAATTAGTTGGGCTAAGGATGGTGAGGCATATACTAACCCATAATTGCATTTTACAGATGATTTAGCTCTAACCCTAACTCTCGCAAGAACTAATAGGGGCAACATTCTAGTGGACTAATCCTTTTGTTAATGTAGTTAATGTTGTAAAAAACAAGAAGACAAAAGTGATTTTTATTGGATAAGAGGATTATCTAAATTGGTTGTTGTGTGGATGGAAACCTATACATACAAGGCAAATTATCTGATCATTGGGTATGCCCTTTTTAGTTAAAAATTCTAGCTAATAAATGAAAATTAGTTCTGAACTTGTTTCAAAGCAAGGTGCAGGCATAATTTCACTTGTGTCTAGTTCTCTGTAGACATGCGAGATTGTTATGATGTTCAAGCATTGAATCCTTTGCTTGATACTTCTCATGCTTGAATAATGATGGATGTGCTCAAGGTCCCATTGAGCCATCCTACTATAATTTTTGAGTCACTATACATATCCAGATCTTGTGTGCCTTTCTCCTATGCAATGTCTAGTAGTGTGCTTGCTGCTAATAGTTCTTCCCTGTTGTTGGTTGTGTGCCCGATGCCTAGTTTTAAGAATTATTTTGTGACGTTCGAGAAAAGGAGCCACCTACCAGTGCCATTAATTCCTGGATTATCTATGGATGCACCATCAAAGAATCCATGGGTTATGTTTGGATCTGGTGTGTTCTGGATTAGGGTCCATGGGGCATAAGAGGAGGCATGGAGTGCTTTCCTTCTTTCTTGCATTCAATATGTAGAATACCCAATAGGGGTTTGTATTTTTATCTTCAAAACTGGATTCGTTGCATTCTATCCAAATGGACCATATGATTTCCAGTACCAATGCTTGATTGCCTGCAATTGTTTTTCAATTTGAGTGTGGAGGTTATTGATTAAATCTTCTCCTTCCGAATATCTTCTATGTGCTAAGAGTATGGTGGAAGCTGCCCATACCTCTTTTGAGAAGTGGAAATGGAGGAAGAGGTGATGGATGGATTCTGGGAAATTCTCACACAATAGGGCATTTGCTAGGCCCTTGCCATCCTTCTCTTTGAAGTGTGTCCCATGTCAGCACAAATATTTTAAGGGCCAACCATGTAAATAGTCTGACATTTGAGGGAGCATGGATATTACGAAGCTTGTCCACCACCATGCTTGATTGTTGTATTGTATGTTGTGATGAATATCCAAGCTTGATTGTGTATTGAGCCTTGAGTATGATTGGAACCCTATAAAACATCATTTTTCTCCATTCTTAGATTAATCCCTACCTAGGATAACCTGACAAAGAAATATTGTCATCAGTTTCCTTCAATTCCCTGAAAACCTATATCTTAAGAGGCCAACCAAGGTTGATCTAAGTCTAGTTGGGCTAATGGGGCAGCAACATGGTTGAGAGTGAATATATCCCTATTCCTTAGAGCACCAAGAAGTTGGAGAGACATTTTGTAAGCCGTCCTTGCAAATGCATTCATCCAATCCAATTCTTATCTCTGATCTTCCAACGAAGGTGTTTGCTTATGATGTGGAAGGAGGATGTGATGTACTTATGGTAATTAGAGCATCCTCAGGATGCTTTCTCTGAGTAGTCTAGTATTCTAGGATTTCTAGAGCCATGCACTTTTTCACAGAGATATTTTGCCATATCCGTTTGTTATCATGACCAAGCTCTCTTTGCAGCTAGAGCAGTGGAAAATTTTCAAATGTGTTTGATGCCCCATCCCCCAAATTATTTCAGTCTAGATAATGTTTCCAAATAGAGGAGTCGGATGTCACCCATTTCCTTACTCCCTTTCCATACGTATGTGAAGCATATTTGCCAGACCTTGAAATTTACTTTAGAAGGATGGCCAATGAGAGTCTTATAGAATTCTTGATTAGAACTATCCTTTTGGATCGCATACAACACATTCTTGAGTCCAAGTCATGTGGTACTAGTCTGTAATTCATCTCTTCTATTCAAGTTGATTGTGTAAGTTGAAATTGAATGAGCAGATGAAGGCAGCAGGATATGTGCCTGAAACAAAATTTGTGCTTCATGATGTGCAAGAAGAACATAAGGGAGCCCTTCTTTGCTTTCGTAGTGAGAAGCTGGCAGTTTCCTTTGGGCTTATCATTCCACCCATGGAGAAAACTATAAGGATCATGAAGAATCTACAAATGTGTGGCGATTTCCACAATGCCATTAAGTTCATATCCAAGGTTGTCAAGAGAGAAATTGTGGTTAGGGATACAAATCGTTTCCATCATTTCGAGGATGGGGTTTGTTCCTGCAGGGATTATTGGGGACAGTAAGTTGAATGAGTAGAAAACTAATCAATGATCTTTTGTGGGTACTCTGGGTTCAAATATATGTTGAGGCTGTGATTATGGCAGATAATTTTGACAAGAGACCCCCCCTAAGTTTTGAGTTGTAAATTTCAATGTAAACCATGATTTCCGAGTGGAATATTTTCCCAGATAATATCCTCATTGGGAAATGTTTTTGTAAAATTAGAGAGCTCCAAAATGTTAGGAAGTCCACCTATTTATGTCTTTTCCTCTTCTTCTAGTCTGCGTGATAGCAATTGCTCCTACCAAAGGATGACAAGATCACAAATACAGAGCTTTGAAGTTATATTTTTATGCATAGCATCCTAGACCTCCACATACTATCAATTTAATCGTGCTCTGGTAGGGATGAGAATTCCATAAATACTTGCACCTATTCCAGACAGGATAGTCTCCTATGTTAGCTTGCTCAAATCACATGTCAGTTCCTTATGTATGCTTAAGTGCTTTGGAGAATTGATCAACACATCAAAGCGAAAGAAGTGTATTTCTTGGCACACATAGCATGTGTCCCTCCTGACTTCCTAGTGACTAGGATACCATTTTCTTAAATTGTAGCTGCATCATAAAAACATGGTCACCACTGCCTTGTACTTAACTATGTAATGAAGAGTTACAAGATGCACTAATTCACTTGTAATTATATTAACATTAATGATGATCCACGTCTATCACTATTTACCGGAGTAGGGAGGCATTCCTTCTAATCAAGTTTAATTATACGACTTGAAAATGTTTCTTTTATTTTTGAACAAAAAGACTTAACACTATTATATCCCTTATATTGCCCAAGATTTGGATGGGTGTAAAGCCAAACCAGACACCTTAGATTTATTGTCCTCTCATCTGGAAATGCATTTTTAGCAAAAATTCTGGCCAGTGTTTTCATTCCTAGATCCAAGATTGAGTGAACTTGTGAATTTGAATATTTTGGATTGTATGGGTTTTCTAAGAACACCCTGAAGGAACTGAAGGACCTAGAGAATATTGTCAATGCTAAGAGGGATTCAGTGATGGATGAAGCTCTCCAAGAGTATGTTAGCACCTTTGTGAAGGATCCTAGTCAAATCCGGGGTAGGGACACAAAGGCCCAACACCTATTGGAGTTATTCTGGGACAACAAAGAGTATATTGCTGCTACCATGGAAAGGAAAGCCCTCCACTCTGAGAATTTGGGGGAATATCACCAAAGGCTAGAAAACAAGATGAATTACATTGACAAAGAGCTCAATACCTCAAGACATACTTCTTCCTTGCTTCAGCTCTATGGGCATGTTTCATCAAAATGCTCAAGAAGGTGGAGACAAAAAGAATCCAATTGAGCACAAGGAGACACCCCTTGAGGGGGACATTTGGCATTTATGTCAACCATGTTCATGTTGTTAGACTGTAGTTACAACTCTGATGTGTCTATCTGTGTCTTTTCAATGGTTGGAACTAATGCTATCATCATCTTTAGTTTGATGCTGCTTCAAATCCATCTCAATAATACATGTTTTTGCACACTGAAAGGCCCACAGTCCAGGTCAAGTGCCCAAACAGTCCTCCCTTGGGAGAGATTTTGTACTATTTTGTATCATTAATCAAAATCACTAAGTAGAACAAAGAAACAAAAAAGGAGATCTAGAGGGGTTTTAATGGCAATTGTTTGGAGTCCAACTTTTCATCTTACCATTGTGAAAGGTAACTGTTTTTGGAAGAGCTCTGAGTCTATAGGGAATACACTGTTGCTGCTGTTGAAACCTTTGAGTATCGGGGTTGGTTGTACCCATCAAGCCAGAGGAGGAATTAAGTTCAGAGAATAACCCTGACAGGGAGAAAGGTGGAAGGCGTGGACAACTTAGTAAGAGAACTCAACAAACTACTCTTCATTATGCTATGAAAGGAGAAACATGAAAACACAAACAGCAAAGGAAAAAGGTATGAATCTAGCTTCAGACAGTTCTTCCCACGCAAAATTCTGTAGAGAGCTCTCTGGTTTTATTTCTAAGCATAAAGAAATGCATTATAGGAACACCCTGAAGGAACTGAAGGACCTAGAGAATATTGTCAATGCTAAGAGGGATTCAGTGATGGACGAAGCTCTCCAAGAGTATGTTAGCACCTTTGTGAAGGATCCTAGTCAAAGCCGGGGTAGGGACACAAAGGCCTAGAACCTATTGGAGTTATTCTGGGACAACAAATAGTATATTGTTGCTACCATGGAGAGGAAAGCCCTCCACTCTGAGAATTTGGGGGAATATCACCAAAGGCTAGAAAACAAGATGAATTACATTGACAAAGAGCTCAATACCTGAAGACAAACTTCTTCCTTGCTTCAGCTCTATGGGCATGTTTCATCAAAATGCTCAAGAAGGTGGAGACAAAAAGAATCCAATTGAGCACAAGGAGACACCCCTTGAGGGGAACATTTGGCATTTATGTCAACCATGTTTATGTTGTTAGACAGTAGTTACAAATCTGATGTGTCTATCTATTTCTTTTCAATGGTTGGAACTCATGCTATCATCAGCTTTAGTTTGATGCTGCTTCAAATCCATCTCAATAATACATGTTTTTGCACACTGAAAGGCCCACAGTCCAGGTCAAGTACCCAAACAATCCTCCCTTAGGAGAGATTTTGTATTATTTTGTATCATCAATCAAAATCCCTAAGTAAAACAAAGAAACAAAAAAGGAGATCTAGAGGGGTTTTAATGGCAATTGTTTGGAGTCCAACTTTTCATCTTACCATTGTGAAAGGTAACTGTTTTTGGAAGAGCTCTGAGTCTGTAGAGAATACACTATTGTTTCTGCTGAAACCTTTGAGTATCGGGGTCGCTTGTACCCATCAAGCCAGAGGAGGAATTCAGTTCAGAGAATAACCCTGACAGGGAGAAAGGTGGAATACGTGGACAACTTAGTAAGAGAACTCAAGTTATTGAAATATTTCAACGAAGAGTCCATATGTCCTGTACCACTTCATCAAGTTTCATGATCAAGAAGGACTATACCAGGGCCTCCCAGAACCAGGGAGTAGATATGCATGCATCCAAGCCTTCTACCACTTGATCAAGCACCATGGCCAAGAAAGTCTACCTCCAGGGGCCTCACATACACTGGTGAGTGAACCATCATCATCCTCCATAGGTCAAAGTCAAACCACCATGACCTATCAAGCCAATCACCATGACTACATCTAGGAGGATGTCTTCCCGTAGCTGCCCCAAACATCAACAATCTCATCCACTAGACCACCATTAGAACATCTCATCCCACACATGACAACATCAAATCAATCATAGGTTAGCATCATCTTTCAGCCAAAACCCAAATGCATCCCTTGTTCATTAAAAATATAGTAATGTGATCCTACAAGCTCGATTTTTGTGAGAAAAAAATCTCTTGTGATGAAAATCACAAGTGCAAGCCTCATGCAATGTGAGGGGTAACAGAAGGATTTGTGCACGTTCAAAGCACATGATGAGAGATTCAAATTTATGTGTTTGAGTTCTTCCCAAATAGTAAACTCTGTTTGGTGATAATAATCTACTAGACCTAAAAGCTGGATGTATTCCCTGTCATATAATATTTTAAAATCTCACTGTTGCCTTTTGGTTGAATTGTAATTAATTAACATACAGTGTGCCATGCTGTTTTCAGTTCTTTCATTATTATTTACTGTATGTTTTCTGATGAGTTCTTTTACTCTTCTATAATGGTCTTATATAATGAAATTCAAGATTTTAGGAAAGTACATAGTTGATGTGATTTTTGGACATATCCAGTTGTGCTCATGTTACTCATTATTGCTAAGCGCATCATGTCTGTCTTGGTTGACAGGTTTTGGATGCTTTTGCATCCTGGCTAAGATTGAGCCATGGGTGAGTGATTGACTACCAGGTTTTCGAGATGTTCTTTTAAATTTGTTTAGTAAATCAAGGCTTTAAAATGTCATTAATTTATATTGGTGAAGGTGGCTAAGAGACATACTTTTGTTTGGTCAGGATCCCAGCTTCCACCCTTGTTTCTCATCCATTGGTCCTTATGGCTATTTCTGGTTTGAACTCTAAGCAACTTTTTGATGCAGCAGTGAATGGTACAGTTTTTCTTTAATTTGTTTTTATAAATTAATTATCTATAAATGTCATAGTTTTAAGGATAATAATAACATTATTTATATTTATAATACTATTATTTAGGTATAAATTATACTCTTAAGTTTATGTTGGTTCTTATTTGTATAGTGACTACGACTGAAAGCAGTCTGTAATATTAGTGTTACTTTAATTCAATTTGTATTTGTAGATTTACTTAGAGCACAAAATTAAAAGAACCTCCTTACTTATTAGTATTCTTTATAACTACAATGTATTTATCGATGTGTGCCATCAAGTTCTTCGGTACAAGCTCGTTTCCAGACATTTCAAAATCACGTTGAGATTACTAGAAAATACCGTGGAAAGGATAATGTCAGGTATTCCTGGCATGGTACTTCTCGGAAGGGTTTAGCTGGTATTGTATTACATGGTTTTGGCCAAACCAGCACATCCAAGGAAGCTTATGGCAATGGAGTCTATCTTTCTCCAGAAGATTGTTCACATGTCAGGTGTGTTAAAGTCTATCCAGTTATCTACATTAGTGTGTCTGCCTTCAATTTGGGGAATATGGTTCAGCATGTTAGAAACTGTGTTATGTTTCCTGGATCTTCATTTGATGAGTTCTTTGTGGTTTGCAAAAAAAGTGTAATAGTGGCATTATCTTTTTGGTGATCTGCAGTGCCGGTAATTCAGATGTCAACGAAAATGGGTTATAGCACATGGTATTATGCCGAGTAATAATGGGAAACATGGAGCAGGTTCAACCTGGGAGCGAACAATTTCATCCTAGCAGTGAACATTATGACAGCGGTGTAGATGATATAACAAATACAAAACATTTTATTATTTGGAGTACACACATGAATACTCATATTCATCCATAGTACGTCGTGAGATTTAAAGTCTCTACCCAAGAACAAGGTAATTTTCTCAGACCCTTTCTCATACTATGTGGATGAATTAGTCAACTTTGTTACAACTTTTTTGTAAGTTTGCAAAGAAGCGGAGAGATGAGATACTTAGAATCAGTTACAAGCTGATAGTCATGATTGGATATTGTATCTTTTTGTTGTTCTGAATAATACTTAGAATCAGTTACAAGATGATAGTCATGATTGGATATTCTATCTTTTTGTTGTTCTGAATAGATCATGTTGGATCAAAAGCAGATCATTGTATAGATAGTATTTTGGGAACTGCAAAACATTCAATGCTGGATGGTCCTTGGCAGCAAGAGATGGTAAGATTATCCGGTGGCTAGTTTATGATAATTATAATCGCCCAACTAGATTACTGATTGAAAATTTTGCCTTTGATGTTGCGAAGTTAGAAGAGGATTGATAGTGATTATACATTGCTTGTTGTATTTTTTGTAGTTGGTAGTAGTATCATATGTAGCTTTCATATTTATATACGCAAAATGAAATCCTACAGGAATATTGCATTATGAATTGTTGGAAGAATAATGACAAACTTTTTTGATATTGTGAGTGGAAATGTTAATTGATTTTCTTTTTGGCAAACAAGCTGAGAATTTGTTTCTATTAAATTGAAAACTAAAACTAAAACTGGGTTCCACTGTCCGGGGACCAAGGAATATTGCATTATGAATTGTTGGAAGAATAATGACAAATTTTTTTGATATTGTGAGTGGAAATGTTAATTGATTTTATTTTTGGCAAACAAGCTGAGAATTTGTTTCTATTAAACTGAAAACTAAAACTAAAACTGGGTTCCATTGTCCGGGGACCAATATATATTAAACTCTATCTATAAATAAAAAGATCAATTACATAGCAAGGCACTAAGCAGGGGTAAATTGGTATTCATGATTCTCTTTGACTGGGTTTTCTGCCAAAGACTATCTAGTGCAAGCTTAATCTCAGTTTTTTGCATATTTCCTACTTCGAATTTTGTGTGTAGTCTTGGAAGCCATTCCCTGATTCATGCATTCATTTATTTCCTAACATTTAGAACCTCTTACTTCAGGCCATCCATTCCCCTGCAGTGTTGTTCACTTCTTTCCATATGTTTCAATCATTTCCCTCTCATATTAGTGTCCTGCTTCAATGCCTATGCCTGTATCTTTAGCTATGTAGCAAGCATTGTTGTCTTCTGGTCTTTCTACTCTAGCTCTTTATACATAGCGTAATGGCAAGGATCCTCTTCTTATGATTAGATCATCAAGAGTTAAACGACCCAATAATTATCCTTGGCTCAATGTGATGACTCCAAAAACAGGTTACAGATCTTTCTATCCTGATATGATATGCGTTGCAGTGCTACCACCTTCAATCCTCAATTATTTAATTGTGCATAATACATTACATACATATGACTGAGTTTGTAGTTGCCATGAAGTTCTGAGTCCTGACTAAGATGCTGGTAGTTACCCTTTGTTATCCCTCAAATGACTCAGCCTTTCTTGGTATTTCTACTGTAAATCTCATACTCATGGCATGTTGTTTTATGTACTGTCCTTCTGCACTGTGCTTTCTTTGGTCATATTTTTGCTTCCTGGTTTGTATGACCTGTGTCCATGAAGTAAATTGGGTTCTGTACATTTACCAAGGATTTGGTTGTTCTCTTCCAAATTTCTAATAATTCAACTCATCTTAAAATTATTTTGCTGTTTTGCTTTCCTACTAAATATATAAATTATTTTGTCTTCCCTAAAATGTTGACTTTCTTCATCTTCAACATGGTCAAACTTAGCCATCTTGCACATTGATTATATTTGCTATAAACTAGTTCCCAAACCACTTCCGTGTGCAAGTCATTTTTTAATGCCCCAATGATAACATGTGTTCAGAATGCCTGAAGTGCCTCCTTTAAGGCACCGAAGAAATTGTTTATACCAAGTAAATGGTACTTTCAAGTATAAATTTTTTGAAGGTATTGGAAGTTCGATTTAGTCTTTTAGACACCAATTTTTAATCCTTATTTTTTGTCTATCAGAGAGACAAATTCCTTCTTCTTATTACCATATTTAACTGATTCTGTACATAGTGGTTTTTCCCTTAATACCTGCCCCAGTGCCCAGATTTTGTTCCCTTCTTCAGTCTCTTTTTCGCCATGCTTTCCAATAGACTATCCGTGGATATAGATTCTAGGTTACTTTAATTGTTTATCTCTTTTCTAGTCCTTTAGAGTAGGATGCTGGCTCTTAACCAATCTTCCATAGGTGGAGGAACTTAAACTGTTTAAGTAGACTGCTCTCTTTCATGATCATATTTGGTGACATGGTAGTTGACTAATATAGGTAATTCAAGGCCTCCTTAATCTGGTTTACAGTAGATACATTCATATGAGTCTCTGGAGTAATCCCATTCTAAGGTTTTTCACTGTTAGGATCTTGGCCTTTGGGACAAACTACAGAAATATATCTTCATTTTTGAGCTGGCTTTTCTTCTGCTAGGTTTCTCTCATTCTTAGCTTGCTTGGCTCCACCTTTTTAAGTTCTTCAAATGTTACTTTTACTGTATAGTTCAAGAACTGATACTTTCTATCTGAATAAGGAAATTATATGCTTGACCATGCTCTTTCATGATCAAGCATATAAGAGGAGTTACCTGATCAGTCAGTTTAACTTACTTTAATGCTTTTGGAGTAGCTCTAGACACTCCTGCTGTTGCTTATTGTTTGAGTGTACTCTTTTATTGTTTTTGATACAGTGATGCCATTGGGCTTTGAAATCCTTTCAGGAAGGATTCTTCTTTGGACTATGAGAATGATAGTGATGAAGAATGGGAAGAGGTACTCATCACTAAATCTCTTTGGTAAGAGTATTTGTAGTATTTTTATTAGCTTTAGTTACAGGGAAAATTGTATATAGCTTTCAGGAATTAGTTTATCATAAATACTAGTTACTGGTAAGTTGTAATAGTAATAATTATGTAGTTTGTAGATTGATATCTATCATAAATTTGTTTGAATATCATCATTGTCAAGCAATAACAACTTCTTAAAGGGTGCTAGCTCAATGGTAGAGCGCCTGCCTAATTATAGGCAGGAGGTTGGTGGTTCGATTCCTCCGTGCCCTATCATAAATTTGTGACTACAAAAACGACTAAATTCACATATATACGACTATTAGTAGCTAATTTCCCGTATCTTAGTCATATTTAGATTAGTCATTAATATGTTAAATCTAGTAGTCTATTTAGTCGTATATTTGGTCATTAATGGTTGCAATCGGTGACTAAATCAACGACTAAAACAATGACTCACTCAGTGACTAAATCAATGATTAAATCTGTGACTAAATCAATGACTAAATCATTAACTATCAATGACTAAAACAATGACTAAATCAATGAATAAATCATTGACTATCAATGACTAAATCATTGACTATCAATGACTAAATCAGTGACTAAATCAATGACTACTAAGTTAAGCTATTAATGACTAGTGAAATACGACTAGCTATAAGATAGTGGTAATTTGCTACTATTAGTCACCGAATAAAAAATAGTCATTTATAGCCTGATTTTAGTCATTTTTTTAGTCATTAATTTCTCATTTTCTACTAGTGTAGGCTCCCTTTCCTCGCAACGCTCAATCTTCCTGACTTATCGAGATTGACGAACGATCCTGTGGCTCATGACCCGGCTTGGCCGGCTGTCCCTACCAAACTTCCTTCGGACATACCTAAGTTCAAGCCCAAACCGGGAGAGGATCCGAGGGAACACATTACTATGTTTCACCTATGGTGCTCTTCGAATTAATTACATCAAGACTCAGTCCATTTGAGACTATTTCAATGCACCCTTACAAGGTCTTCCAGGAAGTGGTATATAGAGTTACCTAGGGGAGCTTTTCCTTTGTTTGACGACCTTGCGATGATTTTTCTTAATCACTTCCAGCTACCAGTACGTTATGACGTTGGTACTAAACTCTTGTCGACATTTCAGTAAGATAAAGCCACACATATCTCTGATCATATTCAAGAGTGGCATAGATGGAAGAGGTTAATTAAAGCTTTTATACCACCAAAATTCCTCCTTGAGTGGTTCCTCAAGTCGTTATTGCCATATATAGCGAAGGATGTTTCCACATCCGAAGTGTAGAATGAGGAACAAGCAATTTTTAGGGCACAAGAACTGGATTTGATTTATGCTCAGTCCGGTTTGTTGTATGAGATTATTCCCAATGCTCCTTGTTCCAGTTTCGATCCCAAAGTCAAACCTGGACCACATGCTGATGACATTGTGGGTTGTATGAGTGGGAAACCTGCAGATTCAGTTGCAAAACAAGTTAGTCAATTATCAATCAACCAATCTACTTCGGGACAAGCTACAACTTCATCTCAACCTGCCCAAACGACAAGTGTACTTTCCGTGCAATCGTCGGACCAGAAGGGTAACCAGCAGCCCGGACAAAATAGAAAAAAATGGTAAAAATAATCGAAAGGGTGGGAATAAGAATGAGAATGCTAACAATAATGACAAGAATGGCCGAAATGCTAGGGGGGGAAAGCAAGATAAACATAAGGTTAATTTCCCTTGCAATTTGTGTAAGGATGATCACCTCACTTACTTGTGCCTTCGTATTGAGGAAGCTTCTAGATTCTTGGCACAGGGCCTAGCTGTGCTAACTAACCCTTTACTGCATAATCAAAATATGAACTTGAAGTCCCATGACCAGTCTTGTGATGATCATGATCCACCAGAGGGTAGTGGTCATGGGTGCATTAGCATGGTCCGTGCTGCGAAAGTTGTGACCCATGCAAAAGATTATGGTTCATCACAACCCATCCCAGGCAAAGATCTTGATCCACCAGGGTCCCCTTTGCACATTAAGAAACCTATGGATAAACTTGAGACTGCACCTCGCATTCCTTA
Organism: Pseudotsuga menziesii; assembly: GCA_001517045.1. Classification (NCBI taxonomy): domain Eukaryota; kingdom Viridiplantae; phylum Streptophyta; class Pinopsida; order Pinales; family Pinaceae; genus Pseudotsuga; species Pseudotsuga menziesii. The sequence continues at coordinate 105,328 of LPNX011146647.1, forward strand.
GGGAGTCCTTAAGCGTTTAGGGCATAATCCAAATTCCCGAGCCACCCATAACTATTCAGTTGTCGAGGATTTGGGCCACACTCCTTATGCGATGTCTGCATTAGAAGTGCTTCAGAGTTGTCCTTCACAAAGGAAGGCATTGCTTTCTGCCCTTGGTGTGAATGATGATGTTTTTTCCTCTGTGGTCAAATTTGAAACCGCGGGACTTCAACCTCGCTTTCCCTACTATGTGTCTCTTTTGGTTCATGTAGAATGTCTTAATATGACCATCAAGCGCTCTGTGATTGATGAGGGCGTTGTTCCTTCTGTGATGTCTTTATCCTGCTGGAAGGTTTTGGGTTCTCCTGAGCTGTCTAAATCAGTGACTATCTTAACTGCTTTTGATGGGAGGTCTTTTAGACCGCACGGAATCCTTGCTTCCCTTAAAGTCCGTTTGGGAGGGAAGACCGTGGTGATAGAGGTCGAGGTGGTTGATGCGCCCCTTGACTACAATCTCTTGTTGGGTAGGAACTAGATGTACAGTATGCAAGCCATTGCTTCTTCCTTATTCTGCGTTGTATGCTTTCCACATAACAGGAAGATCATAATGAATGATCAAACGACGTTCAAGAATCCGTTTGTTACCGCATCTTTGGGATCTTCGATCCCGATCATTGAGCACTCTCAGTCGGCAACTAGGAGTGTGGGTGTAGGCATGTATCCATCCCTCATGGAAAGCTTTAGTTGTCCTGCACCAATCCTCATGATAGGATCTAGTTCCGATGAGTCTTTGACATCTACGACATCGGTGTCTTTTCGCAAGAGTCATATGGAAGATCCTTTGATTCTTCCTACACCGAGTACTTCGAGTGAGCCCGTCGAGATGAACATGCCATTACCTGCAGCTATGATAGCTTATCAAGATAATGTCAAGTCTGTTGCAGATCCTAGTCCTTCCTCTTCACGAACAGAGGAGGAGGACCCTTACGTGATTCCGGCATGGGCAGTACAGTCTTCTCACATGCACGACTACCTTGATACGGTTTTCCCTTCCGATGAAGCAATTATTGAGGCTATGTCAGGAGTTGACCCACCATGGGAGGAACTTAATCATAGATCATACTTTCTTCCAGAGCTTGACCGTTTGGAGCATGAGGATTTTAGGGCGGTTCTTAGTCAGAGAGTTGGTAGTCATGTGGTTCCATTAAGCTCTCCTGGTCAGATGGCTGATGGAAACATGGAAAACATATCTACAATGATTCCTATCAACATCTCTTGCAATCCTGGCACAATAGAGAATGTCTATATTGCGGTGGAATGTTCCCGTGCTTATATTCTTGAATACACCAAGCTATTTAAGGAATTTCATGATATTTCTACTTGGGCTTACGACGAGATGCCAGGTATTGACCCTCGTATTGTCGAGCACGAGATTAAGACTTACCCCAATGCTAAGCCTGTTCAACAATGTTTATGTGCGGTGAATCCTAGGAAAGCACCTGCGATTAAGGTAGAGATAGAGAAGCTGTTGAAAGTCAGTTTCATCTATCTCGTTCCCTTGATGGAGTGGGTTTCAAACCTCATTCCAGTTGATAAGAAGCAGGGAGCGATCCGCATATGTACTAATTTCTGCGATTTGAATCGTGCCTGTCCTAAGGACAACTTCCCCACACCATTTATAGATCAAATTTTGGATGAGTGTACGGGTAGCGAGGTGTTCTCCTTTATGGACGGATTTTCTGAATATAATCAGATACAGATTAAACCTGAGGACCAACATAAGACTGCATTTATTTGTCCTTCGAGAACGTGTGCATATCAGAAAATGCCTTTCGGCCTTAAAAACACCGGAGCTACATTTATGCGGGAAATGACCTTGATCTTCCACAATCTCAAGTCAATTATCGAGGTATTTTCGGATGACCTTGCTTCTCATTCTCGCATGAGAATGTGTCATCCCTATCACTTGAGATTGGTATTTGAAAGATGTTGGCACTATTCGGTTAGACTAAATCCTCATAAGTCCATATTTTGTGTGGAATCAGGGCGTTTGTTAGGATTTATCATTTCTAAAGAGGGTATAAGAGTCAACCCTTTGAAGGTTGAGGCAATACTTCAGTTGTCTCCCCCGAAGAATATTCATCATCTTCAGTGTTTGCAAGGCATGGCAAACTTCTTACGAAGATTTGTTGTCAACTTTTCCAATTTGACTAGAGGCTTCATGTGTCTCTTGAAGAAGGACACCCCCTTTTATTGGGATGAGCGAGCCCAAGATTCCTTCAATGCACTCAAGCGAGCCCTAGCATTGGCCCCGGTGATTAGTCCCCCAGATTATAGCCATGATTTTTATTATATGTGGCCGCGTCCTTAGAGATGACTGGTATGGTTTTAGTTCAAGAGGATGAGGAGCTCCAATAGCATGTCATATATTACTTGAGCTGGAACATTATTGACACAGAGATTCGTTATTCTCATGTCGAGAAGCTTTCTTTAGCTACCGTACATGCGGTTCAGCGGTTGAGACATTATATTCTCCTTCGCCAGACCTTGGTTGTAGCCCATGTCAATCCGTTTCAATTCTCCCTCACCCGAAGGATGATTGGGGGAAAGTATAATAAATGGATTGTCATTTTTCAAGAATTTTATCTCGAGTTTGTTTCGGCAAAATCGAAGAAGTCTTTAATTTTTGCAGAGCTTATATCAGATTTCCCGAGCGAGGCCGAGGAATTGGTTTGTGAAGATACATTTGTTGATGAACACATCTTCTTAATCTCAATGTTAGACCCATGGTATGGCGATATCATAATATATTTACAAACACTGAAGACCCCTACTCACCTCTTGTGAGATGAACGACGATGATTACGTCATGTCTCTAAGAACTACCTCATAGTGGACAATACTTTGTACCGCCGTGGGGTAGATTCCATTTTATGGCTTTATTTAACTCATGAAGAGGCTTAGGTAGTGCTGAATGATTGCCATGGAGGGGCATGTGGTGGCCATTTATCTGGGCTTTCTACAGCTCAAAATATTTTAAGAGCGGGTTATTTCTGGCCGTCGATCTTTAAGGATTGTGTTGACGCGGTCAAGAGGTGCCACCCTTGCCAGGTGTTTGCATGTAATATGTGCTCAAAACCTACCCCATTACATCCCATTATCACCGTTGGTCCCTTCACTAAGTGGGGGCTCGATTTTATGAATTGCAACCCAGCTTCGGCTGGGGGGCACCATCATATTATAGTGGTTGTTGATTATTTCATGAAATGGGATGAGGCTGTGCCTGCGGTAAAATTTGACGGTGAGACAACCACTCACTTTGTGTTCAACCAAATTATTACTCGGTTTAGGATTCTGAAAGAGCTTGTCACTGACCATGGCTCGCACTTTTAGAACCGTATGATGGAAGAGTTGGCATCCAAGTTACGATATAAGCAAGAGAATTCCTCTTCTTGCTACCCCCAAGTGAATGGACAGGTAAAGGAAGTGAATAAATCACTCAAATCCATTCTCCAACGAACCATCGCACAAAGCAAGAACAATTGGCACATCATGTTATATCCTGCTTTGTGGGCATATCGAACCACTGTTAAGACTGCCACCGGTTTCTCTCCATATCAACTTGTACATGGAGTGGAGTCGATATTACCGGTTGAATGTGAAATTCCTTCGTTGAAGCTAGCTGTAGAACTCTTACCAGACACTTCCCCATTAGAGGAGCATTTGGTTCACCTTGAGAAACTTGATGAGCAGCGTCGGGATGCCTTGGTGGCTCTAGAAGTCAATAAACGTCACGTAAAGGTCCAGTACGATAATTTTGTCCGTCCAAGGGCGTTTGGTGAAGGAGAATTGGTCCTTTTGTGGGATCAACCGAAAGAACCCTTGGGGGCAGGGAAATTTAATCCTACGTGGCATGGTCCTTATTTGGTCAAGTGTGTGTTAGAGAAGGGTGCGTATGAGTTAGTGGATTACAAAGGAAAGGCCTTGGCGGAGCCTAAAAATGGGCTCTATCTCAAAAAATACTATGCATAATATTCAGCCAAGGCTGCTTATTGTATATTATTGTACAACTTTGCATAGTAAGGTATTTTTCTTATCGTGATTGGCTTTGTGATTAGTTTCCATTTCTTTTGGCAGATGTCAATGGAATCTTCCACCTACATAGGATTCCCGGATGGTGCAAGTCATCACACTCAACACTCAGCCTCTGCTACTTGGGTGATTTATACTCCTATGGGTCAGGTATTGTCATCAGGAGGCGTATGTCTACGGCCATCTTCCAACACTGTTGCTGAATACAGTGTTGTTATTGAGATTCTACGGGATGCCATTTTACATGGCATTTTATCTCTTGGGGTACGTCTTGATTCAGAGTTAGTAGTGTCACAGCTCAATGGTTTGTACCATGTTAGAGATCCAACGTTATTGAGAAGATTCTTGCATGTGATATTGTTAGAATGGAAATTTGACAATATAACATATATACACATTCCAAGAAATAATAATCAAGTTGCTGACTCATATGCTAACTACGTGTTAGATTGGCATTTGTTTCATTCACAATAAATTAATCACAAACACAATTTTTACACATGTAAATAAATAAATTGATCACCATAAAAAATTTATATATACATCCAAAATGTGATAATACATAGGGTCATGATACAAAGCTGGGGCTTTCAAGCCACCATCATATAATACACGGTAGTACAAAATGTATACACTCCCAAGTGTCTAATCCTGTGGAGGAGGAGGAGGGTTGTGATCATGGAAGGTCACTTGGCTCTAGCTAGCCATTGAAATAAACGCACCCATGCATGTGGTACACCCACCACCTACCGCTGCATCACCTCAGCCAAGTCCTCGACTTCTGCCATGGGAACTCTATGAGTCAATCTCACAAAATTGGTATGAATTCTCTGGAGCGTCCGCTCCGCATCCACACCCATGATTTCATCTCCTCTTCCCCTCTGTCTATGACGAGGGAAGCCTTCTGGCCACCATGGTCCCACATCTGCACACAAATGGTAGATGTCACTATGTGTTATCACCCAAAAGTATGTCTTTTTGATTCCAAATAATCAAGAAAATACAAAAAAAGGAAATAACTCAAAATTTAAAAAGAGAGGGTCGATATTTGTTACCTATATCGGCATATGCCGATCCTAGTGGTAACGGCATGTCCGGGTCCCCCTGGAAATCTATCCCTACATAGGGGTAATCATCGATGGCAACTATCTGTCATCGCCACCACGGAAAGAAGTCAGCTGGATATGGGTTAGCCACCATACCACCCCCGAGTCTGTGCATAGCATCTGCCCAATGTCGTTGGGCCAGATCTTGAACCCCATGAAGAGGAACATCCACTCTGGGGCTCAATCCTGGAACACGCTTGAAGAAAAATGTGCTCAAAATACTGCTGAACCCAAAGTTCCACGCCCTGCCTACCATACACTCACTGAGATGATGTTTCATGTTGCTCAGTAGTGTAGTGCTCCAGTCATATATCGTGGGTCTCATGCACTCCACAGCATAGAACATCAGAGACCGCGAGGCCTGGTGGAGTGATGCCAAGCCTGCTATCCTGCCCAGTGTCAATAATATGGCCTTTAGGCCTAGCACCTGTATAGCATTGGTAGGGACCTAAATCCCCACCTTCTCTGTGTCTGGATAACAGTACACCATAATGTACTCGTCTATAGTCAGGCCACCTCCTGGCCCACCACGAGAACGAAGGTTCACCACTTCCCCTTGTCTAGAAAGCCCTGTAATGAAATATATGTCCTCCACCTCTATGGTGAGGAACATCCCATCTATATGGAAGGACTCCGAGTCTGGATCCCAGTAATCCACCAGCATCTGTAATAGTCTTGGCTTGGCCCTCAAACCACCAAGACACCAAAACTTGTAGAGTCTGCATGCACATAGAGCTTGTTGATGCATTAAATCGGCCCTTACTGCTTGCTCTACTTCACCATGCTCACGCTCTCTCCACTCTAAGACCATCCTACATAAGAAATTGCAAATTTTCCCATCATTTTATTGAAAAACCATATGCGCGGCCTCATATGCAACTGTTTTCAAAACAGTCGCATATGTACGCAGATTTGAGGCCATTTTCCACGTATATCCATCCCTATACACAGAAAAAACCTTGATTTTTGTGTGGGATGCAGCGCCCATTTTGGGTTGGCATAGAAACCTTATTTGACCATGGAAATTCATAAAAAATGTATCAAAATGAAAGAGGAGAGCATGAGAAAATACCTGGAAGAAACGGTATGAGGTGTTGAAAATCAGAGCTCAAATGGGTAAAAGTTTCAAATGATTTATAATATTTTGAATTATTTACTATTTATAGAAAATTTTCAAATATTTGAAAATTTTTACCCCCTTTCCTATAGTTTCGACATTTTCTAACCATTTTGGACCGTTTTTGACATAATTTGTGGTGTAGAGGACCTTTTTCAGTGTCGTTTCAGCCATTGGATTGACCTGTTCATGCCAATCTCAAGTATCATGTCTAAACTGGCATATAGGTTAGGTTTCATCACCATTTGTATTTTGCATAACCTTATGACCATCTCATCATGACCTTAGGTACAAACCCACTCTATTATGTCATGGAACCTTCTTGTTGCTTTAGAAGTGGTATGATATGAGTGGTAGAGATTCACTTTACATGGGTACCCTAGTTAGCACCTTATTTGCATTTGGTGCCCATGCTGATGTTTTCTCCTCTAGGGTGTGGGAGTCCATTGTATAGTACCACCATGACATTTCGCAAGAGCCTCATACTCCTCTTGATCTTTTGTTGGCCTATTTCCCTCAGGATTCCCTCATGTCAAGTTGTGAATGCATCTTCATGATCTTTGCCTGCCTTATTGAGCTTTATGCTGGCTTCCTTGACATTGCATTTCAGCCATATAGCCCGAGCTTGTCTCATGTCTAGCCATGCAGAGCCATTTTTTATATCCTTCACAGCTTGATTCCCTTTTTTACTCGGAGGGGATTTTCCCTCGAGTGTCGATATCTTACACATGTATCCTTGCATTGAGCATAGCTATGTTCCACTACTTGGAACTAGTTTTTTTTCCCTTATGACACTCATATCCTCCTAGTATGTAACTATAAATCTATTTTAATCTTTTTTCAAGATTTTTAAATAACTAAAAAATTCCAAAAAAATAAAAAAAAAACAAAAAACCGGATAAGGAAAGATGTTATCTATGGCAGCTGTCGAGTCGTGTCGCCTTCGAATAGAGCACTGTATATCACATCCATTGGTTGGGTTATAGTTTGACTTTAGGAGCTGTACTCGTTTATCTGAGTTTATCTCCAGTGACTGGTTAAGCTTCCAGTCCCTATGGAGCCTCTGTTGATGCCTCATGTGTCGCAGAGATGTCCCAGTTTGTATATCGATTCTATGCTTCCCTCATTCAGTCACCATACATCGTTATGCTCATGTTCGAAGGAAGTTGAAGATTGAGTCGGCCATTCCTCAGTTATCTTGACTTTGTATGTCGGCCATTCTTGGTACAGTTACTTGTTCATGCACCTTATGATCAAGTTCTTCCACATTATATAGCTTTGTTGAGTACCTCGTGTTGGATTATGGGGGATGCCTTAATTCCCTCTTTCCAACGGATTTCATCCCATCGACTTCAGATCATTTATTATGGGATTGGAATATAGATTCATTTTTTAGTGCCTTGAGACTTGTAGTCATCAGTGGAACGTTCTCTTTCCATCGACAGTTTTTGGGAATACATCAATGTCCCCTAATCAATGGATCCTCTCAAGTGTTTGACCTCAACACATTTATTCACTCTTGTTAGTTTGCACTCTAATACCTTGGTTCCCATTTTCAACATCGGTGGGTGATCTCGCATCTGTTAACAGTATGCATTAATGACCGGTAATCAGACGATGGACTACTATGTTCAACCTCGACACCTCTATTCGCATAGTAGGACATGTACTCGTACCGGTTTGTGTAGAAGACTTTCTAGATTGGTGGCATCTCTTATATGCTACCTCCTTGATCATGCCAGTGTTCATGAGATTTCAGCTCTCGTGACTTGATTCTAGTATATGTCAGATATTTCCAACCACTATGGAGATCTTGATATATTATATATTCTGCCACTATGGAGATCATGGTCCTTTGTATATCTTCATCATGGAGATTTTGATCTATGTATATTGTACGTGGCGATGACCACATATGTGATATCATGTATCATGCCTATTCATGGACATTGTACTCTTATGTATCCGGGACTGCTATATGTACTTGTAGTTATGTGCAGAGTTGTATTAGTGTACTATGCTGATTGGGTGGCTGGTCTTCCATTTGGGATCCTTCATCACTCCACTTCTGGGATGGACTTATAATGTGTTTCGGCCATCATATGACCCCTTTGACCTCACACATTAGGGGGAATTTGTTATAGCTGATTTCACCATTCCAGGTGAATCAGACTTTGTATGGCCTTCCCCTATCCTGCTGCAGACTCCTTAGACCCCATGGACCATATTTTGTCCTTTGATGTTTCCTTGATCATCCCTAAAAAGATGTGAAAAATGATACACGTGACTTTTAAACCTATAAGCACGTATATACGCGGGTTTGACCACTAAAACCCCGTACATCGGGATGTGTGCATAATCCAAATATTTTTGGAGTTTTCCTTGACATGGATCTGGCTCATTTGACTCTTGGCCTTCCCTATGCCTTTAGATCGCTAGGATTCGACCTTTCATTACCCATTTGAAAGCTATATAAGGAACCCCTTGGTACATTGAAGGTAAGAAGAGAGAATTGAGAGCAAAGAAACTATATTCCATTGTTGTCAGAACTTATGCTTGAGTCTGCATCCCTTTGTCCCTTGGAGCACTAGTGTGTTCTTCCCAAGCTTGTGTTTTGCTTGTGAGCTTGCTATCGAGAGATGGAGGATTGAGGTGGTGGAGGCCCAAGTGGGGGATTCAGTTTCTCCGGTTCGCAGACGTGCCGTCAAAGGTTGTATGTTGTAATCTCTGATTTATATTAATAGAAATATCTTTTCCTATAGAAATAATGTCTGTTTGAATGAATATTCTATCCACGAGATTATGTCAAATGATTATACATTATTGATTATATATGCTAGAATAGATCTAACACCATGATATATAGAATGCTTGTATTGTTTACTTTTTGTTGAGGAAGTAATCTATGAATTCAAGCTAAAGATTGGAAAGCTCAACAGGGATCTACTTCAACCATCCGGAATAACGTATGAGGTCTGATCCTTTAGTGTTAGACATTTAATTTCTTTTGCATATTGGAAAGGATTGATTTCTGGAGTCAAGATGTCTGTTGTGGTACCCCAAGCCATAGTAATTTCTCTCCATAACAATAGTGATCATCTTCTGGTATCCTGGTCATCGTCAATATGGCTGTCTATGTAACTCATTCATAATAGTTAATTTAATTCCTGCTACATTTGGTATGTATAATGTAATTTTAGATAGATAAGAAGTAGAATAGGGAACCTGACACCACTGTTGGGTAAACAAAAATTAAATAATCATTCCTACCAACCAATCCTAGAGAATCCAAGTCTCACTTGCTCCAGAACCCCCAATCCTGTTTGTTGAACCACAAGAGAAAATCCACCTAATGTGTCATCTCTTGCATTAACACATCAGGTCCCCATCAACTGCTAGCCTCTTGCTTCCTGAATGAACATACTATTATATAGTATTTTTCCCAAGAATTGGTCATTTATGAGCCTCTTTCTATTTAGCACTCCATAATGAGTTGTGAATGATTTTGGGGAAGATTCCTCCTACATCTTGATTTCTCACTCAGCAGCTTTAGCCACATCTCTTTACCTCTTGTGGGTCGGAAAACACTCTTTCAACATCTATTTCAGTTCTAATTCTCTCCAGTGTTTTTAATAAATAAAAGAATAATTCATTACATTTATTTTCAACTTCTTGTGAAAAAATATTTTAAAATAAAGAATTCAAAGAGAATAAGAAAAAATTATTTAAATTTGGTGTAGTACATTGTAAATTATACTAGTGTGTCTACATAGTCTGTTCCTCGATTATGCTAATAGGGATAAAATGGTTGAGAGAAAATGATGGAATCACGGGGTCTTCACTTAGTGAAACCATGCCATAGCACGTTCGTTCATGGCATATGAAATAATACCCCTATTTTCAAAAAATATTAGAAAATACCTCCCAAAATCATTTTTTTTAACCCCCTCCCAATATGCCTTCCCAATTTAAAAAAACCCCTATTTTCACTGTATATTGCATGTATCAATTTTTTCCTTTACATTTTTTATACCCCTTTAGATTTCTACCTAGTATATTGACATGATACTCGACATTCATTCTTTTCCCTCACCATGCAAAATAATTATTCATAACTGTGTAGGGTTCCTCAAAAATGAACTAAGGCTACTCCCTCTATGGTCTTTCTCCTCTTTGTTCAATAAACATGAAATTTATTACCCCCCACACACATAGATATGCACTCCTCTCCTTGATCTATGGGATATGAGACCTTCTCAAGAGACTAGCCACCCCTTGTTGAAATACCTAGCACATGATACTAATGGAAACAAGGAGAACAAGAGAAGGAAATAATAATCATCCTCATTCATGATGATGCACTTCGAGTGGACATGCATGGACCATGAATAATATGAAGAACACCTGAGATGACTTGTTGTGGTCATAGAATCACTTGAAGGACTAAGAAACCCAAGCACACCTAGTATTGGTCCAAGTACCCACCAAGTGAAGAACCAAAGTACCTCAAAGATAAATAACAAAAGATTAAAAGGTCATTGGACCACAAAAGATTAAATATCAATGGTCAAAAGATTAAAAGAATGAAAACCCCAAGGGTGACCTTGTAATTGTGTGGAATCATCTTCCATTTTGATGAACTATAAATAAAGATGTATCCTCGCTTGCCAATCGTCAATCAAGTTCACCATTACTGCTCCTAAGAGACAAGTCGTGGGTTTCTCTGCTAAGTTCTTTTCTGGTTTTAATTCTTGAAGAAAATCGCAGCCTTTGAGGGATAGGTATCTTCTCCCTCCATATCATGGAAGCACCTCCATTTCCTTTCCACTACTACAAATCCATCCCATGTTACCCTAACCTAGTTAGGGTCTTTTACAGTGGACCCGAGCCCTGCTAGGGATAAATATTTGTGCACTCGAGCATTGTCTAGAGTCTCTATAGTGCATGGGTGACCAACTAAGGTCATTCTCTATGCATTCAAGCCCTGCTGGGGCTATTCTCCATTCACCCGAGCCCATCTAGGGCACACACAGGAACAAAAAAGCTCAGTTTGGGTTTTGTACAGGTCACGGCAGCCCATGTAGGGAACTAACAGGACACAACAGTCATCAACGAGGACTGTACCGGCATCCGAAGGCACACAGACAGTCTAAAATTGGTTAAATACTGCTCTAGGAATCCAACAGTAGTACATTTAATGATTGAATAGTTTAGTGGCAGCAAACTTGTGCAGTATGCTACCTCTAGATCATGGAAGCACTTCCATTACCTTTCCACTCCTACAGATCCATCCCACGTTACCCTACTAGGGATAAATCTATGTGCACCCGAGCATTGTATGGACTCTCTACAGCGCATGGGTGACCTACTAAGGTCATTCTCTATGCATGTGAGCCCTGCTCGGGCTATTCCAGGCTATTCTCCATTCGCCTGAGCCCAGCTAGGGCACACACAGGAACACAAAAGCTTAGTTTTGGTTTTGTACAGGTCGCAGCAGCCCATCTAGGGAACTAAATAGACACAAAAATCATCAATGAGGACTGTACCAGCATCTGAAGGCACACAGACAATCTGAAATTTGTTAAAGACTACTCGAGGCATCATGGAGGCATCCAACAGTTCTACATATGAGGATTGAACAGTTTAGTGGTAGCAGACTTGTACACTCTTTGCCAGGGTTCTTTTGGTCCATATGATGAATCCAAAATTGTTGTAAAGGATTACATTCTATCTGCTCATGTACAAAGTCAGTCATCTCATATAGAGGATAAATAATCAATTTCTTTGGGGGTTTTTTCCTTAAAAGGATTCCCCGTGAAAAACTCTTATGTTCAATTTTTTGGATGATTGGTTTACTGTTGTTTTAATACTGGTATTAAATCTCAGTACTATCTATTTTACAGTCTGCAAATTCTACAAAATATGTAACTGCTATTAAATTTTACATGTTAAAATTTAACACCAACTAATCCCCTACAATTTGGACATTCCTAGAGAAAATTAACTCGAAGCCACCAAAACCTAATTTTTTTCCCTAATTCAGAAGAGAACTTGTACAGTTTGTCACTCTGTACCTGTGGTACTTCAATATGTGAATTTTTTTTATTATCTCTAATACCCTGATCAATCACTCTTTCCAGAGGTGCTAGTCTTACTTCAATTGGACCTCCCAGTAACTAGATATGAGAACAATATTAACAAGTTTTCGTATTACTCCACTGTATAGTTCAACTGAAAATTTTATTAATACAAACTTCTAACCATTTCTGTTACAAACAAAAAAATAGGGACACTTAGTCAACAATATATACATGGTGCTTACACAATTATTTTCACAATTTTGCAAAGTAAAAAAAACTAGTGTGGCAAAAGTGCTTAGAGATCTCCCAATGCTACACACAGCTAGAATAGGTGATTCAAAGATACATAAAGTACTCCTCTCACCATGTACTAATTCATTGCATCACTCAATTAATAAACAACAATTCTCTAACTCGGTGGTGTACTATAAGTCTACATGTTTTTGTGTAAATTTGATACCCACTGGTGTCAAGGAATCTCAATTAAAAAACTACTATTCAAAAAATGCAACATAAGCATGCAAGAACCCTGTTAATACTTGGGAATGAAAAATATACTTTATGAGGCACAATACCCCTACAGATAGCAGATCGGTGAGCACTTAGTGAGACTGGATTCCTTCCCGACCTTCCCCTCCCAACAAGTCAATAAACTTCCATAAGACTTATGTGGAGTTCCCAACCCAAACCCCAGGATATTTACCAACAAACCAGCAAAAATATCATCTATAGCCATAGGGAATCTCAAAGCTGGTTTCTCCTTGTGCAGTTTACTACTCTCCAAATTTTCCTAAGCAGTCAGTCCTCTTCCATTAAGAGTTTCTTCTTCCATTAAGAGTTTATTCCACCCAAACTTGGATTTTAGAAGGAATGGACCTCCTTGATCTTGATTTGGATGCAAGATTACAAATCCAGACCCTTCCGTAGACCCAAGTATAGAATGAGGGTTATATGTAGCTTTTTGACTTGATGACCCTCTAGTTATGTGATTTAACTGGGACAGTCGAAATAGCATTATCATAAAAGCTCCCTCAATGAAGTGCAATGAATGTAGAGGTTAATGTAAAAGGAAATGATGTATTCCTAAAATAATATGACAAATTTTCCCTTCATCAATATCTTTATTAACTATTTTAAATGCCACATTAAGTATTTGCGCATGTACCAATAGGTTATGTTTGTGTACAATAACTTAGACTGTAACAATACTTTTTCTTATTTTATTCTTCATTATGAGTTTTTGATGTTGATCAAAGTTTGACATGACAACTACTAGCCAATCATTGATGTTTTCACAAGCAACTTCAACAATTGGCTATAGGATTACCTAAACATCGTAAGGAGGGATTCAAGATATTTGTACACCACTAATGGATTTGCGAACAATTGATAGTTTATCTGAAGAAACTGTAAAATTTGTTTAAAATAGCAATCAGAGGATAACATGTACCATGCATACCTTTACAATGTCCTGCATGATTTCCATGCCACTCTGTATAAATAGAAGGCCTTTATAGTTCTCTTCAAATATCTCAACATATGGATCTTGAAGGAAGAAGTCTTCTTACCCTACGAGATTCCTCTTCCTCATAGGAAATACTATTTTTGAGATTTCTGTACTTATAGCAGCTGGCTAAGAACATGTAAATGTAGAGGTTGACTACACTCAGAGAGGCTAGGAGCCGATAAAAGTAATCTAAATGAGCTTTGTTCAGGTTGTCTACAAACCAACAACTCCCCCTGTTTCTGCAACTAAGCTTCTCAGTAACTAAAATAAGGATGCTGCTCAGAAAATTACCAACCCCTAGAACACTCATATACACAGCAATACCTAGAATTTTCATAGTATCTAGCATCTGATCATAAAAGAACTCTTGCATTCCTACCATTACAAATACATCAGCTATGCCAAATAGCATGTATTGTGGAAGCAAGAGAGAAATACTCAATGGAATTGTTGCATGGGGCATATCTATCAGCCCATTATCCTTTGCTACTTTGATTCTTCTAATCTTTGTCAATGCAGCAACAATCATTGGCATAGTGGAGAAAAACATGCCATTGCCTATTCTGTGAAGCAATGTTATACCCCGTTCATTCCCTGTCAAGTTTTCTGCAACTGGAACAAAGATGCGGTCATAGACGAGCATCAATAGAACAACAGATAGGCTAATAAAACATTGTAAGATTGCAGGAGGGATTTGGAAGTGTGTTCCAATCTTTCTATCCATTGTGCTTCCCTATTTTGTGAAAAATGTGAAATTTTGTGCATAGACAACCCCAAACATCAAACATGACATCCAAATTGGCAACAGCCCAAGAACAGCTTTCACCTCTTCAATGTCTTGGATTGTGCATAATCTCCAGTTATGGCTTGTTTTGCACTCATATTCTAATTCATCTTTAATTGTTGCTCTGTCAAGAAACCTGAAAAACAAGAGTGAGGACATTCACACCAAATCTCTCAGTCATCTAAAACTGACCATAACAGGGTACACCCAACTAGAAGAAACATTGAAAAGACTGAAATTTAACAGATAAAGGACTTACTGACTCATTACACCATATCCATGTTCAGCAGGTAGTAGTATCTTCTCCTATATTCCTAAAGCATAAATACTCATTCTGTCCTTCCTACAAAAATATTGTTTCAACTACCAAGAGCTTCAACATTTCTCTTGTCACATGGAAAATCCACTCAGTCCATTAAATTCGATTTGCAGCATTAGGCAACTTTAGAAAGGTCCAGTAATTTTAGTGGCAACTATTTCCTGTACTTTTGTACTAATAAATGTAAAATAACTAATTGTGAACTAGTAAGGACAAGAGAGCATTTACCTTAAGTTATCAATAGACAAATACTGTCTACTTGATCCAGACTTCAAAAATTCTCTTTCCTCAATGACAGCTACTTTATTTAAAATGTTCCACTTATGAATCGTTGCAACAAAGACATGGGCATTTCGAGTCAGAGGATTACCACCAGGTAGTTTATGCCTGTAAAATCTTGTGCTACACACGAAGACAAACAATGCTATTGCCATAGTCACAGCAGGAATGCCAAATCCCAGACCCCATCCAACATTATCCTGAATATACATGACTAGAGTGACTCCTATAATAGTACCAATGCAAATACAAAAGTACCACCAATTGAAAACTGATCTCTTGTGTTGATTCTCTTCAGGGTCCTCCTCATCAAACTGATCTACACCAAATGCTTGTAAACAAGGTTTTTTCCCTCCTTGCCCCAAAGCAACCAGGTAGATTGAAAAGAAGAAAACCCCAGTCTTGAATGGTGAAGATTTGGGGCAAGATTCTGAGCCACTGTAGCATGGAGGGGGCTTGAAACTCCTCAAAGAGGCTGATAAAGTGACCAAAATTAATCCCCGTAACAATCCATTTCATGCAACATTTTTTATTAGCGTTCTATGCACGAAGTAAAACAAGACAAAGAACAACCATTTTCAAATAAACGAGGGTTCAATTCACCCAAATACATAAGAAACCTTATGTTATCTATCAAATTTTGAATGAATTCATTGATTGAGTAATTATTTTTATGGAAAACAAATCATGTTTACAAAAATTTGTAGCTTTTACATACTCTCCATATGTCAATGTTTCCTTCCTATATTTACTCAGCCATAGCTCTGATAGGAAGGATCCCATTTATATTCAAATGTTCTATCTATTCTATACATTAAGTATTATCAAAATATATATACAGTCCATGACATTAGCAATGAGGAATAATGATTACAACATTCCTCTTTTTAGTGGGTCTTCTAAAATGTAGTATGAATGGATAAAGAATCAGAGAAATGTAGTATGAGTGGATAAAGAATCGGATTGTACTCCCAATGAAGTTCATCCTGGGATTCCAAGAGCTAAAGGTATTCATTTTTCAATTGTATATCTTTTATCACATTGAAGTTTAGTTCATAGAAGACATGAGTAAAAGAGAGATCAGTAATGTGATCAGCAATTTCCTACATATAGTGTCAGCGGTGTAAGTGAAAAATGTATATTTTGTTCACTATTCTTCCATTTAATTATAAGCATTGATTCACCCAATAAACAGCAACCAACAATTATACAGATACAATAACCAGTAAGCTAAGATTCTTTTCAATAACCAGTAAGTTGAGATTCTTTTCAATAACCAACAATTATACAGATACAATATTATCCATTTCTTAATGTTGGAAACTTTAAAAAAGCAAAAGGGATGTCTAAAAGTTAGCCCAGATAGGTCATCCTCAACCCTATTTTTGAAAAAGGGTTTAATCTTCAAGTTTTATTCTTTGAAAGTAAGCTCCATGATGGCTTTATTGAGTTGGTGCAGACGTAGTCAATCCTTGAACAATCAGGTAAGATCATGTGCCAGCAATATGAGGTTTACTGTTCATGAATGTTAAAAAAATGAACACCCATCTTTCACACAACTCTATAATAAACAATACTATCATATAACAGTGTAAAAATTTCCCCACATGATTTACTTGGAACCATAGCTAAGAAAGTTTCATAGGACAATGTATTGTTAATGTTGCATATCTAAAATTATTAACATACATGGAGAAGGTCAACTGTGTAGTGAAATGTGACCTGAAACTCATAACTATTTGTTATCAACAGTACATACCTTTAACAGAAGCAATTATTAAGCCACTGAAAAATAAATGTGTACATACCAAACTGAGAATCTGAAAACTCGTGGATTCCTCCTCCTAACTGCAATGAACATGAAAAGCAAATGAGTTTATTTTAGTCAAAATAATGTTACAAATTTCAACACTTTCAGGATTTAGGTATGGCATGGTAATTTTAGTCTTTTGGGGAAACTTTGACAGCTACATTATCTGAAATCCATGATTCACAAATGTGCAAATGGAAACCAGAGGATGTCATGCATAAGCTAGTTAAAGGAATCACAGGGCACATGAAGAATTGTTTTTCCCACTTTTCACTGTATGTGATTGAAGTTGGAATCTTGCCACCAAGGCAAGAAAAGACTAATAACCCTTCTATAGAGAAGGGCATGAAGTAGATGAATTTATACAGATCCTACCAATTTGTAGAGAGCTTTTGCATCACAAAGTGATTGCAATGACCCACTACTTCCTATCCCATATGGTGTTCCATGAGGCGAGAGCATGCTCCATGTATTTGGAGGGTGAGATGCAAGAGAAAATATGAAATAGCAATTCAAGTTATATTATGTAAAAAGAGAGGTCAATACCTTAACAGAAAAATATGCCCATACATTTGGCTTGCTTTTAAATTTGAGTTCCTACAAATATTTCACAAATACAAGACAAATTTCAAGCACAAAATAACTATCGACAAAAGGTATCTATGTTTTAATTTATAAAAAACAAATTCCAAATTATTTCGACCCTAATATCTCTCTATAAGTGTCCCTAATAGCATTGTTTCAAACCTGCACTTTGCCACTGGTAGGCTTAAAACCATCATCAAGATCTTCACTTGTCACACGAGGTGCTACACAGTGTCCTTTTGGTCTAACAGATTCTGCCAAGTCAAAATCAAATGGAGTATCTTTCACCGATGTCTTCCGCCAAGCATCATATCCTGTTCCTCCTTCCTTCCCATAAAATCGTCTTATTTCTAAGGCATACGAACACCAAGAACATCAGTGCATAGTAGGTTTCCATCAGTGTCGTCATAATATAATAACAACATAGATAATTCAACCTGCAGCCTTACTAAGTGCATGCCAGGAATCTTCCAAAGAGGAATTCCCATGCCTATAACAACTTGGGCTGCAAGTAAGTTCATTTCATCTATCCACTCTGTAATAGGATGCTCAACCTACGAAGTCATGTCAACTTAATAAAGAAACCATTCTATTCACCTCAAGACAACTAGAAATTCAAATCCAACATTATTAGTTCCATGCTCATAATGCTTACTGAAGCAAATTCTATATACATGTAAACGAGGATTCAGTTCTAAAAAATAATACTTGCCATAGTCCATGCTATAAAGATACTCAAAAGTTGCAGCCCCAATATAGTTTACACACTTTTCAAGTCTCCATGTACCCTGCTCTAATTGCTTCACAGTTTCAGGTGGAGCAACTGTAATTGGACCCTCTTCTATAATCTGCAAATCAAAAAGCACTGACATCCTTAACAAAAATTGCATGCCCAGTGCTTAGTAGTAATGCTGAAACAATGTGCAGTGATAAGGGTAACATGCTTCCTTATCCTATGCCCTTAGTGATAAGGGTAACAAGCTTACTAAGTTCAAATTGTAACTACCTAAGTAGGAAAACTCTTTTTTTTCTTTTTTTTGATGTTCGTGATGCCCAACCACCAAGTAACCCTTGGAAGCTCAAGGTAGGTATTCCTTGTAAAATCCTCATCCTCTATGGCAAGTTTTGGCTATAGAATATTTCATCAATACTTGCAAGTTGCAACCCTTTCACTACCTCAAAGTCCAAGCGAGAGTTTTTATGATGTAATATTCATAAAAAACAATCATAGCGCTCCTACTTTTACACAATTAAACTACCCCTCCTATGACATGAAAAATAATTTAGAGGTTGGAAAAGTATAACACTTTTGATATGCACTCAAATAAGCATTCACATCATTCTTGTTGAAGAAGGTGAATTCCAAACTGATCTGCTAGTAGAATAAGGAGAAGCAACAAGGAACCCAAGTCCTATCTTTCATCCATATCCAACTTCCCACTGTACATGAAGTGCACCATAGCTAAAAATGCTTCAGGGGAATCATCCCTCAAGTATACTTCTGAGACATTACTTTCACTCATCCCATTTGTAAACATATGCCAAGTAATACAACTTACTTTCTCAGTCCCATTTAATAACCTCTAAATAAAAGGGAAATTTTAGTCTAACAAGTATCACAGGTATAGTACATGTATACAGTTTAATATCCAAACTGGATATGAAAATAAATTATTTGCAAACATATATATCATTCAAAAATGATGATAGATTTAAATGCAAACCCATAGTTTCCAGAACATAAAGCACTAGGATAACAAAAGCAAAATGTCAATGTATACTTACCAGGTTTTTCCATTTACGATAGATCCTTGTCATGTCCTTCTTTTTCCATTCTTGAAAGTCAAATATATTCATGCCATATGCCCATGTACAAGAATTTGGGTCAAAGTCCCTCACAATAAGAGGATTTGAGAAATTCAGAGAAATTCAGAGGATTTGGAAAATGAGCTGCCCTTCCCTAACCACATCACATGACCAAGGTCTACTTCCCAGACAGTATAAAGAGTGAAGAGATTTCCCCCTCAAACATTTTGTATCCCAATATATCCAGAGTTAAAATGATCTAGAATCACAAATAACATGACCTTATTAGATATTAGAATATAGATACCCACTTACAAATTTCCCATTTGAAAGGAATCCTTGTAACATTTGCATGAATATCTTCTTGAACATCCACCCTGTTTAAATATCCATTTGCATATACTTTAATACATGGGTCATATCCACCGTAAAATAACCTCATTGTTCTCCTTGAGACCTGCAAGTACTTTTCAAGAAAATTATAAAGTAAAAGGAAAAGAGAATTATAAAGTAAGCATCCTATACTTTTCAAGAAAACCAATACTTTTCAATAAAACGAAACAAACATAATTTTCATCTCTTTCAACTTAACGCTCCATTATTCACTGCGTTAAAGTTGGTCCTTGAGAATCATCAAATGCCATGTACAATAACAGCATGATAAGGTAATGTACAATAGATATCAACAGTAAACAATCATAACCAATATTTGAATCAAGCATATACTCAGATTTTTCAGATTTGATCTTGTCACCAAAGGGACAAGTCAATATTGACAAACAATTTATGTACCTTGTGAGAGATCCATAGAAGGTTAAAGCATAAGCATACGGACAACATATTGACCAAGAATTCTTAGTCAACAAGCACATTCATACCCAGTATAGTCAATCTGTCAACACAGTCATGCTGGGTAAGGATGCAGTCACATACTACAGAGACACACAAGCATACTTTGCACAGTCATGCTTGAAAAAACATAGTTCACCCACAAAGTGAAACTCAATGTCACACTGGGGAATACCCCACAGTCCACACAAGAAAACAGGCTCATGGTCACCTCATGGTCATGCTAGGGAAGGACGTTGGAAGGACCCATAGTCCACCCGAGAAAACTGATCATGGTCATGCTGGAGAAGGACGTATAGTCCACCAAGAAAATAGATCACGGTCATGTTGGGGAAGGACCCACATTCCACTCAAGAAAATAGATCACAGTCATGCTGGTGAAGCACCCACAGTCCACCAAGAAACAGATCACTTTCACGTTGGTGAATGACCCAAATTCCACCCAATAAAATAGATCATATTCATGCTGGAGAAGGACCTCTCAAGGTATCAGTAAGGAATAGGTTTTTTGGCCTTGTTGAAGGACCCACAGTCCACCAAGAAAGGGAAAAGAAACAAATCACGGCCATGCTGATGAAGTTCCACCAAGAAACAGACTCATGGTTACACTGTGGAAGAACCCATAGTCCATCCAAGAAACAGGCCCTGGTCATGCTGGGGGAGGACCCAAAATCCAACAGATTCACGGTCACACTGGTGCAAACTGACCACATGGAAGGTGTAACAAGGAAAGCCCAGTCACGGGGATGGTGTAGCAAGATATCACATGGAGCATCAACAAAGATCGTGCAAATATCACGCAGAGGGAGAGAGTTCAGTAACGCTACTTAAGGTAAAGTATCAAAACATTAATAAACATCACCTATGGACAAAGTAAGATAAAGGATCATGAGGTGATCATGAGTCAACCCAGGTGGCCACAAAAAAACAAACAACAAACCCAAAAGGTCAAGGTGAACCATATAAGGTGGACATGCAACTCCTTTATAGGACCAACAAGACCAATAATATGTTCTCTCTCTCAAGGTACATTGTTTTATATATTTTTTTCATCATTGTATAAGATTCATTGGTTATAGAAAGTAGAACCAATCATACCCACTCCATACCACAACAGGTGCACAACAATGAGTTTTATAACAATAGATTTCCACACCATAGCCATCTTTCAAATCAACAACAATCACAATTTCCTAATGAGTTAATATGCACTCCATACAAACATGACGAAATTAAAGATGATATGCCATTTAAGAAAAAATTTAGAAAACACATTTCAAGAAACACACATTAAGTAATATTCCATTTAAGTATTGAAGTAGTAATATGGGCATGGGCGTCAAAATTTGACAAACAAAAACTAGTTTCATCCTTTTGAAAGTAATATTAAACATAATTGTTTAACTAGCGAAGAGTTCAGCAACCCTCAAGAACCATGCTTCAAGAATGCATAGAGAAATATTTGACAATCGATAACTTCACATAGAGTTATCCCAATCGTTCGGCATCCGAACCATTCACCACACCTGAAGATAAGATAAATTAAAATGAGTATAAAATGAGTATGAAATTTATACAAACGAATCAACAATAATACAAAAAATACTACTTCATAAATAAGTTATAAGATAGTAGTACAAAAGATAAGATAAATTAGAATGGCTTGAAAGCTTCACCCTGTTTAAATTTTTAATGAAATCCTCAAAAATTCTGTGGTCACCTTCTTCTAACTTGTATGTGTCTTTCTTGATATTGTATGATAGGTTTGTCGTTGCTATAACAGATTCAAGTTGTATGAATAGATGATCTGTTGAATCATATTTGTACATGCATTGTCCCTTTATTCTATTGTACCAACAACATTGAAGCTCAACACCTTCAGGCCTATCCAAAAGATCAATGTCATTATGGTAATCAAACACCCTATTACCATCCTTCTTTCTTATTCTTTGAACTCTTCCAATGTACCAAGTCCCAGAAGAAACGTCGTTCTTTGTACTTTGAGATACACCTTTTCTTGTAGTATGTTCAGCTAAAGCTACAGACTCACTCTCAAACAACACCACACAATCTGATCCAATTCCAAAACCAATTGCAACACCCTTTTAAGGTGCCCTCTCATCTCTCCTAAAGTATACTCCATTCCTCACCTTATTCAATCCATCTTTCGATAATGTCGGGTTTCCATTCAATTGACTAACCAAACAAGATTTGTACATGTCCTTTCCATCGAGCTCCACCACTGGTTTGGTAGATATGTTTACATTTTCATCAACGGAATCTAAAATTCCATCCAACTCGTGCCTCCACTCACTTTCCATCGTTTGCAATTCACTATCATTGAGTACCATAAAAGATGAAGATTGGAATATGGATGTCGAATGACCCGGTGGAGAATTATCAACTAGTTCATCCACATCTTCAAATGTTGGAACATTGTGATCCTCTATCCATGGTTTAAACCACAAATAATATTCCGTGTGTCTTTTTGGTTGCATGCAAGACCTTGTAAAATTCCCTATGCATCCTCCAATCCAATCTTGAGAACTTCTATAATTTTATTATCGGTGGAAATTGAATCATATTGTGACAAGACATCACCTTCCTCTATTGTTTGTTGATGCAATTTGTTCCAGATACTCATTTGTTTCTTATGAGATTTATTGAAATGAAGCCCTTTGGGATTCGATTCTTCTTCAGCAACTCTATTGAGGGTTCCAATAGCATGAAGTAAGTCATCAAAATCATATGCCCTCTCTACTCCAACCATTCCACCGACTTTGCTGAATAAGTTCTCACATACATCTGACCCATTGAGGTGCAATGCACATGGTAAGTTAGAGTATTGATCACAAAATAATCTCATCAACAAAACCGTAAAGTGGCAAGAAATTTTCACATCATGATATGCATCTCTACTAATGAAATTAATGTTAACATTAGTATTTTCCTGTTCTCTGACCCAACATAGCCATAAGGTGAAGAAATGATGGAATCTTGAAGAATTTTGCACTCTTTCCCAAAGAGTTAAACTAGGAGACAAAAAAATATCAATATAGTTAGCAACGATTGCTAGATAGGTGTCTGTACCTGATGTCCTCTTTGTCTTGCCACCTGTACATCTCATTTCCTTCAAGCACCTCTAGGCATGCCTTGAAGCAATGCGTTGTGCTGAACCCCAGTTTTGGCGATCAATCCTCTCTATATCCTCAATTTTAAGCTTGTGTTCATCCACTTTAAAATTGTTATAAACCATTCTTACATGGTTAAAACTAATCAACTCTTTTCCAAAAATCAGATCTCGTCGACCACTAAACAAAGGATTCACTAGCTTTTTGCCATTGTGGATGTAATCCTAGTCGTGAAGTCCTGTTACTTTAAATCCATCATTAAACCCAGTTAGTCTCCACCCTTCCCAAGGAATTTTGATATCTCATTCCTGTCGTTGAGTAATAATCCTTCAACATAAGCATTCTTCTCCTACTATCCCCATCTGAGGAATGACCAATAATAGGTCCTAAAAAATATTCCACATGTTTCTTCCATAGGTCTTCTACTTTTTCCCATTGTTGATGGACAAAATTTGCATCAAACCTGTTGCACGTTGGATGAACAACCACAACCAAATGAGGAAGCTTCTCATGTAAAGGGTTTGCAATAATAACACGTGCATAAGTGCCAACCACACAATTCTTGAAGGCATCTGTAATAATCTCATAGCCTGCAGTGCTCTCACCAACTGTCACCAAGAAATGTGATTGGCACTTATGTTCTTCTTTCTTACCAAAAAAACCCACCAATGTATCACTTTTTGCTACCCACCTTACATATTTTTTCACAACAGTTTCATCTTCAGTAAGGCCTATGGGAATTGGGCCCTCTATACCATGTTTGGCTTTATAGGAAGCATAAACTTTTCCGATTGTCTCAAAAATGTACTCTTGCTCCCCTGGGATATATGTCAATGATTTTCTAGCTTTCCTTAAAGTCATAGATATCTAAGGGCCATCCAGATTCAAGCTAATAAAGCTATGTAATCTAGGACCTCCCCATAACTTAATCATCTCATAAATGGATTGAGTGGATGCACTATACCTTCTACCCAACTTTGAACGAACTAGGTTGTGAAATATATCTTTAACAAATTCCCAAACTGCATATTTACCTTGTAATTTTCCTTGCTTATGAGCCTCACACACATCCTTGCAAAACCTAAACACATCCTTCCTTCCTGCAGATTCGAACAACTTTTCCCTTAGAGACCTTGTTATTATAAACAGTGTAGCAACATTTTTCCTCTCCCACGAAAGAGATCGCATTGTTAACCTATGTGTAGCATTTGCTTCTCTTGCAACAATTTTGAGTTCAGTTTGAGTCAAATGGTCCAACCTTCTCCCTTTCCATGTATCTCTCCCATGTCTTTTCATGTTGCTCCTTGATTCGTGATATAATCGCATTCGAAATCCATCACAATTAGGTATAATCTTACAAAAATTGTGTGTCAATGAATCAAAAGGTACTCCTGTTTCATAAACCCTCTTGCAATGAATATGTCTATATGTACCATTAATACTGCATTCAATACGGTGATAATTTAGTGTTCTCCTCGTATGTTTCTCTATGGCCCACATTGGTCATCCATTAGAACCTTTGTGTCTAATCTCTACCCTCTTCTCTCAAGATAGGGATCCCAATACCCCCAACATAATAATATTGAGGGAGGTGTTTGTCCTAGAACAAGACCATAAAAAACACATTGGTTAATGATCTACTAACTGCTACTAACAAGCAAATAATAGATAAAGTAATGTGCATATTCAAATTCAAATTAAATTAAAACTTTGGTAATATCCACACCTGAAGTAGAAGGATGTGGACGTGTAGAAGCCCCATGTAATGGTGATGGTAGTGATGGGATCAAGAACTTAGACAAACTTTGTTGGGACTTTTCATTGGTAGGATTCTTCGGTCTCCCAACTGTTCCACTCCTCAACACAACTGTATCATGTGAAGCCTCAACTATAGTATTAGTAGTGTGCTTCTTTGATTTCTTGTGTTCATTTAGAGAACTAGCAATATTACCACTTGTCGGCACCAAAGAGAACCATCTATTGCATCGTGTAGATTCCACTCTTACTTTTTTCTTGTCCTCGTAGTTTGCAAGCGTTGCTTCCACCACCTTGAACAAATTAGGCTCTTGTGTTTGGTTGAAATCATGTAGAAGTTTGATTGCTTGATCAATCTCAAGTTCATCTCTAGCCACTGTTGTCTTCTTTTCTTTGTTACCTAAAGGAATTTCACACATTTCATTAATTCCAAACATTGAAATTTGACGTTGATGGGACCCTTTTTTCATATGATTGTTTTTTAAGTTACGAATTGTTCGCGCTACCAAGGATACTTCCCCCATTCCATAATCAATGCCACATATTTCACAAAGGATCTTTATATTAGGTTTTCTATTTTCTAAATATACCTTTAGCATTAGCTTCTCCTTGACAAACTCTTCCATTAATCTGTTCACTTTATGTTGCCAAGATGCCAATACATTAGGATCAACCACAACTTGTTCCACTGACTCGGACACATTACCAACTCTTGGTTGTTTATGCATAGGTTCCTCCACATTCCCTTCAATGTTTTCAGAGATTGGCATTCCCTCCATTACATTTGATTCCAATGTATCAGCAACCATCGTGCATACTTTCCTCTTGATGCCTAGATTTGTTGTTGTAGGTTTCCTTCTTTCCTCTTGCAATGCATTTAAAGGACATCTAGTTGAGCCAATAATAAATTCAAAAGGATATTGAATGACTTCATCATTCAGAATTTCAGAACGGATATCAGCATATCTACAGCCTTTTTGACACTGGACTATGCCAACGGGACAATTCTCTTCACCAATAAAAATTCCAAAGTCCACAACATCACTTGGATCCATCTGCATTTACATCCATGTGTACCTTTTAGATGGGTAAGAAATGAATAAAATTATAACATTTTTTTCAAAATTTTGGATATAATAAGGCTACGAAATGAGGTGAGTGCATCCATAAATAAATGAAAAACAAAAAGTAATTCAAATTTACACATGCATATTAGTTCATTAATAAAACAAAGAGCTAGGAAGCAAAGTATGCACTTTCAATTCAAATATCTAAAAAGGATGAAGAAATATTACTATCGGGATGAAACACCTTGAAGCAAAATGTATTGTTAGTGGCTTATTCAAATAGCCCTCCCCAAACTGAAGAGTCAGCTTCAACGTACCTGCAAAAGATCAAAAGGTGATCAAAACAAGAGATGAAAAAACATATAGGTGATCAAAGGTCTTTGTTCTTTTTGGAATTCAGTATTGTTCTTTTTTATGGAAATGCTCCAAGCATTACAATCCACTCTAGGAAATGATAAAAACATATTAATTGACTAATATTCCCAACCTGCAAGCCTAAGCCCTATTGTACATGGTGTTTGGCCTTGGGGTAAGAAAAAAACTTAGTAATAAGTGAACTCGCCTAATAAATGAAGAATGGTCCAAGGAGAGATAAATTTGTTCAATAGTCACTCACAAAGATCAAGTAAACCATTTTGGAAACTTCCCACATAAATGCAACAACTCTTAAATTCACTCTCTAGATCTTTGAGATCAATTTTGCATCCAAATGGTGAAGATTACGTAGTTGGTAGAGCTTCCACAGCTCAACAACACAATGAAATTGTAGCCATAACACTTTAAGCGACCTAAATATCTCACATTACTTTGAATAGGTATTGTAGCTCTAATGACAGGCAACAAAGAGAAATCAACAAGATTTTGGAAGGGAGGCATTTAATTTCACATCATAATCTTAATATGCATACTCCTTTTATCATCAACATTGTAGACCTAGTCAAACTGATGTATACAGTGCTGGAATTACTCTTACACAAGTTTTTAGCTATGTAGAAGATATGTGATGACACATCCTTTGTTAACATAACATTGGATTGGTTACCTTTTGGTAAACAAGGCACATATACTATAGAAGGCATAACATGTTTTATAAATGTTATATAATTTGAAAAAAATGAATTATCAAACTTCATGTAACGACAATTAGTATTAAATATAGTTCTGAAATTACTCTTCTTCTATAAAATAATTTAGCTATGTAGAAGATATTCTATAAAATATTCTCTGTCGACATTGGACTGGTGTGGGACTGGTCACCTTTTAGGTTGTAAGCAAAGGGAATATAATAGGATGCATAAAATGTGTTTTTAAGGTTATAATATGCCAAAAATGAATTATCAAACTTCATATAAAGACATCTAGTTCAGAGATTCTTCCAGATAGCTACATTGAAAGGTCAGATAACCAACTTCACCACCAAGATAAAAATACCAAGGAATACATCCCATCTTCATCCTGACTTCAAAAGATGTCTACAAGGGAATACAAGAAGAACCCAGTCATGGCTTATCCAAGGAGGCACTTATGGACCTACCAAGAAACTGATATAACAGGCGATCGACATCTGCCTCAGACATCCAAAGGATGTAAAAAATCTAAATTATGTCACTCTTGAAAAAATAGACATCAAAGATGTCAAAGACTCAAATTAAAAGAGCTTCATCGATCCATTCCCCACTATTTCACCTTCACATATTTCAGTGAACTGTAAGAGGCCAGATGCCATAGAGAGTGCCTTATTGGATAAGCCATCTACCTTCTTGTTGTATTCTATGTAGACATGACCAAAATCAAGGGAAAGAAAGTATGATTCGAGATTCCTAATATTTTTACACCATCCATATTCCAGGCTATACCGAAGGCATTCTGACAAGCTACACCAGGTTGGATTGAATATGGAATGCCAGAAACAACAATGTGATCAAAACAAAATAGATTTCACTCTCATGATTAAAAATAGATAAAAAATAGAGAATGAATGACAGAACTTTCCAGTGAAACAAAGATTTGGTTATCAGTATAGAATGGAATACTATAACGGATGTTGCAAATCCTTTAAACATGAAGAAGCCTATCACATAACCAAATTAACAAATTGTTAATGGCAATTCCCCAGAATAGATGACACAGTTCAAAAAGTACCATGCTGAACACTATTCTGAGCAAGATCTCATAATAAGGTCCAACAGATGAGACAGTTCAAAAAGTACCATGCTGAGCACAATATCAGAGATAGATTTTGTAATAACATCCAACAGACCAAATTAATAAAACAATCGTTTCAAAACCAGTCAAACTCCTTATTAAAATGTTGTTGATCTGTTTAACCATGTTGTCTTCTTTGAATTCCCTAGGCATGGTCTTGACACATTATTCACTCAATTTTCATATCATGGGCTAACTCAGATCCGAATAACTATCAGACAATCATGGTGAGGCACACATTCTCAAAACTACATGTTATAGTTCTTCATCTATGGCTTTTGGATGAGTTGGGGAGTGTTAGTGTTACCCTTTAGTTTGCACGAGGATTAATGAGGGGATTGAAGATGATGATGTGCCAAAGAAATGTACTTGCAAGGTTGCTTCAACCAAAATTTTTGAAGTCCTATATATAGTGTTCCAGCTGTCCAACTTTGTGTACATAAAGATCTGGTTTTCAGCATATTTTATCTTGAAAATTGAATAGTTACTAGTGCTGGTTATGCTTGCTGATTTGACTTAACATTGAATAGATTTGTTGAGTGAGTTAAAAAATATATAAGCTAAAGGGGAAAATTTACTGTTGTGATAAATATGTTGTTATAAGTTACCTTTAGATCTGTTATCTTAGAAAGTGTGCCCTAAAGGCGGGAATTATTTTCCATTGAGGTACTCTTGCTCAGTATTTCCTTTCTTGGGTTGCCTAGTGTATTTGGTTAAAAATAAGTGAAGTATATGCTGATGTAATTTAACATTGCAAATTCATCCAAGAAACCTCAAGGTTGAGGTGGAATTTCTAAATTTGCATTAATTTTCCTATAAAGAAATTCGAATACTTCTTACTTCAAAACATATACAAGACAACATAGAACTGGGATTAGCAAGGTCAATTGGGTCTAGCCCAAGTGGTTGTGGGATGGAGTGTTATCCTCCCCACATAGATTCTATTCCCGCAAGTGACATGTTGAGCTCATAATGATTATATTGTTGTAATAGCTCCAAGCCATGTTGTTGACATGGCCTTATGCCCTAAAGAATGCAGTGTTTAACTTGGGTACCATCCTCAGAATGAGGGCAAGTGCTCAGGGATTTTCCCTAGGATATATTACCTAGAAATATGTGTGTATGTGTGTATTATGGATTGGCAAACAGTAGACTTCCTCTTGCCAGTACTATTCTCAAAATTAGGGTAAGTGCCCAGGGATTTTCTTCAAGATATATTACCTGCAAAAATTTTAAAAAGAGAGGGATTGGCAAACATTAGACTTCCTCTTCCAAGCACCCATAACATTGATATTGCTATATGAGTGCAAGATATGGGGTCCAAGCATAACTGAAAACACATGGAATGAATTGAAAGGATGCAGATACTGGAAACAATTGGCAACATCCTTCCTTAGAATAAAGGTAAGCACTCTATATGAGATACTTCTATCATAAATGGATTTATAACCAATAGGAATCAAAGCAATAAAGAAACTAATATTAATAATTATACAGACAAAATGTGGTAGGCATGGTAGGCAAAAGGATATCCAACACAATTCATCAAGAAGGCAGAAAAAAAAACACTAAGGAACTGCAATGTAAGATGTGCTTTGACAGCTGGAATACAGTGGAAGTAAGCTGCCCCATGGATAGGAAGGAGCTGAAAATCCACTTACAAAAGTGCTACAGAAAAGAAACCCTAAGAGGAAGTAACAATCTACATGGCCAATATCAACCTAGACTCTAGAGGATGAAATATGAAATCAAGACTATCTGAAACTAAACATTCCAAGGAGAGAAAAACATGGTATGGTATGGAAACTTAACATTGAAAAACATGGAAACAACACAATACCTAATGTTTGAGGGATGATTTGGACGGCACCCTTGTCCCTATGCATTTGGCTAACTTATGTGGATATGATGGCATTGTAAGCCTCTTTCTAGAGTTTAGGATGTAATTCAAGTATGTATTCTGGAACCCTAATTCATCACTCATACTAGCAGAATAGAGTTGACTGTTGGTTTGAAGATAGTAGTCTAGGAAGGAAATACTAAATGTGGCACATTGTAGAGAGGACATTAACGGCAGTAGCTACAAGGATGTTTTTAGGTTTTGCTCTAGAAAATTTTGGACAAAATAGCAGTGACAGAGCAGACTGATGATGCCTTTTTAGACATGTCTATAAGTGTGTTATTCCTTGGATTTATGGAAGACTCAAAGCCTACAAATACCCATCTACAACATGACTTCTTACATTTCTGGAGGCATGTAAACTAGTAGCAGATTGGCGGCAAAACAAGGATGTTTTTCAGCAGTAAATATGGGCAGGAAGAGCACTAAATCTGACTGCAAACTTGTCCTAGTAGATCTGTTTGGTTTTGAATAGCCCTACGGTTATACTTGTATGATTTTCAGAACTGTTGGCATTTCCTGTGGAAACAACACAATACCTGATGGTACCAGGAAAACAAAGGAATAATGCCTACTTCATAAATATTTTTTGTTTAGTGGCTACTCCAAGGTCACTGCATGCTTACATCAATGGATCCAACTTCTCCGCTGAGTCAACTTGAAATGTGAAAAAATATATTCTTAGGAATATATATTCTTCCCTTTTCTCATATATAATAGATCAATAGTCCAAGGTCCTGGAATGCATGCTTATATATAATAGCTCCTGTTAATGCATGCTTATATATAATAGCTCCTATTATTTTGTTTGCATTCTCCAAATCAACCTCATTCATCCATGCTATATTGTTTTTATGTTTTTAATTATTCAATAAATGTGGAGATAAAAAAAATCTCTAGTTATGTTGACCTATATATGATATTAAAGCTATGCAAGTCACTTATATTAAGAGAGACTCTAAGCAGGACATACACACCAATGCTCTAGACAATCAATGTACTGTATAAATTTGGGTAAACACCAATGTGACCATGCACCAACCAGTCAATTTGTTGTAGAAATTCAGATAAAAAAATGAATGCACACAAATGATTTCCACGGCTAAGCCCAAAGCAATCATTGGCTTCCATCTAGGAAAGACAGTTCCTTGATTCATTGCCACCAATAGCTACGAAAATATTTTTGCAGCTCTAATGGAAAGTTGTGATTAACAACATCTAGCTTTGATATAATATGCAATGGTGTAGCATAATTTCTTTGATCACTCTTCACGTTGTCTCTTTTGCCTTCATCCATAACCTTATTAAAAAATTAAGTGTATCAAGCCTTTTAACTGGATTCTAAACTTACATATAACCTAAAGAAAAATCAATTTACATTGCAGCCAGACTTGATGCCTTTAAAAAACATGTAATTCAGACAAACATAAAATTGGATTTTATGCAAAAAGGCAAAACCTGTAGTGAGGGCAATGATAACATCAATCGTGTTACCCAAAAAGCTTAAAAAGGTCTTTGCACAGCTCAAAAGAAATAATGAATGTAGGTACAAATTACTCTCTGAAGCTTAAACAACATCTGCATTAGTAGGGTAACATATTCTTTGTCTGAAGCTCCAACCAAGTGAGTTCACCTAATAAAAATGGTGAGTTTACCTAATATATATGATCACTGATTATTCAAATGCCAAGAATTAAGTTGGTTCAACCGCTCTTGGTACTACCGGCCTTTCCCTTCGCCTATTATTTACAGGGCTATTATATGGGTGCCTATTTCATTTAATAAGCTCTGTAACAGCAGGGGGGATAATCCCTACCTACCTGACGCCGCGTTTATATCCTATTCACTAGTTGCGGGTTTTCTCACATCACCTACGAATAAAGACAAAGCACCATATCTTTTTTATTGCCTCTAAAAAGCCTGCCTCTTCAAACGTATATCTGAAGCCTCTACCGTATCGGCATCAGTAATGTGCAGTAATTAGAGTAAGCATGTAGAACTCGTAATCACTATGTACACCTGTTGAAACTAGAACTACTAATCCCATTAAGCTAGTGTTCTATTGGAATAAAATGAATAAGGGTAACAATGATTTGATTTCTCTATTACCATAACCTTTTCTCATATTGAATACGATAGAATCATTAGGGATTAACTTACATGTAAATAGTGGAACCTATAGGGAGGGAAAGTAAAGTATGAATTGAAAGATCAAGTACACTAAACAGCCCCTGACCATAGGCATTTTTCATCAAAGATTAAACACACTATAGCGTACCTCCAAGAATGATATGCAATGGCTCTCCAATGTGCCTCCTCCAGCACCAGAGAAACCCACCACAAACCCACGACCACAAAATGGTGAATAAACGCCCTCGTTTTCCAAAAAAAACTGCAATGCTGCTGAAAAAACGCCCTGTTGTCCAGCCAGAAAACAGGATGGAGAAAACGTGGAGAAAACCCAAAAAACCCAAGGAGTAAAACGCCCTCGTTTTCCAGAAAACACTGCTACCGCTACTCTGATTTGAGAAAATGCCCTGGTATCCAGCCACACGATGGAGAAAACGTGGAGAAAACCCACAGAAAACCCAAGAAGCAACACACCCTCGTTTTTCAAAAACAATGCTACCACTGCTCCGATTTGAAAAAATGCCCTCTTATCCAGCCACACGATGGAGAAAACGTGGATAAAACCCACAGAAAACCCAAGGAGCAACATGCCCTTGACCATAAGCAAACCCAGCTCGTAGGCACCTCGGCTTGGTGCAGGTGCACTCAGACCACAAGAAAAGCAGCTCGCAGGCACCTAGCAGGCTTGGAGGACTGGTGAACGACGTAGGCAAAAATGTTGAATAAAACATACCCCAACATATTGGATATTTAAATAGTAAAAACAAAACCCTAGTTACCCCTAATATACCCCCAATATATTGATTTTAAATTTTATAATTTTAACCCCCCCCCCCAATATGAACGGACGTGATATCATATTGGTCCCTAGGTGACACCCCCATGGATGGAATGTAAGACAATTTGGAATTTTCCTTTTATCACATTCTTCTAATTAAATGGGTTCAACATCAAGTTATCGATGCCTAGCTACGTGTTATCACCCCCATTCTTCTAGTTATCTAGCATGAGTTGTTTGTTATCCATTCATAAGCTATGAGTTATCCATGAATCAATACTAGTTCTTTATTCATCAGCTACTCGTTATTTTTTTTTATATAATTGCTTATTTTGAATTTTGACCAACAACAATAGAATCAATCTCGACAACCAAAGAATCAATATCGATAACACGTTTTTCTCATCCTCGTGCTTTCCTGGAAAATTATAGGTCGTAGTCCACCCCAAATTCTCAAATAAAAACACTTATCATTGTAAATAAATATAAAGAAAAATGAGATAAATAATATAATATTTGTTTATTAATGAATCTCTCTCATATTATATATAATATATTTTGGGTGTGTTATAATTAAAAAGTAGCAAGTTACACTCCAACCTTATTAACATTTTAAATTTGGTTGACTAGATTGGAAACTAAGCTAATATAAATGAAAAGTTGATCACTCTAAATATTCGTGTACTTACTGTAAGAGTGTGGATTGTTCCTCTTCTTATTAATAGTCCAAATACAAATAGATAACACTAAATCATTTTAAGTATAGCTAATAACGAAAAATAGAGAGAGG
This sequence comes from Pseudotsuga menziesii, assembly GCA_001517045.1. Taxonomy (NCBI): domain Eukaryota; kingdom Viridiplantae; phylum Streptophyta; class Pinopsida; order Pinales; family Pinaceae; genus Pseudotsuga; species Pseudotsuga menziesii. The sequence continues at coordinate 139,397 of LPNX011146647.1, forward strand.
TATCATAGAAATTATTAAACTATTTATTCATCACTAGAGATTAAAATCGATGGAACCTTTGTACCATAAGAGGAAACATGGTTTTCTTCCACAAACTAAACTAAACTAGTGATCTTTGCAATAACATTGATTTTTGTATCATAATTTTTTAGTTGCTCGACTAAATGAAATTCAATTGTAGTAGGGTTTCATTGTTTGCAACATGCTTCTCCAACAACATGTTTCCCATTAGATATTTCATTCATCCATACAATGTAACAGTTGTGAAGATTTGGTGTCCCTGATGTTTGAAGAGTCCATATCAAGAACCTAGTTTTTCGTATCACATTTGATGTCATCTCGAGGGAGATGAGCCCTTACAAATTTTACCTCTTTCTCAACCTAGGTGACTTCTAATTGAATATATTTTGGGATTTCATGCTAATAAGTTGGTGTTGCAGCTTTCCTTGATTCATATTTGACATGGGCACATTAAATCCAACAATTTCCATGATGTGCATGATTTCCTCTACCTCTCCTATCCATGCCTTCCCATGAGAGGGGGGGAGCCCTCGAATTTTAACTAGATGGGACTAAGAGAGTGTCAATACAGGTACCAATCTAAGTAACTTTAAAATCCCAAGAAGCTTCAAAAGAGAAGGAGCGACCCAATCAAAAGGGAAGCCATAGACCAGGAATGAGCGACGAACCGTGAGAAACTTGGGCAATGAGAAGAGAAACCAAAAAGTTACACATACCAGAGATGGGAGGTAGACTCAAATTATGAAGCATAAACTTGAAAAGACCAACAAAGAGTATGTATTGTTCAATTTTACTTGTGTTGCTTAGAAATTGATTCTCCTTCAGAATTGGTGTTTTTCTATTAGTGCAATTCATATTTAATGGCAAAGAGAAAAAATCTAAAGAAAATATCTTAAAAACTAAGAATGAAATATTTTCTACTCATGAGGAGGATGAAAAGAAGTTATCTCTAACAGTAATATTTTCTACTCATGAGGAGGATGGAAAGAAGTTATCTCTAACAGTAAACCAAAATTCCAATAAATCATTCACATGTCAATCATCCCTTGAAGCCACCATGTAACTATAATTGTACCAAGGGGCGTCGTACTCATCCTTGTCCTTGGCTCAATATTACCAATGGAGTGATGACCAAAGGCATTAAAATTTAAAATTTGAAGGTCGATCCGTCGTCACTTGGTACATTGTGTGCCTTAACCTCGTGGTGTTCACCACCTTTGGTACATATGAATCGAGTGCTCGCAGTTACAAAATAAATCAAGTTAATAAAATACGATTTTTAATGTTAGGAAAGGATAAAATTTCGATCTCGCTAATATACTCTAATGATACAATAGTGAAATATCGAAGTAATTTTCTCAAAACAACTATAATTAAAAACTGGAATTTTACTAAAGGTATTTATCACTAATAGTTTTTCATTTGCACTCAATTGATTTAATCAATCATAAGGATTTATTCATTTAATAAGTCATAAGAATTTAGACTTTAGTCTTTCATGAAAACGATTGATATTATAAAGTTATATATTTATATGAATTTGTATAACTTTTTGTATATTTTTTTCATTTTTGGGGTAAGCTTGCAAATTGTATTAAACTATCGAAAGAAAGGTTACGCCAAAATTTACATCATGGCATAGTATTGGGTGGTTTGAAACAGAGGAGCCACCACCTCAATGAATTAATATTATGGATTTTTCTTACAAAAATATGGAAAACAAATCCATCAATTGATTGGGTCAAATAATAGACAGAAAATTTATAGTGGTATTGTTCAAAGACACATTAAACAGTAGTCTAGAATGAAAATTAAAACATAGGAACTAAAAATAGAAGGTGGAACCAATGGTGAGCCAAGTCGGCTTCAGGGTCTTCATCAGCAACAAGCTAAGCAAGAGGAATCTCTTCTATGATGAGGAATCCCCTCTGGAAATCTTCATCAACCTTAATGTCCAATTGCTTAACATGAAGAGGAGAATATTTTCGAACATGTACCTCAGTTTTGTAGATGCGCTTGTTGATAAAAGGCTTGATAGTGGAAGGCACACGAAATGGAGCATTCATTGTTGTAGCCATCGTAGGAACCAAGCTCCTATCCAGTGACACTGACGACCCCCTCACAACACTGTCACTTCCTCCTTCATCGTTTCGTGTAGTGCAAAGTCCAATGGCTAAGAGTTTCCAAGTGGAAGTTGCTTCCAGCCTATTGAGTTGGGTGTCTAGGTCAATCAGTTTAGTCTTTGCAGAGAGCATCGAGCTACATGTGTAGTTCCAATTGTAAACCATTTCCTCCATAAAAGTTCCCATCATATTTTTTATGAGTCAGTAATGATTAATTTGGCCACCTCCTCTACCTTCAACCAATTGCTCAGTGACCAAGTGATCTTCCCATTCATCAATCACGACTCTCACATGCATGGAGACCCCGGTCTCATAACCTTCTTCCATCATCGTGCTCATGTCGCGATGTGCATGACCACGACCACTACTAGCATGGCGAGGGGTACAACGTTGTCACGACATGGTGAGCCAAATAGACTGTTGTAGGTTCACGTTTGAACCCTTACTAACCAAAGCCCCGGATCTTAACTGTTGATTAAGGTGAAAACTCAACTTCAAAGAAAACCAATTGGGCAGACCAGAACCGAGCTCGGAAGAATCTATGCTAATAGCCAGAGCCCGAGGTCTTGACTGTTGATGTAGGTAAAGACTCGACTTCGAAGAAAACCAGGTGGGAAGACCGGAGCCGAGTTGGGATGAATCTTTAATAACAAAACACATGAGTAGGAGAATGAGCCAAAGGGCCTCATGCTCAAAATACTTAATCTTGTCGGCCACAAGAATAAGCTCAGAAGCCATCGAAGGGGAGTTAATACAGGGGTGGCTCTTCCAACGCCAGACGCGACTCTGAAGTGGCTCTTCCATCACTTGACAAGACCAATTGAGCATCGACAAAATGAGGTATTAACTGTTTAACCTTCCCGCCATTGTCAACGAAGGTGACGACCTCCGTGCAATGAATGCTCTTTAACTTCTGCTTAGGGGGGAATAAAGAAGGCTCGACATGTAGGGGGCTACATTGTCATCTCGCGACTCGCGACGCCCAACGTTGTGAATCAAACAAGTGGCACCCGCATGCGGGTTATACTTCCTTCTTTTTTTAATATATGTGTTTTTACTTTTATTTATTTTTAAATAATATTGAATTGAGAATGGATAATACAAATAATATTTTTTTAATTTTTATCGAAATATATTTCCAATTATGCAAAAAAAAATCTACTTTTATTTAATTATAAGAATTTTTATCATAAAATCTTCCATTGAATTTTTTAGCTTATTTAAAAGGACATAAACAATCTAAACTTAATAAAAAAGTAAAAATCAAAACCAAACTTTTCATTATCTTAAAAATTATTCTTCTGTTTTAACACTTTTCCAAATGCACAAATGTGAAATTTAAAATAATAATAATAAAATCGAAATGAAAGGGTCGGGGAATTAGGCTAGTCTACATCCAGACTACCGGAAATATTTCACGCTCGCTTAAAAAAAAAAACTGGCTCGAAGGTTCATTGAACTTGAGCTCGAACTTCTGTGTTTATTTAATTTAAATATTTGGTTTATTATCAAAAGGTCAGACGATACTTATTATAATAATTACAAACGCCATGATCATTCTTCTAAAAACAGACAGCGTCGAATGATGCCTCTTTATATATATATTTTTTAATCGCAGAGCGCGCCTCTAGTTGAGTGTGCCGGCCCCCGACAAAGCCGTCAATTACGCCATTGAAACGAAAATAACGGAATTCTCTTTTCATTTTGTGGCTGAAATCATAATATCTGTAAGTCGCAGTTCATTGACAAATATAGTCGGTGATATTTTCCCATATATTTGCAAGTTTGTAGTTCTATTTCGCGGATTCCCCCGATACTGTGAGCCCAGAGACTGGAAGTATAATATAATTGTTATTGTTTTCTGTGCGTGAATTGGTTTTGTCAGATCAGATCAGATATTATAATGAAAATGAGCTGCAATGGTTGTCGAGTGCTGCGAAAGGGGTGCAGCGAATCCTGCGTTCTCCGGCCCTGCCTCCAGTGGATAAGTACCGCAGACTCTCAGGCGAACGCCACTATCTTCTTAGCCAAGTACTATGGGCGCACGGGGCTGACGAATCTCATTAGCAACGGACCGGAGCATTTGAGGCCTGGTAATACCCTCTCAACCCAGAATCATTAATGTCCCTGAAACCCTAATTTCATATGCATGCACCGCTGAAGTCACATGTTAAAAGTTACCATATTTTATATTTTCATATATTTAAAGAATTCCACGGACGAAAGATAATGCTTTTACAGACAGGGTAGGATATTTCTGTATAAAAAACACAGACTTGTGTATAGTAAACTTTATCTACTCCACACATACAGAATTTCTTTTGGAATTGGAAAAAAAGTTTTCAATACTTTCAACAAGATATTTACCCAAAGTCAAAAGTACATATACACTTTCAAACTTCTAACAAAGAAATTCTAAGGGTTTACAGTTCCGCTCTATGTAAGATAGTAGTAGCAGGAGCTGATTCTGATTTACGAACACACCGCCTCTGTAAGGGGTTTAGTAAAACCATTTTACAATCTTTTTGAATTTCTATATGGTTGGTTCAAAACTCGCTTTGCCGTTCATTAACCAGCACTTTGTTCTATTGCACTATAACACTATAGTTTCATGTTGCCGTAATACTAATTCGACATTAATGCTTTGAATTTATAGTATTTTTCCTGCTCCTGTAACAACTCTATGATTTTCTTTGTACACAAGAAAGAATAATGGTAGAATCCTTCTTGTATAGACATGAAACACAGTTATGTGTACTTGATTGGAAGTGAACTTGCTAGCATAAGATACAATCTCTTTTTTGTCTCCTGTAACAAGTCTATGTTTTCTCTCTATGGAAAACGGAATAATAGTTGATTCCTTCTTGGATAGCCATGACTCTATGGAAGAGATTCCTAATACTAGCTTCCTTCTTGGATAGCCCTGAAACCCAGGTATGTGTACATGATTGGAGCTGAAGTTCCTACTATGAGATCCAATCTGCAACGCTTTCTCAGTATATGTACCTAGGAAAGAAACTTGCAAGAGTACTCAATCTAAATTGGTACATGGCCAGTGAACATTGTGGTGGACTAGCAAGGACATGTAACAGTCATATGTGTAGCACTATCTCCAATAGATATGTTATGATGCCCACCACCAACAACAATATTGGCTTGGTTTCTTAAGTGAGGAGAACAACGTTCCATCTTATCCCATGTGATCTCATGCTGCTGTCTACACTAGGAAATAAACCACATGTAATGTAGGAAAAGTAATTGTAAAGAAATCATCCTCTTTGAAGTATTATTTCATAATTATTTCTTTCGATGTCTAACATCCTTTTATAGCATATTTCATGTTTATTTGACATATTTCTGAAATCCTTTTCTTAGATGACTTTTCCTTCCGAGATAACCTAGGGTTCCATTTTTTTCATAAATTCAACAAGGGTTCACTAGTTTGGCATATTAACCGTTTTAAAATTACTCAAAAGTCGAGTAATCTTTTGCCTTAAAAATAATGATTGGTTAAAGGTATACTATATAATTATGATAGAGCTGTTATGTTATTTATATAGATATTGACATTTTTTAAAAATACACAACACGGTGTTAGCTTGAGTATGGATTGAGGAAGAAGAATCATGGGGATCAATGACTCAACTTTTGTCTTAAAAATTATGATTGGAGAAAGGTATACTAATATAATTATGATAGAGCTATGATAGAGCTGTTATGTTATTGTTATGTTATTGTTATGTTATTTATATAGATATTGGCATTTTTAAAAAATACACAACATAGTGTTAGCTTGAGTATGGATTGAGGAAGAAGAATCATGGGGATCAATGAATCTTGATAAAGGGTTTATGAAAATTTTCAAAAAAATTGGATCTCTAAGATATTTAATAAAACAATATGAAATTTTTTAAATTAAAAAATATAGAAAATTAAATTAGAATATTTATTCATATCATATAAATAAAGATATTATACTATAAATTTATTTTCAATATTAATTTATTTACTTCAAATTTTTTTAATATTTATGATAAATGTATTTATATATTTAAATCAAGACATGAAATCATTTTGTTTAATTAACTTCCTATCAATATGGTCGGATTTTTTTGGACATCAACTTTTTTTAGTCCTCATTGACTATATGTAAGGTAAAGAAGAATGATCCACATAACTTCCAAGTGGCATATAATAATTGATAGACAAATATCTCATATGCATAATAAATACTTTAGGGATTAATAAATATTATCTTCTCAAAGAGCCTTGTTGTGGCTATGTGCCTAAATCCATTTAATAGTCATAGAAAATTATCGCTATAATTGAATTATTTGTTTCCATCCAATAAATAAGTAGCCTATCCAATTATTATTCTATACTATTACTATTCACCTAGGAACGTCCATTTATAATGAAGGTGTTAAAAATGATTAAACATTCGATTATTAATGTTTATTTTAGTAATAACTAGTAAGATGGATACTTTAATATAACTATAGATAGAGAATTTGGAGGTGCAATTTGAAATGTCTTATGGACACGGATATATAAAGTTTCTTGAAGGAAACTAGAGGAAGATTGATACACTTTGAGTGTAGCCTAAACAAACAAACTCTCAGTATTTTTAAGGAAGAGGAAGAATTATCAATATTTATATTAGTAATAAGTGTTAAGAAATTTTTTTTAATATAAATATGGATAGAGGTACTAGGAAGTGCAATTTGAAATTTCTTATGGACATGGATATGGAATTTCTGGAACAAGAGAAAGATTTATATAATTTGAGCGTGTCCTAAACAAGTAAAGTCATGGGTATTTTAAGGAAGAGCAAGGAGGAAGCACATTGGGGATTAGTATATGGAACTAAATTATATGTATGTATATGTATAAGCATTCGAGTATAAAGAATGTCCTTCATATTATTTAGTATCTAACAAGAAAATGTGTTGTTCCATAAAATCGTTATTATGATATGACTGTTATGAAATAATGGTTGGTTCAATGATCATATGTTTCAAATATGCATTCCTCCACCATACTTTTTGTTAAATATCGCATTGGTATATAACAAAAGTGAAACCACTCCATAATATTAAAAAATGATGGTCCTAACAAGGCAATTTGGCTTGATAACTTTCTTCAAACATGACATATGAAATATTATGTGGATCTTGTATTTTTTTAGTATATTTGATTTGTAGGGAACATATAGAATTCATTTGAGTATGTGATAGATGGAAAAGTACGTGTGTGATAGATATATTTTCTTATCAAGTTGGAAACAAAGAAACACCTAATCCTTTTTTGCATTTGTTGTCATAAGATATGATGATATTCATGGCGATTCTTTCGATTTTGCATGAAGACCAAATTGTCCTCAATCTCTTTCACTTATAGTTATCCCATTTACTAAAGATTTGATGTTCCTAGTGAATACAATTCCATGGACATAGATATTTTCCTATCAACAACCTCATAATTAAACAATTTTGTAGGACCATGATATATTTTATTTTATGACTATTATCTAAAGGGTAGCATTTGGAACCACTAATCCCTTTTATTTGGTGGAAAAAATATCAAATATTTAAATCCAAACACTTAGTAACTACCTTTCTCTCACCATTTTTTGGGGATGATAGGCCATGCTCATTTTTAAATGGTGGCCAATAGTTTAATCAAATACTACAATTTTTTTTTCGTGTGTGTGTGAATGTGGGGTTTTGATCGATCATGGTTGCGTTAGGCATCTCATGTAATTTAAAAATATGAAGCAAGAAGGCTTATGTAAATACGGTTTTCTTAAATGGGTGTTTCAAAGGAGAAAAGTTGGTGTATTTTGAAAGAGAATAAACAACTCCCGAGATGATAGATTTTTTCTCACTTTAAGTAAGCCAATGAGAAAACTCCTCGAAATGTCACAATAGATTATTACAAATTTTTATACTAAGTATACATTGCCTTAGGTATCTTTATCATCACACCTTTGTTCCTTTGAAATATATCACATTCAACTCTAAAGGTACATATATAATTCTTCATTTCATAGTAAAAAATATCATTTTTATTCATTTCATGTATTTTTATTGAATTCCAAAGTAGCCTAGAGCTCATGAACTTAATTATATTATCATAGTTAATTTTAAATTAAAATTTTGAGAAAATTTAGATACACCCTTTATATAGTAGTGTGTCATTCTAAGCGTACAACATATACTAATGTTTGGATATTCCTATAAATATTGTATATTTTAAACAACCATGGCATTAGCCAATCATTATTAGCGTAACTCTACTATCTACTTTGGAAAAGTTAAGGAGAAATAAAATAACAATCATTTGCTTATACTTTGGGGATAAGGAATTGGTCACAACATGAAATAAGGAATTCACCACCGCATTCCATTGACCTTATTCTAAAATTATCTCACAGTATCTCAAACTATCATGATAATATTATAATATTAAAAAAAATTCCGAATCACACCACCGCATCCATTGATCTTATTCTAAAATTATCTCACAATTGTAAGTATCTCAAACTATCATGATAATATTAGAAAAAATTTCCGAATCAGTTAATAGTGGCATGTATTAATTTTGTAAGAGATGATTGTTATAGCCTTTTTATGTGAACCCTTGCCCAAGTATTGGTATACAATAATGGGCTCCTTCCATTAACACCACTCCAATGCCTTTGTCAAAGACATGCAATGTTACGATGGATGTTTTAGTGACGTTCAAAACAAGAAGGCTGGAGTATACATTCCATAAAAATGTTTTTTCCCGGTATAAAGAATGTTAATATGGATATAATTCTACAATTCATTACATAAATATCTTGTAATAGTTAGTAAGTAAGACGAAAACATCAACACTTTTACGTTTCTTGAGGTATGTCTAGTATTTTATTACCTTAATTTTATTAGATCCATCTTGCGCCCCTTGACTATTTGCATCGAATATGAACCCCTTAACTACCTACATCGTGATCAAAGTATCCCACTTCGTAAACAAGACATATTAATTTTCTAGAATTTAAGGAATACATGGTTATCCAAGATTAGATATTAACCTAATTGACGTGTACTACACATCACTCCCAAGTTTTGTTTCAGATCAAGATGCCATCAAAGAATATAAAGAAACAATGTCGTGTAAAAGGAGTTGAAATACATGAGGGTGATGCTAAAACAAAGTGGACGAGGTAGTGAAAAGACCAAAAGGTATGAGAAAAAATCATAATTTCCTAAATGTGTTTCTGTAATGCAATCATAGAAATATATATTTCCATCAATTGGATTTGGTCATAATGATAACAAAGATCGGGATTAGTGAAGAAGTATGCACATTGAAGATCATCCAATAGGTCATCAAACAACCAGAATTGGAAATTTATCTTCGATTATCAACATTTTAAGATATGAAGAGTTTTGGCAAATGTTCCCAAAACCTTCTTTTATAAAAACCGCGATGACTAGGGAAGAGTAGGGCTTTGTACTAAGATGTATTACTCCTATTTTAAACAATCTAGGGATAATGTTCTAAATTCTACTTTCTTCTCCAAAAGGATGTCTATAAGGAGACATATTTGGTTATTAACTTCCTAGAATTAGTGAGATGTTATTATCATGCTTTCCCTTTGATATATCTTTTCCTTGGAGTTGTGAAGATTCATGGTGATGTTGTCTAAAAGTAACTACAAGTTAGGAAGAAATGCATGTGGGAAGTTCTTAAGTTTTGTATGATGTCATAGATTAAGTCTCGACCTGATTAACATTTAATAAATTTTCATAATAACAACATAAAGAGAATCACTGAATGAAACAAAATCACAAGGTACAAAACAATTTACCATGGGAAACCTTAAAGGGAAAAACCCAGCAAAACTTCTTCAATATAGAATACCTCTATGCAATTACCAAAGAACAAAGTCTCATCAAGTGAGAGACCAAACCCCGAGCATAAAATCTAAGACACAAAAGACATTAATACTCCTCCTTATTTGTCTCTCCTTCTTTCTCTCTCTTGCACAATACAAGTGTGAGTGTGTGTGTGTAAATGAGGGAGGTTACCTCCCAATTTATAATAAACTTCCCAACTAACATTTTACCTAACTGGGCTAACCTAACTAACTGGAAGGGATGAAATACATAGGTACACTTCACAATAATAATTATATTTGTCTTTTTTGGATGTTATTCACCCAACTTACAACTGAGTGTTTAGCTCATGAATTTTTACATCAGTAAAATATCCCAAAGAAGGAATAATTTTAATGTGAAGTATAAGTAGAATATTCTTCGAAGTTACATTATTTCAACACTCCTCCTTAACAAGAAGGGTATTCTACTGATAGCAACAACAACTGGTGTGGCTCTACAAAACATCTTTGGAAGGAGAGATCGGAGAGGAGGCATCATCAACATCATCGTCTGGTACATCTAAATCGAAATTTTTGAAAAACATCATCATCTTCAGCATAGAGCTAGAGTAACATCATCACAATATTCAGTATAGAGATGAAGTAACATCATCTGCATCATGGAATTGGGGAGTGATCATCTGTAATAACATCATTAACAACATGGATTTGTAGCATCATCATTTGCAGTATGGAACTAGATCATCATCCGCAACATGGAGCTGGAGCATCATCATCATCTATTGCAACATCATCATATGCAACATAGAACTGAAAAATCATCAACAACATGCAGTCAGAGCATCATCATCTGTAGTATGGATATGGAGTAGCATGCGCAGCATGGATTTGGAGCATGATCATTTGCTGGAACATCATCATATGCAGTATGGAACTAAAACATCATCAACACCATGGAGATGGAGCATCATCATCTACAGTATGGAAGTGGGGTATCATCTACAACATGGATATGGAGCATCATCATCTACTAGAACATCATCATATGTAGTATGGAACTGAAACATCATGAGCAACATGGAGCTAGAGCATCATCATCTACAGTATGGAACTAGAGCATCATCTACAACACGGAGCTGTAGTATAATCATCTATTGTAACATAATCATCTTCATAAAAATTGGTACATCACTAGCATTGACAACACAAGGCTAGATCATTAGCATAAAGATAGAATAACAACAAAAACATGTGGCATCATCATCAACAGCTCGAGGATGGAGCAACGTCATCTATGGAATGAATAACAACAACCAACATGATCCTTCGTTTCAGAATTATGGGATCATGGAAAAACCATTTGTGGTACTCATATGGTGGTTCCTTTGGGAATTACAGGATCAAGTATTTGTAGAGATATCAATACTAATTACAACTAACACATACTACAAAGGACGGACCTTCCTTTCAGAATTACGAGATCAAGTCCACCACTGACATCATGGATGATCCTACCTTTCGAAATTATGTGATCTAGTCCACTACTAACATCCTGGACAATCCTTCATTGTGAATTATGATATCTAGTCCACTACCAACATTGTTAACAATCCTTCCTTTCATAATTATGGGATTAATTCAACTACCAACATTATGGATGATCCTTCCTTTCGAAATTAAGGGATCTAGTCCACTACTAACATTCTAAATGATCCTTCCTTTCGAAATTACAGGTTCAAGTCCACTACTAACATTATAGATGCTCCTTCCTTTCTGAATTATGGGATCAAGTCCACTTATTAACATTCTGGACTATCCTTTCTTTCAGAATTACAGGATCATGTCCATTACTTCATTAATATTTAAGACAATCCTTCCTTTTGAAATTATGGGATCAAGTCTAAGGATAATTAGTCCTTCCACATATGCATTTAAGACAATCCTTCCTTTCGGAATTATAGGATCAAGACTAAGGATGGTCATTCCTAACTTCAACATCTTTGACGATCCTTCCTTTTGTAATTATGGGATCTAGTCCAAAAAGATTAACATTTAATATTATACTTCCTTTTGGAATTAAGGGATCAAGTCTATGGATGACCAATCCTAACATCAACATCTTTGGATGATCCTTCCTTTCGAAATTACGGGATCCGGTCCAACAAGATAAATATTTAAGATGACACTTCCTTTTGAAATTAAGGGATTAATTCTAAGGATGATCAATCCTAACATCAACATATTTGGATGATCCTTCCTTTCAGAATTATGGGATCTATTCCAATAAGATAGATATTTAAGACGATCCTTCCTTTCAAAATTGCAGGATAAAGTCTAAGGATGACCAATTCCAACTGAGCTACCTATTGTGATCAGGCTTTCATGTCATCAATACTACTCCATATTTAGAGGGAAGTCCTTACATACAACATCAAACTTGTCTCGAAAGTATTCAAACTTCACACGAGACAGAGGCTTAGTCAATACATCTACAAACTGCTCATTCGTGCTTACATATTGGGGATTTATAGCTACCTTATGAACAATGTCACGCATGTAGAAGTACCATATTTCTATGTGCTTCATCTTATCATGGAACATGGGGTTCTCTGTCATATTAATGTAGCTTTTGTTATCACATAGAATCATAGTATTATCCATATCCATATCTAATAGATTTGATAACAACTTTTGAATCCATATGGCTTCACAACTTGTGGAACAAGATTTAATGTATTCCGCTTCTGCAGTGCTGAGAGCAACACTGGATTGCTTCCTTCCTAACCATGAGATCATGGCTGACCCTAGACTGAAACATCCTCATGAATTTCTCTTTCTATCTCAGACACTTCCTTCCTAATCTGAATATGTATGACCATACAATCTGAAGTCATGATATCTAGTATAATTGGTACCATAGTCTATTTTACATTTTAGGTACCTCATCACATTCTTTTCAACTACCAAGTGAACATATATGGGTTAAAACAGAGACTGACTCAAAGTTTTCACAGCAAAACATATATTTGGATGTGTACTCATTAGATACATCAATGAACCAATGATCAATCTGTATATTATCACATCCACTAATTCTGATGAAGCATCAACCAACAACTTCAATTGTGTATCCATGGGTGTAGAAATGGATTATCATTCCAACATGTCAAAACTTTTCAGGATTTCCACTAAATACTTCACTTGGTTAAGGAAAATTCCTTCTAAGCTCTACCATACTTAAAGACCTAAAAAATAATGCATCAAGCCAAGGTATTTCATCTCAAATTCTGCAAGGAGCTTCTTCTTACACTTTGAAATTTGGTTCTCATTACCTGTCAGGAATAATTCATCCACATACAACAATAATATGATAGGTTCACCATCCATAACCTTGACGTAAAGGTTAGGATCAACCTTACTTTTGATAAATCCCAAGCTCATTAGAGAACTATCGATTCTTCAATACCAAGCTCTTGGAGCTTATTTCAGTCCGTACATAGCCTTCTTCAATTTCCATACATGTTTTCTTCTGTCTTCAACTTGAAAACTTGGTGGTTGTTCTATGCATACTTCTTCTTCAATAACACCATTTAGGAAGGTCATTTTCACATCCATTTGGTGTAACTTCCATTCACGCTTAGTTGTTAGTGCCATGATGGTTGTGATATAAGTGTACCTTGCTACAGGAGAAAATGCCTCTTCATAATTGATTCCTTCCTTTTGAGAGAATCCACGGGCCACACATATAGCTTTGCACTTCTCAATACTTTCATCAGTTGTATGTTTTATTTTGTAGATCCAGTTGGAAGATGACACACTTTTTCATTCCAACTTGGGAACTATTTCCCATGCATCACTCTTCATTATGGATTGGTATTCTTTCGTCATAGAATATACCCATTCTTTATTTCGAATAGTTTCTCCAAAACAAGTAGGTTCTTGGTCTACAAGACCACACATCAAAGACATGTAACTAGCAAATAGCTTTGGCTTCATGCATTCCCTTGTGGAGCCTTTTGAAGCACTATACCTTTATACTTCTTGAATAATATGGCAGACCCAAGTTTGCTTTCTCTTGTGGGAGATATTCATGTGGGGAGGTTCTTTGGGCTCCAAAATATCATGTTATTCTAGAATCTCATTGCCATGAGAAGGTGTAACTTCCTTCATCAGTTTTGCATCTCTTGGAGCTACAACTTCTTCATATGTTTCGTTAGGTTGGCACTTTCTTGACTTTGTGAGAGATGCATCTTCATCAAAGGTTACATCCCTACTAATTTCCATATGATGGTAACCTAGTATATAGATTATGAAGGCCTTGGAGACCTCACAGTACCCAAAAAAATTTCTTTTATTTCCAGAAGAATCTAATTTGGTTCTTTTCTCTTTTGGTATATGAACAAACAATGGACAACCAAATATCTTGAGGTGACTTACCTATGGTTTCTTTTTGGTGAATATTTCTTCAGGGGTTTTGAATCCAACTGCACTATGGGATATTTTGTTTTGTAAATATACTATTTTCCCTCTTTCTTCACCCCATAAGTATGTAGGAAGATCTTGATCATGGATCAAGGATTCTTCTGAGTGACCTGTTAGTTCATACAGGCCACTGTCTAGTGACAGATACATCTTATACAAAACATATTCTTCAACTTATACTTTTTTTAACTTTTTGGGAGGTTCTTCTTTTACTTCTTCTACTAAGTTAGCATGATGTCTTTTGTTATTCTTCCTCTTAATTTTTTCTTTCTTTGTCGGATAATTTCTGGCAATGTGTCATATCATGTCCCAATGGTAACATTGATAAGAGGAGAATTCTTTCTTCTTGTAATCTCCCCTTTTATTCTTTTGAAACTTCTTGGGAGGATAATACCCCTTATAAATTTCCTTCTTGAAATGGTGTTTTCCTTTTCTTCTTTTGGTATGAGTATCTAGATCATGGTCATCATATCTAAATAGTGCTTCTCGGTTAGCTACTTTAGCTTCTTCTTGAACAAATTCTTCCCATAGGATATAAATTTTTAGGCTTTCCTTCCTTGCACAGATTCTATGGATGAAGGAGTCCCATGCTGTAGTAAGACCATTGAGAGCGATCATTACTAGTTCAATTTCATCAATCGTGTCTTCACTTGCTTCTAGTTTTTCTTGGAATTGAGATACCCTTGTGAAGTATTCGTCGATAGGTTCACCCTTTCTCATCTTTGTACTTTTGATTTGGTCTCTAAAGTTCATTATTCGGGTGATGTTTCTTCCTTCATACATTCCTGATAGGGAATCAAACATCTCCTTAGGTTTATCGTAGAGGATACTTGAGGAATCAAGTGATCCTTGATTGAGTAAGTTATGATCCTCTTGGCCCTAATCATACCTTTCTTGTAATTTTCATTCTCTTCATCTTCTTTCGGCTCTTTCACAACTCTCTTGATAAACTTTGCAAGATCACTCTTTTCTAGAGTGTTTCTAGAATGAGTCCTATTATGTATTTCTAAGCATGGAAGTTTTCTATACCTTCCAACTTGACATCAAGCTTAGTGCTTGGAGACATCCTATCCCGAAGATCAAAAAAAATAAAAATAAATAAAAATATCTCAAAAATGAAAACTGTACTCACCAAAATATACGGTTGACTAAGGAGAGTATGATCGTACAGTCAATTTCTGAAGAATCCAAATTCTAACCCTTGAAACTGGACTTGCAAGATCGTGGACTACACTCTCTGGTTATGTTTCTAGTTTTCTTATTTCAATCCAAACTAGGGATGACTTTCCAGAGGATATTCCCACTCGAAAAATTTGATCCCGGTGCCCAACGATGCGCCTAGGAGGATCGCACTTCCCTATGTAACTTGCACTCAAAATTCCACTTTATAAGAAAACCCTAATTTCCTTGTTCGAAGAAGGAGAGAGAGATTTACCTCATGAAAGTTGCTCTTTTCAGGATGGATCTGTTACCATACTAATTTTTATATGATGTAATATCTTAAATCATAACTTTATTAGCTGTAGATAAATTTTCACAATAAAAACATAAAGAGGAAAACTTAAATAAACACAAGCACAAGGTACACATCAATTTACCTTGGGAAACCCTAAAGGGAAAAACCCAACAAAACTTCCTCAATATAGATTACTAATATGCAATGACCAAAGAACAAAGTCTCATCAATTGAGATACCAAACCCCAAGCATAAAAGCTAAGACACCAAAGACACCGGTCCTTGTCCTTCTCTATCTCTCCTTCTTTCTCTCTCTTGCGCAATACAAGTGTGAGTGTGTGTGTGTGTGTGTGTATAAATGAGGGAGGGTGCCTCCCTATTTATACTACACTTCCCAACTAACATTTTACCTAACTAGACCGACCAACCTCACTGGTAAATGCGACCTACCGAGGTACACTTCACAATAATAGTATATTTATCTTTTTTTGGGTGGTATTGACTCGCCTTACAACCAAGGGTTTACCTCATGATATTTACATGACCTTTTACATCAGTAACATCTCCTGAAGAAGGAATAAAAATAATGTGAAGTACAAGTAGAATATTCCTTGAAGTTACATTATTTCAATAGAATTCATCCATAACATGGATTTCATCAAGTTAGGGAATAATGCAAAAATGACATTTCATTGCAATTCTTACCATATGGTTGAAAATTATTATTTTAGGGGAGCTTGCTCAGTCAACTTTCATAGCATGTTGATGTACCTACATATTGGGCTCATATATAACTCCTCGAAATCAGTTGTAGAAAAGGCTAATCCTCATAACCCTTTCAAGCACAAAACTACATAATACTCTACCATTTCTATAACAACCATATTGGGTATTGGATTTCATGAGATAGTTACCCATTTGGAGTTTCACATTAGTGACACTTACCATCACATCATTATCTATCATGATTTTTAATTATGAAAAAAAATCAATATATTTGTATGTTTATGAAATGCCCCAAATACTTTAAAATTAAAATACTTCATAAATAATAATGATAAACTTAATTAAACAAGAGAAATAAACAAAGGATTAGGGAATCTACATACTTAGGCTTCAAATGCACTTGGAATTCCTAAAATTTGAATGAATTAATACTGATATACTGATATATCTAAAACGAGTAATATGTTTTTATTGGTTGTATATTAGTTCATTGATTACATGTGAAGGGAGGAAAACTCTTTTAATACAACTATTATAATAACTCTTCTACACTAGTATAGTGGTAACTAATTACTGCAAATAATTAAATCATATCATATAACTTAGAAAAAACTCATCAATATGAATCATCATGGTTAAAATAGTGATTCGGATTAGTGATCTCATATAATAATAATAAATATGTGGTGTATACATGCCTCGTCAAATCAGCTTCTCCCTAGAAGCTATATTTAATTTGATTATTAATCACATTCAACGCTGGCATAAAAAGCGGCACTTTCTAAAACTTTTAAAAATCATTGCGTGTATTAGATTTTGAAAGTATTTCATACATAAATCTTTTACTCATACATACATATTTATTGATATACATAAAGATGTGTGTTTAGGTACGAAACGTAAAATCCCTTTCACAAGCTTTGTCCACAAAGCTCAAGGAGAAAAGTGTAGCTTGGTGCCTAGTTTTTTTTATGTCATTGTAAATATTGTTTGAATATTGTAATATCTTTAATTTTGACTTAAACGCATTTACTCAAAATTATGTAAATGATGTAAATATGCTAATATAGATTTCTAGTATAGAGCTTAAGACCAAGGCTCAACTAGTGAATATATATATATATATATATATATATAAACATATTGATAGTATGGTTAGTTTATCATGCTAATTCAAAATATATATAAATATTATGTTGGAAATGTTGAAATATTGTAATTTCAAAGGATATTCTAAATGTATTTTACTGATGTAAGCCAAAGGGGATGTTATTATTCCTCTGACGGGGTGTTACTATTGTATTTGGTCATCATAGAGTCATGAGGTAAAGCCTCCTCTTGTGCCGGGTATTTAGTACCCTAATAAATAATATAAATATTGTTTTTGAGTATTCCTAGGTGAAGTCAGCCCAAACAGTTTATTGGGGTCTATTTGTCTACTGCAAAAAGTCAATTGACAATTAGAATAAATAGAGGAGTTGTGGTTCTTATTTGAACATAGACTCACTCACTTGTGTAGCGCATCGCAGAGAGAGAGCGACATAACAGAAGGAGGAGAACAATTGTTTTTGGTTGTCTCTTATACATCTTATACAGAGGAAGTTTTTGCCGAGTTTTCTTCCCCTTGAGGGTTTCCCAGGATAGATGTTGTGTCCATCTTGTGATTGTGTTTCTATCAATGATTCTTGATATGGTGCTGTGATTTTTTAATTGGATAGTATTGAATCTAGTCTAGCATATGAAAAATTAACATGGTATTAGTGCTAACTTGATTAGAGCAGCTTTCACAAGGTGAAATTCTCCCTCCTCCCTCTTCGGAAGAGATTAGGGTTTCTGCAAAAGTTGGAGGATTGAAGATCTGCTTGCATAGAAAGTTGTGCCCTCCCAGAGCACATCTATTGAGCCCTAGATAGAATTTTTTGGGTGGCTAGATCTCCGAGAAAGACAAACCCTAGATTTGCAATGAACAAGAAAAACTGCAGCAAAACAGAACCAGAAAAGGCTGCAGTGCTGCAACTTTGTAAGTAGGATTTGAGGACTGAAGATTAGGGGTCTCCATAAAGCAATTGGATCAACCAACTCGCCTCCTCCAAGCACATCTATAGGTAAGGTCAATTTCCCATTTTGATAAATTTCATTTTCTAGTGACTTATTAGTCAAGATGGCCCCAAGTGCTAAGCTTGAGGACAAATTGAAAGGCCTAGAAAACTTCCTGGTTTGGAAGTATAGGATTGGCCTCATTCTAAGAGAGAATGGTCTTGAGAGATATATCAAGAAAGAAATTGCAGAACCTGAAGAAGCAGGAGATAAGAAGAAGCATGAACAAGACCTAATCAAGGCAATGCGGATCATTGCTAATTCCATTAAGGATCACTTGATCCCTCAAGTGTCATCCAAGAAGACACCTAAGCAAATGTATGACGCACTTTCCAAAATGTATGAAGGAAAGAACATGAACAGAAAGATGAATCTAAGAACTCAATTGAAGGGAACCAACATGAGAAAAGGAGAATCTATTCAACATTACTTCACAAGGTTCTCCCAGATCAAAGAGAAGCCAAGTGCTATTGGAGATACTCTTGACGAGGATGAATTGGTGATGACTACTCTCAATGGCCTCACTAGAACTCGTGACTCATTCATCCAAACTCTATGTTCCACAAAATAAAGTATCTTGTTTGACAAAGTATGGGAAGACCGCATACAAGAAGAAGTTAGAGTAGCCAATACAGAAGCTCTTCTCAAAGAAGATGATCGGGATCTAGCTACCCATACTAAGGAAAGAAATCAATAGAAATTCAAGAAGAGTAATCATAAGCCTTAACAGAAGAAATTCCAGAAGAGGAATAAGAAGAAGGAATACTCAAACTATCAATCCTGCAACTATCATAAGATAGGACATCTTGCTAGAGAATGTCCATCATTGAACAACAACAACAACAACAACAAAAGACATCATGCTCATCTTGGTGAAGATGAGAATGAAGAATGATCAAGGAGGATATTGGTGGCCACCCACCTATTCCACTTGGACACTTACCATTGTTTCTTTCAGTTTTCCAGTTTCTTTAATTGTAGCATAATTTACTATTTTTGGCAGTTTTTGGGTCCAAAACTTCCGGAGTCGTTTTGAGGCACTAAACGACGTTTTTTCGGCATCAAATGGTTAGGAAATATGAGTTTGTTCCAGACTTCATATTTGGTTTTTTATGGATGTATTCCTTGAATAGATCTTTTTAACGATTTATCATCCACATCAAACGAAGATAGTATGCCAAATTTATGACCACGAGAAATTGATGTACCAAGTTACCCAACGCGGCCCACATTCTGGCGTTTCACCTCCTAGGGTTAGGTTTTTGGATGTGTAGGGTTTCCATTGTTTCTCAATAATATATAGGCCTTCGAGTCTCATTGTAAAATAGAGTTCAAAGGCATGTAGCCACCACAATTCTTCTGAGAGATAAGCTACCAGCACTCTAGCTAGTTTATTTCCATTTTGTATGTAAACAAGTTTCTGTTCTTTGATTAATGAAATGAAGTGTTATTTTCACTGCATCTTTGTTTCTATGGTTATTTTTGTATTCTATTGCGTTCCTGCATAAATATAGATCAGTGGTATCAGAGCAATCTTCTCTTTCTCGATCCTTCTTTGCATGTCCCCAACGAGGGGTGGGTATAAAGAGTTAGGGCTCGATCTGGTTGAACCTTTGCAAGACTAGCCTCACAAATCCTGATGGCCAATTATGTGGGACAAAAAGAAAGACAAGGTGCAGAAGATACTATCAAAATGTTGCTCAAGGAGGCCCTTGAAAAACAAAGGAATGCGATGATGGATAACTTCACCTAGATCCTTCAACGACTTCCCACTGGCGGCGCATCTACATCTAGCAGCCACTCTGGATGTGCAACCCCTTTTAAGGTACATGTAAACTTCGATATTCCCATATTTTATGGCCGAATAGATGTAGATGTTGTATATAGATGGTTGAATATATTAGAAGGATATTTCTCGGTTCATGACTTTTTAGGCCAAAAAAATATTACTTTTTCACTACTTAAAGCAGCCCCCCATGTCAAGGACTGGTGGGAAGCCTACTGTGAGAGAAAGGATGAGGAGAAACCCTCTATGTTCTCAGCCGTACCCACTTGGAATTATTTCCAAGATGCCATAAAGGGACAATATTATCCTGTGGGGAGCTATGAGGACAAGTAGAATACAATGGACTATGCTGCGGCAGCAAAGAGATCAAGATGTGCATGAGCTGATGAATATATTCCATACCCTGCGCACCAAGTTGGGTATCAAAGATTTAGTGAAACATTTGGTGCTAAAGTACCGTAGTTGTTTGCAGAGATACATTTAGGAGGAAATGGAGTTCCTCGACATCTCCTCCCTTGGTACAACATACCGGTATGCTGCCAAAATTGAGCGAAAATTCAAATAGAAAAAGAGAGACTTTGGATCTATGAACTAGAAGCAAGTGAAAGGTGCCCCAAAACCATAGAACCAAGGAAACATCCAAGTCATGGAGACTCAAGACAAGTTGCCAAAGCAAAAAGCAAAGAGAAACACTACGAAGCTGAATAAGGAAGTGAGAAAGTGGTATGAGTCCCATAAGAGCCCCACTCACAACACCAGTGAGCGTCAGGCCAAGTAGTCACTGTTGGGAGAGATAAAGGATTTCGAATCAAATGCATACTATGACAATTAATAATAATTTAGGAATGGGAATGACAGAGGGAAGAAGATTATTGATGTAGAGTCCAACGCCACCGCTGCCACCACAAAGGTCCAACAAGAATAACCAGAAGATTGAGAGGAGGAGGAGCATCTTTTCCACTCCCAAATGTGGGTAAAGCGTTCTCCGCTACTGTTCATTATTGATAGTGGGAGCCAAAAGAACCTCATTTCAATAGAGGTCGTGAAGCGGTTGGCCTTGTTGACCAAAGAAAACCCGTATCTCTACACCATCGAGTGGCTTCACTGAGGATGGGATCTTCACGTCAGCCAGCAGTGCTGCCTTCCCTACAACATCAAGCCCTTCACCGATGAGGTATTATGTGATATTGCTCCTCTTGATATTTGTGATGTATTATTAGGTCAACCATACTTATGGAAGCGACATAGTGTGTATGAGTCTCGGCCTCGTGCTGTTATTATTACATTGGGAAATAAGTTGTACAGGATACTAGAGGTACCACCACCTACTACTATCTCTTTGGTTACTACAAATCAATGCGGTAATCTCATTTCCAAAACCAGGAAATTTGTTTTCTTGATGATCTACCCTCAGAACAAGAAGAATAACATGGCCAAGACCTCCAGACAGGGTCCCTACGCATGATAAAAACAAATAGACAAGGCCATGGAGGAGTATCAGGACATATTCAGCGTATCCACAGAAGTTCCTATGCACTATTAGGTCAAGCACCCCATCGATATGACCCCAAGTGCGCCGCTACCCAATGGACCGATCTATCGACACTCTGTTCTGGAGAATGATGAAATCAAGAGGAAAATTCAGGAGCTTCTATAAAATGGTCACATTCGGCCAAGTTCATCACCATGTGGGAGCCTGATCCTATTGGTATAGAAGAAGGATGGGACTTGGAGACTTTGTATTGACTATCGGGCGCTAAACAAGTTCACTGTCTGGAATAGGTACCCGATCCCACAGATTGATGACCTCCTAGACCAACTTAAAGGGGAAAAATATTTTAGCAAGATCGCCTTAAATTTTGGATATCACCAAGTACCGATCAAACCGACTGATCTGTGGAAGAATTCCTTCAAAGCCAATGAGGGCCTTTTTGAATGGTTGGTCATGCCTTTTGGGCTCACGAATGCTCCCGCAACCTTCATGATACTTATGGATGACATATTGTGGCCATTCATCAACTCATTTGTAGTAGTGTACTTGGACGACATCATGATATACAACCAGACTTGGGAAGAGCACCTCAACCACATCTGACAAGTCCTCCAAACACTACGGAAGCACAAGTTGTGTGCCAATTTGGACAAGTGCACTTTTGGCATGACCCAGGTTTAGTATCTGTGATACATTATTAATGAGTGTGGGGTACATGTGGATCCAACCAAGATCCAATTCATTCGGGATTGGCCCAGCCCAACTAATCTAACAAAGCTTCATAGCTTTCTGGATCTTGCTAATTTCTACTGTAGGTGCATGTTGGGATTCTCTCATATCACTCGGTCCTTGAGTCAAGTGACCAAGGGAGGAGCGAAAGAAAAATTATTATGGTCAAAAACTCAACAAAAGTCACTTATAGACTTGAAACATTGCCTATGATGTTCTCCATTGCTCACATTACTAGACTTGCAACAACCATTTGAGATCAAGACAGATGCCTATAACTATGGTATTGGGACAGTCCTTACTCAAAAAGGGAATCCAATGGCATATCACAGTGAGACACTATCCCAAACAATCCACAAATATCCCACTTATGACAAAGAGATGTATTCCATTATACAGGCTTGCCAACAATGGAAGCATTACATTTTGGGGAAGGAAACGATCATCCACATAGACCACCGAACCCTGCATCATACAAACACAAGGGAAGTTACAGAATTATCGCCATCATAAGTGGTCTACATATCTACAATAGTTTCATTTGAACATCAACTACAAGAAGGGAAGCACCAATAATGTTGCAGACTACCTCAGTTAACCACCGATTGTGGTGATAACCACCATGCTAAATTCTTGTGGGAACGCGAATTCTGATTGGCCGCTTCTCTACAAGTGCAATCTAGAATTCAGCCACACATACATGATGCTCTTGGAGGGAAACCAAGTTCCAAATTTTTGCCTCCAGGATGCACTACTATGTCACATGGGACACCTTTCTGTTCCTTCAAGCGAGCGTGCCAAGATGATTTGGGAAGCACACTACAGTCGGGTTTTTGGGAATTTTGGAGATGAGAAAATAGTTGCAGTAGTGTAGAAGTATTTCTATTAGCCGAACCTTCGATAGGATGTGAGGAAGTACATTCGATCCTGCACTGCCTGTGCCATTGCTAAACCATATATCAAGAAGCAAGGCCTCTATACTCCATTTCCTACCGCTAGTCGCCCTTGGGAATCCATCCCCATGGATTACATGTTGGGCCTTCCTTCTACTAAGCACAGAAACGACTGTGTGTTCGTGGTCATTGAGATATTCTCAAAGATGGACATAATGGAGATCTGTAAGAAGAATATCATAGTAGAAGCCACTACTAAACTCTTGTTTGAACGAGTGTGCGTACACTTTGGGATCCCATAGTCTATAATCTCATATCGGTACAGCAGGTTCCTTAGTACATTCTGGTCTAGCCTATGGTCAATGCTAGACACCAAGCTCACAAAGAGCACAACTTTCCATCCCCAGACTGATGGCCAGACAGAGGTCATCAACAGGATGATTGTACACATTTTGCTCATGTACAACTCAAAGAATCCATGCACATGGGATGAGAGCCTCCCTTGTGTACAACATAGCTATAACTAAGCCCTCCATAGCTCAATCAACCATTGGCATAGCCATGCTATTTGCAACTAATCAGGCTGATTCAGCTCATGTTCAGTTTGAATTTTCCAAGTTGAACAGCTTCATTGAGTGCATTCAACACATTCGCCAATAGTTTCATGACATGTTAGACAAATCCAATGGTAAGTACAAGCAGTGGCATGATTAGCATCGGGTGCAACACAACTTCTAGGTGGGAAACAAAGTGTGGCTACATTTGCAGAAGGAGCGCCTTGTTGGACCCCACTGCAAGCTTCGCACACTTAGATATGGGCCATACACCATCACAAAGGCTATCGGGGGCAATTCCTTCAAGCTTAGTATTCCACCATTCCTTGTTCTGCACTGAGTGTTCAATGAGGACCGCCTTTGGCCCTACTTTCCACCTCTACTGGACACATTAGACGTGGCAGAACAACTCACACCAATAGAGTTAAACCCCCACTACATGGAATAAGCCACAACTAAACAGATTATGGACACACAAATCAAGAACACCTGCTAGCAAAAGATCCAACTATATCGAGTTGTAAAAGAAGGCCAACTCCTTCACCAGGAGAAGTGGCTTACCAAGGACCAAGTTCAATAGAAGTTTCCTCATCTCGTGGAGGAGCTCAAGGAAATGGGGACCATTGCTTCCTGAGCAGGGAGGAATGATCCAAGAGGATATTGGTGGCCACCCACCTATTCCACTTGTACCCCCACCATTATTTCTTTTAGTTTTCTAGTTTCCTTAATTGTAGCACAATTTACTATTTTTGGTAGTTTTCAGGTCCTAACCTTTCGGAGCCGTTTTGAATCCCTAAACGACATTTTTTCGGGATCGAATGGTAAGGAAAATATGAGTCTATTTTGGGCTCATTATTTTCTTGCTTATCGATGTAGTCCTTGAATAGATCTTTCTAATGATGTATCATGCACGTCAAGCAGAGGTAGTATGCCAAAGTTACGACCCCGGGAAATTGATGTACCAAAGTTACCCAACGGAGCCCACATTCCTGCGTTTCACCTCCTAGGGTTAGGTTTTTCTATGTGTAGGGTTTCCATTATTTCTCAATAATATATAGTCCTTTGAGCCTCATTGTAACACAGAGTTTAGAGGCATGTACCTGCGACATCTCATTAGAGTAAATTTCAACTCAAAATGGGCCTTTTAACTGTAATTCAAATTCCATGTGATCAGTTGTTAGCCAATGAAATTGCTTTAAATTTGAAATACCGTATAGGTCTTAAACACTTTTTTAATATAAATTTAGGGATAGGTATCATAAAAAAAACTATTTTTTTTGTATTTTTGACATATATCCTCGTGTTTTTACTCAAATTTCGATCGGGAGAGCTCATTGGATGCGGAATTAAATTCTGCATCCAACGAGTACCCACTTGGAATAGTTTTGACGGACCCTACTCCCCCAAAAAAAATAAATACCTAAAAAAATGTGATGATGACATCATCATCACGTATTTCCGCAACAATCTTGGTGTAGCTCGAAAGGAATTTCCTCGCAAGGACGAGAAGTGATGGGACTACAAATGATGGACCCTATTCGAAAAAAGAAGATCAAGTCAGAAACATGGACCCTTCTCAAACAAAGGGGGAGCAGGTTGATGATATGGAAGCTTCCCTAGAAAAGAGTAATGATGAGACTGACATCGATGATGGATGATAGTGATAATGCTATGACATTTTTTTGTGGAATATAGTATCCTCTCTTGAGGATGGAAGGTATAACACTATGTTCATGAGAGTGGTCCTTACTAGCTAAGGATGTCCCTGTAGATTATACTCTTTCATGGAGAGTACTCACATTCACTTGCATATGATAGTTTCCTCGCTTCAGGATAGCAGGTATAACACTCTATTAATGAGAGTGGTCCTTACTAGCTAAGTATGGCCCTGCAAGATGTTACTCTCATTGAGAGTACCCAAATTCAGTTGCGGATACCATATATTAAAGACTTGATCATGATTGGTCCTTACCTGTGTGGTCTAGATGCTCTACGATGAGTCCTCACAGATGGCAGGACTGACACTATGTATGCAGTCGAGATATGTTATTTAGATGATACTCTTGTATGGAGAATATGACTACATTCATATGTTGATGCCATACAATACCACTCACTTGGGAGTGGTCCTAACGTGTGTGCTATGGATTCTTTATGATGAGTCCTCATTGATGACATAGTATAACACTCACTTGGGAGTGGTCCTAACCTGTGTAGTATGGATTTTCTATGATGGGCCAACATTATGTATGCGTTCGAGATCTACTATGCAGACAATACTCTTAGTTCATAGAGTATACCTACACATGAGTGTAGATACCATAGTATAACACTCATTTGCGAGTGGTCCTAACCTGTGTTGTATGGATGGTATGTGATGAGTCCTCATGGATGATAGGGCCGACACTAGGTGTGATCCAGATATACATTTAGTTGTAGATGATTTAGCTGATTGATTTCATGGATCATGATGATGGAGGATTGCGCTGTCCTTGGACTTATGTCCTAAAGTGATCGGGGCTGATCATCCAACAGATAGGTCATGTGTACTGCAGGTAGGGTGGCGGGGAAGGATCAAGTAGATCGAAATATAGTAGTGAAAGGTCAAGTAGATCAAAGTGCAGTTGCAAAGGATAAAGAAGGATCGAAGTGATGCTGCAAAGGATCGATAAGATCAAAGTGCTACTGCAAAGGATCGAGAAGATCGAAGTTTCACTGAAAAAGGATCTCAAGATTGAAGTACTATTTCAAAGGATATAGAAGATCAAATTAATTCTATGAAGGATCTAAATATCAATGTGTTGCTGCAAAGAAAGGATGAAGTGATCATGTGATGCAGAATATGAAGAGTAACTGTTCCAAGTTACTAATTGTGAAAAAATTCTTGTGCCATATAGATGTATCTTCTCAATTTATTGTTGTAACAATGTCTCTCTATTATCCTATAGTCTATGATGATGTTTTCAATAGAATAACCTTCTCATTAAGTGGGAGCATTGAAATATTGTAACTTCAAAGGATATTCTAAATGTATTTTATTGATGTAACCCAAGGGAGATGTTATTATTCCTTCGACGAAGTGTTACTATTGTATTTGGTGATCATATAGTCATGAGGTAAACCCTCCTCTTCTGTTGGGTCTTTAGTACCCTAATAAATAATATAAATATTGTTTTTGAGTATTCCTAGGTGAAGTCGGCTGAGACAATTTATTGGGGTTGACCTGTCTAATGCAAAAAGTTGATTAAAAATTAGTATAAATAGAGGAGATGCAGTTCTTATTTGAACATAGACTCACTCACTTGTGTAGCGCATAGGATAGAGAGAGAAACAGAACAGAAGGAGGAGAACAACTTTTTTTGGTTGTCTTCTATAAATCTTATACAGAGGAAGTTTTTGTTGGTTTTTCTTCCGCTTGAGGTTTTCCCAGGATAAATGTTTTGTCAACCTTGTGATTTTGTTTCTATCAGTGATTCTTGATATGTTCCTATGATTTTTGAATTGAATACTGTTGAATCTATTCTAGCATATGAAAACTTAATAGGAAAAATAATAAAATGGTCCGAGATGGTTATGTAAAGAGCACTAGAGGGGCTAAGATTCCACCAGAGAGGAAGAGGGAATGGGGCCTATGGGAAACTAAATAATGTTTTACCAAGTGTCAAAGTTAGAACTAATGCAAATTATACCATGTTCTTTAAATGGTCCACTCAGTTCTCTTAACTAATAAAACCAATCGTTCAATGCATGTGTGAGTTTGGTGGGAAAAGTCACTTCATGCAGTTATTGAAGCATGGTGGTTGTGACAGTTATGTCAACTTCCAGGAGTCCTTTATTCTACAATCATAAGTTATGTCACTTGTCCTTTCACCACTATCTCAAAACCCTTGGATTCAACACTCATTCCATCATTCTCTCATGCATATTTCCACACTACACATAACTTCATATTATTGTTGATGACAAATACCAAACTGCGTTTAAACTAGAAATTTGAATTTGGAAATAGAGCTACATCATTGGAAGGAATATAAATGGTTGTAGCTAAGAATAGAGGTTGGGTAATCTAGGAAACTTTCCCATTGATTCTTTTTACTTTTATATGCTTAAGAATCCATGAATTAAAGTTTCAATAGGTTCTCCAATAGCATACAATAGGTTGGACTCTTACTGCACACACTAGTAAGCACTACAAGGGTTGTATTTCCTGAGGGAATTGTGGATCAGTGAAGGGAAATGACTTCCTTGTGTTGTGTGGTGCAATTGAAATGAGTGCAATTTCTATGAGGGATTAGTGAGATCCCTATAGATATATGGGTGATACTTTTGCTAATCATAGAGAGAAGAATGGGTTGTGGGATAAGAGAGAGAATCCTGTACGTTTTTCCTTCATCTCAGTGGACCCATAGTCCAAAGTTGGGGGTGGTATCTCAGTAGAAAGTATATATGTTTGATAGAATACCTATATATGGTTAGGTGGAAAATTGCTCTTACACAACCAGTTGCTTGGATCTTATTTTTTTAAATATAAGTATTCTTTTGTATTTGAAAATGCAAGTTTTATTTGATTCCTATAATGCTTAAGCTTGTATATGCATGCATGTGTGTGTGGATACATTTTTTAATTCTCTTGTGTATTTTTATTATCTATCTTCACACACATTTTATACGTTATAAATTCACAATTATGGTTACGGAGAAAAGTTCAGAGGCAACAATTTAGTTAATGTCCCCTCTCGCAAGTCAAATTTGGTGAAGCGGATGTGAAAAAGTAGTATCTGAGATTCTAGTTGTAACACCAAAGTTGTATGGGATAGAATACACAATTATAGGAAAAAATATGAGTTGCAGATGAAAGACACCTATGAGAACTCATGGTTTCAATTGTTATATGGTATTCTAACCATACCGTATGTTAGATTTGTGGTTTACGAGTGTGAGTTGTAGTCTAGCTGAGGAGAATTTCCATAATTTGTAGATTAAGTAGTGCAAAGGTTATATTCTATTATGCACCATATAAAACTAGGAGTTGGGAAAGAAGTGCCAAAGTTAAGTTGCTAATAATATCCTTAGTGCCGAATAAAAAATTTGTACAATTTTGAAATTTAAAAAAAATAAAAAATTAATGGGCCCCACCCATGGCACATGGATAGGTTATGCTGAGGATCCACGTTGGTCGAAAGTATGATGTAGGCCAGCCACATTAGTTCCTAAGAAATAGAATCATATCAACGGGATGGTAAGGGCTTAGAACCCTAGGGTTAGACCTAAAATAACACACGACTAAAGGCAAGTCACCAAGGGCTCGTCGGATAAAGTTCCCGCCGTTTGGGCATCAAGGAAGAAAAACAACTGCACTTGATAACAAATCTAAACTTGCATGATGGTTAACAAGGGGCAGATGGATATCTGAGTGTTGGGAGATTGGGAAGATCGATAGCTAGGGACCATAGCTCACCGACAACATGTGTGGTGTTGAACCGTAGGCGGGTGAGCCACTGGCCCGATACTTCCTTGACCACAAGTTGAATTTTTACTAACAACAACTTCTATGAAGTTTTTCCAAAACCTCTTTCATGGAGAGCTGTTACCACTTTTGTCAATGGGAAAACCAATGACGCCCAAGGTCATGTGGTATAGTAACTTGGCAGCCTATGGCGAGGTGACCTGGTGGTCTCATACAGTTCTAGATCGGACTTGTTTGACACATTCGTAGGTACGTTTCATGCCATATAAAAAAACTTCCATGTCACCAGGAAACGACATTGTCCTTATCCATTAGATTGCACAAAATTAAAAAAATCACCCCCTCAAGGATGCAAGGGATAAGCCCCCTTGACCCAATTTTTTTTTTAAATATACAAAACTTGATATGGAGTTTAACTGAGGCTACTGGAGAAGAACAAAATCGGTCAGATGGAGGATTATGAATGGGTATTATATAACCACAAGAATCTCTAAGTCTCGAGAAAGTGGAAAAGACAAAAAAATGTTAGGTGCATCAAATCAAAGAGACGAAAGTTGTTGAGTAATCCTATAAGATGTATTATGTTGAATAATAAATAAGTTGTTCTGGTTCTCCATAAATTATACTTTACAAGTTCTTGAATCTAACCTCTAGAGTTAAATGCACCTACAGGAAACGTGCAGAAGTAGGCAAATTTTACAATTTTTATAGGCAGTAATGTTGTGCTCACAAACCAAAATTGATTATACTTATAGTTGTTGGAAATTTTATCCATATGGGAATAGTTGTACATAGTCAAATTCTGAATTGGTGATTCATATGTTTCTAGAATTGATAAGGAAAGTTCATGTACCCATAATATGATAAAATTTGTTAATATGGGTATTTTTGTAATACATGAAAATTGGTTTTTGATTTTATAAGGATACAATAAATATACAAAATATTTTTTACATTAACACTTTTGCATATTCAAAATTATGTTAAAGACAGCTAAGGTTTATCATTTAGTATAGTTCAGCTTGGAAACCCTTTGTCTTGATTGGGCTAAGACAATCATCATCGTGGATGATAGACAGGATCCCTATGAAAAGGTGATAAACACTATGGGGTATATCAAAGATGAGAAGGTGAATATTAAGGATGTTTTTAGTGGGTTGTCTTAGTCCTACAAAGACGTTCGAACACTTCAAATGGCCCAGAATATCTAGGGGGGAACTTTGCAGAACTACTAACCTTCAAGGAAATCTTCCTTGGTCTCACTATAAGGTAAACATGATCCCCAACATGAAAATCCCTATGCACTCTATTCTTATCTACATAGATTTTCTATCTATCTTGGGATGACTTTAATTTCTGCATAATTTTCACAAATTCATGTTCCATTTCCTTAAGAAATTTTGTCCCAAGTACAATTATGTTCACTGGATTATCCCATGTCACCAATGTCCTACATTTTCTGCCATACAAAGCCTCAAATGGGATCATGCCCAATGAAACTTGTTTCCCATTGTTATATGCAAACTCTACCAAGTGCAAATAATATTTCGACTTGGATGGTTTGTCCATCACATAAATGTCAAGCATGTCTTCAAGAACCCGATTTACTCTTTCAGTTTGTCCATTTATTTGTAGATAATAAGAAGTGATAAATTTCAAATGTGTACCCAAATATGCAAAAATATTTTTCTATAAATATGAAGTAAATTTGGAATCCATGTCTAAAATTATTGTCTAATGCAACCCATGCAATCTGAAAATTGCTTTCATGAAATTTTTTGCAATGACATATATTTTATATGTGGATTTAACTGGTATAAAATTTGTTTCCTTAGATAATTTATCAAGCACAACCATGATGGAATCATGATGTCTCACAATCATTGGAAAACTTGTAATAAAATCCATGGAAATTACTTCCCATTTCCATTTATGAATTGGAAAAGGATACAACAAAATTGCTTGGTGTTGAGGTTCAACCTTCACTTGTTGAAATTTCATACACCTTGAATTATACTCAACAATATATTTCTTCATCCCTGAAGAAAAATATTGTTTCCTGGTTATAACAATTGTTTTCTAGTATCCTAGGTGACTAGAATATGGAATTTTATGGATCTTATCAATAAAAATTCTCCTCGATTCTTCAACATTAAAAATAGAATTTTTGTTTTCGGATGTAAGAAGTCATTCTCTTCTAAATGATACTCTTCAAATATCTTTTCAAAATTTTGTTACTGCAATTTATCTTTTATTTGTACATTAAATTCATCTTCAACAAGATAACAATATGTTGTTTTAAATTTGATTTTCAAATGCTAATGGCTACCACATGCATTTCATCCACCTTTTTGCTAAGTGCATCAACCACTTTAATTTCATTACCTTTGATGTGTTTTATTTCAAAATAAAATTCACATAAAGATTATGTACCTATCTAGATTTCGTGCAATTTACGTTTGGTTGTTCAAACAAATATCTCATACCATAATACTCTGTTCTTAACTCAAATTTTTTACCTAGTAAATTATGTCTCCACATATTTAAAGCATGCATTCAAGATGCATGTTATAGATCATGGGTAGCATAATCCATTTCATGCTCTTTCAATTCCGTAGGATCATACCAAACCAAATTATTGTCTTACATAAGAACTCCTCCAATTCCATACTTACATGCATATCTTCACACCATGAAACCCTTTTCTGGGTCTACAATTTTCATAATTGGAGCACTTCTGAGAATTTTCTTCAACAATTGGAATCTTTCTTCAAATTTATGTGTCCACTCAAATTTTATTCCATTGTTTTTCAAAAAAGTGATTAGGTTTGAAACCTTGGAGAATCGTGGGAGAATCCTTCAATGAACCTTCTGTAATAACCAAAAAGACCGATAAAATAGCTCACATCTATTACATTGTTTGGATTTGGCCAATCCATAATGGCTTCAATATTTTTTGGATCCACTTATATTCCTTCCTCTTAAATAATGTGAACCAAATAATGATTTTTGTTTTTGTAAAAGCTGCATTTTCTTAGATTTGCATACAACTTATGCTCATTTAGCAATTGCAAATCCATTATCAAATGTTCCTCATGCACCAATTCATTCTAAGAATAAATAAGAATGTCATCTAGAAAAATAAGAAAAACTTGTCCAAATATCTATTGAAAACACTATTCATAAGACAGATGAATGTAGTTGGTGCATTAGTGAGACCAAATGGCACCACTAAAAATTCATAGTGTGCATACTTTGTTCTAAAGTGTTGGAATATTAAAAAAACACCTATATACTTAGGATATCATTATTAATCATTTTGATTAATTTCTTAGGTGCTAAACTAGGTAGTTGGCCACCATTTGGCTTATTTAGTCCACACTTGCCATCATTATCCATTGGAGTTTACTTAGCTTAATTTTGGATAATATTTTTCTTATTTATTGATTGTCTAAAATAGGAATGGTGCATTCCTTCTTTAGACTACTTTACTCATGCTTTTTCTACTTTTTAGATGATTAGGATAAAGTTAGTTGACTAGTAACTAGTTCTTTTCTGGCCAAACCATCCTCCGTGATTTTCTGTCCAAAACCCATATTTAAATATATTTTCCACCACTCATTGCGTTTTTGTCACCTTTGGTGGTTTTTCACATTTTAGTAAGCCTAGTTTATGAGCTAGTTTGAGTTGTATTTTTGGCAATTGTATTTTTTTATGTTAGGACATATTATTTGTGCAACCTCATTATTATTTAATGAATAAGACATAGCTTATTGAGTTTGATTCTTCAAGTGTGCATTAATATTATCCTTTATGCTAATTCTATGCAATTCTTTGTGAGGATAATTGTGTTCCTAGATCTTTAACTTGTTTATGAAATTCTTTAGCCATTAAGGTTTTATAATTTCCACATGGTATTAGAGCCTTGGCTATCAAAATTTCCACCTAGTATAAGAGAGTTGGGAGATTAGTAATTAATCCTCCATTTTAGATTTGCAGGTTTGTTTTTTCATGTACAATTTCAAGATTGATTCGAAAGAATTAGTTCCACTTCTTACTCCATTGACAAGTTATTCAGAGTGGAAATTGAAGCTGATTACATTTCTAAAGAGACAAGGTATCTATGAGATATATCTTTTGGAGTTGGTGAAGAATCTTATGAAGATAGGAGTGATTGGATAAATGGATGTGATAGATCATATGGAATTATGTGTTTATAAATGTCTCTGAACATGCATTTTATTGTCAATTCCACTGAGTATCCATTTCAGCTCTTGAGAAATATGGATAGATCGTTTGGTGTGAAAAAAGAGGAAGATGAATCTAGGAGTGAACCTAGCACCTCCTTTATTGATCTCCCTCTTGATGTCACATCATCATACACCTCTCATGTTGAAATGTTTCAAGATGGATATGAATAATTTACTCATATTGTTGAAGTTTCTACCATTATGTTTGTTTTGAATGATTATTCTACATATCAAGAAGCAGATACTGAAGACCAATATTTTTCCATGTCTCTTGAAGATGGAGATCTTGATTCATGTTCCTCTGATGTAGTCAATGAAGAAGAATTGACTAATGGATATTCCATTGATGGATATTCATTCACACATTTGGTGTTCTCTATGTAATCTATTATGGATTATGAGATCCATATGCCATCCTTTACACAACCTATGCATACTTCAGTTGTTGATGATTCATAACTCAGCGGCTCCTTGGATGATAGCTTAGCTAGATCGAACCTCAAATGTGTCTTTTCACTCATCACATTTGATATCATGCACATCTCCATCTCCTCCTTGGTTCTTAGCACCCATTCTCATAACTTCCTTTAATATCCTTAACAACCTTCATTGTCCTCCTTTTATACTTCTACTACTAAGGGTTATTTATCAGTTTATGTTCTAGAAGATGATCCCCTTTGTTCCCATCCTTCCACTAATGTGAAAATTTCTGTTTCCTTGGATATTCTAGAAGCTATATCAATATACGGAGGCTCTGCACTAGCTCTCCCTATTCCTAAGCCTCCTCCCTTTTCCTACATGGTCACTTGCACACTTCCTCTTGTTGTAAATGAAGTTCGAGACATTATGCACTCGCTTGGATATTTGTCTCACCTATTTGGAGCCGATTTCACCTCTCCTAGTTTGAATTCCAAATCATCATACCATCTTGGAGTCGATTACAACTCTCAATCGATACTTCAAGATATTTCAGTCATGCTTGCACATTACTGTCACAGGATCTTATTTGTTCTACATGGCTACATTGTCCATCATGCATATGTTTGTGTTCTTGATCGAGTTGAGCATATTCATCCTCTTTGCAAGAAGAATATTGGTCTAGAAATCAAAATTTAGTTTGGAGCTTCATTTTTGGTTTACCTTTCATGTCCATTTTTTGAGGGAGGGTTTTGTTCCCATGAGGTTTTCCTTGCACGGATGAATAATGTAAAGGGTGACCAAAGTCTTAGTTTCCCAGGCCCTATATCTTGTCCACTCACACAAATTTAGGCTTAAGAGTGGTTTTCAAGTAATAAAACCCCACCTATATACTTAAGATATCATTAGTAATTATTTTAATTAATTTCCTAGGTGTTAGACTACGTACTTGGTCACCTGGATTACCTGGTCAACACTTCAAATCATTATCCCTTGGAGCACCCTTATCTTGATTATGGATAAGATTATGTTTCTTTATTGATTTTATATAAGAGGAGGGGATAATTCCTGCTTTAGATTGCTTTACTCCTTATTTTTCTATTTTTCAGTGGATGATGATAAAACTAGTTGACTAGAAACTGCTATATTTTGTCGCCAACCGATCCTCCATTATTTTCTCTCCGAAATCCATAATCAGAATTATTTTTTTTCACTCATTATATTAACATACGGATTTAGCTAATTCGTGATGTCTTGGATAGACTAAGAAAGTGTTTTTTCCACCTTTGGGTTTTTTTCACATTTTAGTAAGCCTGTTTTATGAGCTAGTTTGAGTTGTCTCGTTGGCAATTCAATTTTCCTCTATGAGAATGTATTATTTATGTAACCTCATTATTATTTAATGAATAATACATAGATTATTGAGTTCCATCCTTCATGTCTGTATTATTCTTCTTTTTTATACTAATTCTCTGCAATTCTTTGTGAGGATAATTGTGTGCCTCAATCCTTAGCTTGTTTATGAAATTCTTTATGCCATCAAGGATTTAGAATATCCCCATGGTATCAGAGTGTTAGATATTATAATTTCCACATAAATTTTGTCTTGTTAATATCTTCTTCCTTAATTCTTAATTGATGGTAACTAGACCTCAAGTCAATCTTTGAAAATAGCTTTGCCTCTCTTATTTGATAAAAAAATTCATCAATTTGAGGAAATGAGAAATTATTTTTCATTGTCACTTTATTCAATCATCTGTAATTAATACATAACCTAAGTGTTACATCTTTCTTTTTCACAAACTATACGGGTGCTCCCCATGGATACACACTTGGATGAATGTACTTCTTTTCCAACAATTCTTGTAATTGAATTTTCAACTACAATAATTATGGTTTACTCATTATGTAAGGTGTATTAGAAACTAGTTCATATCATGGCATAAGATCAATTGTGAAATCGATGTCCCTATTTGGAGCAATTCTTAGAACTTCATCGGGAAACACATCCCTAAATTCTTGCAATACATGGTGATATTCCAAGCTAGAAATTTCATTTTTTGTTTTCTTTAAAACAAATTTCCTACATAACTTCTTCAATTGCATGGATGAAATATTCCAAACAAAACCTACCTTTGGAATGTATTTTACAACCCTTGGGTTTCTTTCCTCATCAATGAATTTAAATTTTTGGAGTAGTAGTCAAGTTTAACTCTATATGATTCGAGCTAGTCCATTCCATTGAGAATTTCACATGAACCAAGTGGAAAAATATTTATTTTTGCATAAGTGAATAGTTCATCTATTTTTGATGGGCATTTCTCTACCAACTTGCCAAATTTTCTCTTGATTCATGTGGCTAGTTGAAAAAACCATTATTTACTATGCTAGGTTTTTTTAAGAGAAAAAATCTCAAAATTTTTAGGAATGATATAACTGTGAGTAGAGATAGGGTCAATCAAAATCGAAATGGATTAAGTAGAATTATTGCATTCAACTTTCAACCACATTTGATTGATGGTATGCTTAGCGGTCCTCTAGTGTAGCATAAATTCTAGGGACAATACTTTGCACTTGATCCATAGTTTAAACTTCTTGAATGTTGTGAACTTGCTTTGCAGTCCCATTCCGATGTTGAAGTGGCTCTCTTAGTTTGTCTCCAATAATCCTAGATGCATTTGTGGCATCCAATGGTGGCTTCCTTTGTTGATATTTTAGATGGGGAGGATTGAACCCCTTCTTTCTTTTCTCAAGCTTCTCATTTTCCTTTTCCCTCAATTCCTTATGGAAGTATGGCTTGATTTTTATTTAAATATAACAATACTTGTCCGTGCTAATGGTCTCATCTATATTTTGAGGCACACCAATCTAAATTTTGTCTTTGTAGGAATAAGACAACCCACTAAGAAAATCCTTAATATTCACCTTCTCACCTTTGATATACTTGACCAAGCCACCAGACGTGTAAAGGTGCAATGGAAACACTCATGTCTCGTCGAGGCTACGTGGGAGTTTGAGGATGCCACAAAAGAGGTATTACCCATTTTTTTTTCTGATTTTGAGAAAGCGGCGAGGAAAGTGCTATTCAAAGGGGGCAGAGGGAATTGTAATACCCCCGATCTTGAATTGGAATGTATTTGATAAAAATTATGTAGATGATGTAAATATGCTAGTATGGATTCCTAGTGCATACCTAAATGCCAAGGCCCAACTAGTGAATGACCAGGCATATATGATGCATGTATTTTTATTTGGACCATATAATTTCCTTATCATGATATTTCACAATATATGTAAATATTATGTTGGAAAAAGAATAAAATGGATGGTTGTGTAAAGACCACTAAACAGGATATGATTCAACCCAAGGGGAAGAGAAAATGGGGCCTATGGGAAATTAAATCTTGTGATTCCAAGTGTCGACCTTAGAACTCATCCAAATTTTTCGATGTTCTTTAAATAAGCCAATTACTTTTCTTAACTATTAAACCCAATCTTTGAATGCATGTGTGATGTTGGTGGGAAAATTCACTTATGATGCAATTGTTGAAGCATGGGGGTGGTGATAGTTATGTTATCTTTCATGAGTTCTTTCTTGTATGGTCACAAGCTATGTGAGTTGTATTTTCACCATTATGTCATAACTCTTGGAGTCAACACCCATTCCATCATTCTCTCATGCAAATTTGCAAACAATGTAGAGCTTCTTATTGTTGTTGATGATCGATACCAGATTGTGTTTAACCTAGAATTCAAATTTAGAGAGAGAGAGAGCTGCATATTTTGAAGGAAAAAATATGGTTGTAGGTGAGAATAAAAGTTGAGAAACATAGGAACATTTATCCATTGAGATCTGTAACTTTTGGATTCTTGAGAAGCCATGAAATAAGGTTACAGAAGGTTCTCCAATGGCATACAATATGTTGGACTCTTATTGCACACATTGGTAAGCACTGTGAAGGTTAGATTTCCTAAGAAAACTATGGATCAATGAAGGGAAATTCCTTGCTTGTGTTGTGTGCGGTAGTTGAAGGAGTACCATGGATTTGATGGATTAGTGATATTCTTGTAAAGATCTCGATAATATTTTGGCTAAGCATAGAGAAAAAGATTTGGTTGTGGGTTGAGAGAGAGAATCTTGTAGGTTTTTCCTTCACCCTAGTGGCGCCATAGCCTAGCTTTTGGGCGGCCTCAACATAGAGAGTATGTGTTTGATGGAGTTCCTATGGTTGGGTGGAAAAACACTGTTACACAACTAGTTGCTTGGATCTTGTTTGCAACGAGATAAGTATTCTTTTGTATTTGAATATGCAATGTTTATTTGATGCTTGTAATGATTAAGTTCTTATATGCATGTATGTGTGTCAGTGTGGATACATTTTAAATTATATTGTGTATTTTTATTATGTATTTTTACACATAGTATAGATGTTATAAGTTCATAATTATGGTTATGGGGAAAAATTTAGAGGCCCTGATTTAGTTAATGTCCCCTCCTGTGAGTTAGATTGGGTAAGGGGGCATAAAAATATTATCAAATGGATATTCTTCAACGGACGAAGGATCTCAAACGATGTTTCCTTGATGAACTTGATAAACATGTTTATTTTACTATTTTGAAAATACTCCATAAGGTTAATGGGTGCACCCATAGTTCAAGAAAGACACTAGGAATGATATCATTGAACCCAGTTTCTAAGAAGATGTAAAATTATGGTTATGAAGCTAAAGAGATCGCATCCAATAGTAAAAGTTCAACTAAGAATGTGTTTGTCTATAT
Organism: Pseudotsuga menziesii; assembly: GCA_001517045.1. Lineage (NCBI taxonomy): Eukaryota > Viridiplantae > Streptophyta > Pinopsida > Pinales > Pinaceae > Pseudotsuga > Pseudotsuga menziesii. Next base: position 178,558 of record LPNX011146647.1, read on the forward strand.
TTTATCATAACCTACCTCAACATTAATTTTTTTTTAATCTTTGCAATGTGGTCATTAGAAACATATCCACCGTTCCTATTGTAGTCCTATTCCTTATTGTAGTCCTATCAAAGGAATGGCCATCAAACAATTATTCATACCATTCCTATTGGTGTCGTATCAAAGGAATGGTCATTAGATAATTATTCATAATTCAAGTCATCATATAAAGAGAAGGAAAGAATTTTAAAGAAAGGTGGACAAAGTATAGTTGTCAAACGAAAGTTGTAGAATTTACCAAGTTGTCAAAGAAAATAAGAGAGCACAAGGATAGCCAATATCAATTTGATCGAGAATAAATTTTCGGCTTATTCATTTACATTTTATTTTTGGAGCTATGGGGAGATATATGAATCCCAAAATTAATTAAATAACCTCAAACCTGTATGTATTGATGGAAAGACCTTTGCCATCATCATTCTCAAACATGGAATATAAGTATTTATGAAATAGAAAAGAATAAATGCATTTTATTTCTCTGATTTATACTTGATATTCTAAGAGGAGGGTACAAGGTTATAAGTGGAAATATTAGTATTTTAAGTACATACAGAAAATATAGGAGGGTACAAGGTTATAAGTGGAAATATTAGTATTTTAAGTACATACAGAAAATATAGGGAGTTAGTTTATTTGAAGGATATATGGATAGAGTTATAGAATTAGTTAAATTGCGATAAATATTAATATCAATATAAATACAATGTTAAGTTTTTTTTGGGTAATCTTTTTTAAAGGAGTTAGTTTATTTCAAGCATATATGGATAGAGTTACATAGTTAATTAAATTTTAATAAATATAAATATAATGTTAAGATATTTTTGGTAAATATTTTTGCATATATAAAAAAATTATTTCTATAAATTTTAGATATTATAGATAAGATTGGAAAAATGGTTTTCAGCCATTAAACTTTAATCCCATTAAAATAAAAATATTGTAAAAAAATACTAAACACTTTAAATATAAAAAATATGATTAGTTATTACTGATAAATTAAATGGGCATCCTTACACAAAGTGAAACAAAATTTTCTCTAAAGCCATGAATGTAAAGTAAGTAAAATTGATTGTGAATGTATTCTTTTTAATCTTTAAATAATGAAGCCAAAAGAACTCTAATAGGCTTTAACTAAGCATGAAAGAGTTTGAGAGTTACATTAGCCATGGATGTAAAGTAAGTAAAATTGATTGTGAATATTTTTTCTTTAATCATTACAATAATAAAACCAAAAGAAATCTAATAGGCTTTAACTAAGCATGAAAGAGTTTGAGAGTTACATTAAAAAAAATAAAGAATTTGAGGATTTTGGAAATTCAAGGTTTCATATAGTTGCATTGATTGAAGAGTTTACGGATCAGATAATTAGGGAATTAAAGGATTTGAGAATATGGGAATGCCATCCTCATGATTTTGCTGAGATAGTTTGATGGAGTGATGACATGTTTTTGAAGTAAATGAATGAATGATGTTACTTTAAAATAAATTTTTATTTTATGTTTTTGTTAGCATTTGTTACTAAGTTGAGAGGCAGAAGTGTAATTCTGTGTCCAAAATGGAACTATAGGTAGCATTTTAATAAAATAATAAAATATTAGGTAAATAAAAATTTTACAATAACCTAAATTTCAAACCATCTATTCCTATTAAGTGAAAACCCTATTATCCAAACCATCTATTCTATTTCCCACCTACTTATAACAATTAATATATTTTTCAATTACTTTAGTTTAGCACAACTTGGTAAGAATCCCCACAAAACTAGTAATAGTTTTAATAGAGCATTAGTTTAGCACAGGGTTTTCTATAAGAGAGCCTTTCATGAAATATTCCTCAATTGTATTTACTATCCATTAGTTTACCGAGTCCTATAAGAAACCCATAGTGGAAATTATTGGAGATACTTTGATGTGTAAGTCACTTATTATAAAATTTTATGCATTTAGAATTATTGCCTTACCATGCATGTACAGATATGTAGCTTTATTAGGGCTTGCATGACATGTGAGAATCATTGCTATTTATTGCATGCACCCTCTCTCAATACCTTATCCTTATAAAGTAACCAAGTAGCTTTTGGTGGCCAAAAATTTGGATGAGACAAATACTATCTTTACAGCTGAGTTCTAGATGTTGAATTCAGAACAACAAAGTTGTGCAGAGATGAAGGATATAAAGTAAGAGTCTCACCAAAATTAGTAATAGTTTGAATAGAGCATTGAGGGCTTTCACACACTAGTGGAAAAAACATATTCCTTCTTACTCTATTACCACCAATGCCAACACCCTTTATCAAGGAATACCACAACCACCTAGATTTTAATGTGTTCATTCTCAACAAGCTAAAGGGTAATGTATTGTACTATTCCATTTTATTAACCCATCTCATTGGATCCAACACAATGAACTTATTCATACCACCCATATAGTAGATAAGTGCATCATATTGGGTTGATTATAAAGATTCACCACTATCCATTTTCTCTAAGTTATCAATCCAAATGTCTAAAGTATTGAAGTTTGTTTGGAATGTCAACATACTTTTAAGTTAAATTTTCTTTTAGTAAAAATTAATTATTCCTTGTGGGATGGTCATAAGAGTCAGATAATGTGCTATAGCTCTGTAATATACCTTGGGGTTTATAGTATCTATACTTGGTTCAACATTAATTGTGCTAACTAAGTAGGATTAATTGTACTTTTATTAGCAGTACATAATTTTTAGGTAAGAGGGATTGATATCTCTAAGTATTGCGTTTTGTGTACTATAGCAACAAAAGATTAAAAGTTTTATCATGCATGGTCTCAAGTATGCTTAAGGGTCTCCAATATATTGAAGAGTTTGTGGAAGATCAAAGTGAGGAACATATTATCTCCATGCCAGTAAATATGTACTACTTGTATACATTTTGTGTATGCTTATCAAATATAATTTTACCATTTTTTTTCCTTGAAAAAAAATCACAACATATTATATAGATAGATAGCATATTGCAGAGATCATTAGATCTTACATAAATCAAGTTATCATAATGAATAGCATCCACCACATCTATATAAAAAAGGTAAAACTCCTTCCTTCAGAGATAAGTAGAAGTTTTAGATATTCCTTACTCATGTAGATATTCAGCAGAATCCGCCTCTTATAAAAGGACATTGACTCTCTAAGAAAATGTCACCACTCTGAAGAGAGAGAAAAAACATACATTGACTCTCTCAAAAAAAATGCCACCACTGAGAAGACAAAGATAAAACATAGACATTGACTCTCTAAGAAAATGTCACCACTCTCCACTGAGAAGACAGAGATAAAACATAGAATATGTAGAAACACTTTTAAGATTCCCAAAAAGAGTATTTTACAAATATAATTTTACCAATTAAACATCAAATAATTAAAAAAATTATCTCTAACCTATATTTTCCCTTTTTTAGACAAAATTAAATTCTCTTAAACAGCTAGCATTGTACAACCCAAATATATAATATTTTGATAAAATTGAAAATATAAAGCATATCAAAATTATAGAGTTTCCAAAAAGAAAATTTCTTTTATCCAAAACTTAAAATGGTTTTATATGGTTTCAAATGAAATGGATGCTTTAATAGACTGAGAGTCCTTTGTAAAATATTATATTACCCTCTTCACAAATAATTTTTATCTACCCAAAACTCGCTCTAGTAACAAGGCCATGCCACATTTCTTATTATTATTGAAGAATCATAAACACCATTACATATCTGTTTTCTTTTCTCGACACTCCTGAAGCTGCACTCCTCATATCCTTCGTCACGCATTCTTTACATTCAAAAGTTTATGGCGCTCTTTGATCAAACGCTTTCTCTGAAGAAGTCTTAATGAATTGAGATTACAATTCAGTACTTTGGTCTCATTGAATAAATAAATAAAAATCTTCAGGGAGTATTTTCGTGCCTTGCTTCCTATTATGGCTAATTGGAAATATCACTGCATAGGAGATAACCCACCTTTATGATTGCTTCTGAGATCTCATGATGAAACAACATTTTTTTTTTAAGTATTTACAGTTTCAGTTTTATGTAGTTAGTTTAGTTTTGGAATAAGACTTAATTTATTTTTTTTGTTTTATTAGTTACTTTTTAAGTAAATGATAATTAAATCAAATTACAATAATGAATAATTATGATGGAACAATTTTGTTTTTTGAAGTATTTACAGTTTCAGTTACATTAGTTTCAGTTTTATGTAGTTAATTTAGTTTTGGAATAAGACTTAAAACTCTTTTTGTTTTTTAGTTAGAGTATTTATAGTTTCAGTTTTATATACTATTAAATCAACTTACAATTATGAATAATGTCAGATGATCACAGTTCTCATTGTCAATTTCGCAAACTAAGTTTGAACAGGTTTTGCCATCTCTAAAATAAAAGTGATCTCATCGTTATCATTTATTGTTGTGAAGAAAGGGCACTGAAATAGTTAGGCAAGGATTTATATGCGAGCAGACTTTCACTCTTATAAATCAAATAAGGCGCTGAAATAGTTAGGCCAGGATTTATATGAGAGGAGATTTTCGGTCTTAAAAATCAAATACAGTATTTGGTAATAAATATTTTTTTTAAGAAAAAACAAACGAACTCTTAAACCAATAAAAAAAAATTAAAAATAATAATTTAGATCTTAGTAAAAACAAATTATTGTTGGGTAAGAAAACCCCTCACATTTTCAATGAGAAAAACATTAACTAAAATGTAAATATAATCATAATTTCTAAATGATCGTACTAAAATATGCACAAAGTAAACAGAAATGAAAAGAGGAAAGGTTAATAGTTTTTGTAGAGTTTTTATTTGAGAATCGCAATTGTACCTCTTATCGTTTTCAATTCAAAACAATTGTAACAAAACCAAAACCCTTAAACTAACCAGGAACCATATGCATAGTCAAATTATGAAAAGAAATTTACAAGACTAGGTATTCACTCCGCATAATAAACTTTTCTGATAAGAGAAAATCCTGAAGATTATTATTTTTTAATTAGGGCAAAGGATTCAGAGTATTCACAGGAACATTAATGACAACAAGAAGATACTGGATATTTTGACTGAGAACTACAACGCAGATAGAGAAAAGTATTTACCAAAGTTTTTTTTACGACTTTGCAGTTTAAGTTCTACATACTAATTAGTAACGGATTTGTAACAAGAAATAGGCTTGGGATCACCTTTTTTTTTTAACATTAGGGCTTAATAGATCCCAAGGAGTGTTGGAATTTGGTTTTCACTCTACAGGTTAGCATTAATTTTTTTTTTAATGTTTTGAGTTTTAAAATGTTATTCTTCAATTATGACATTAAATGATGTAAAGAATTTTTTGTTTTCTAAAAAGTAATATAATAAAATATGATTTGATTTATAAAGATAAAAAATAGTTCTGTATATCCTTTTTTGTTTGTATATTTTATTTTAGTATTGTTTATTTTATAAGGTGATTTGTATTTTAAATGTTTGAACATTGAATTCATATCTCTCAATGCTCTTATTTACTAGTTGAATTTCTAATTGAAATAGAACAATAAGAGAAATACAAGAGATGATTATTTCAATTTCAATGGGAGTTCTGGAGAATTAGTCAATACTCTTTGAATCTGAAATAGCTCTCAAACTCTGTTTCCAAGGCCATCTAACTCCATGAGTCCCACCTTACAACTCTCAAAGATGTTAATGTAATCAATGAGCATTGAGGAGTGCAATTTGAAGAATGTAGGTGCTTATTACAATAAAGAAAAAAAAAAAAATAATGGAAAAATCATTGAGTTATATGAATTCTTATGTTTTTGGTGAAAAATCAATGCAACTTGCAAAGCAGCAAAATAATTTTTATTTAATAAATATTTATAATTTTTAGTAATTGTATGGTTTGTACATTAAAATTTAGAAAATATAGTTTTATAAAATATAAATATATTAATAATACTAGTAATATAAAAAATATTAATATAAAGACTGTTTAAAGATTTTATTACATTTATCTTTATAAAACTAGGGTTAACCAAAATTTTAAATATTATTTGACTATCAAATTCCTCACTGATCCTTAGTGATTCATACCAAATCTATATATAAAATCCAAGGCACCCCAATTTAGAAATAGATATCAGATATTCAGGACCTACAATTCACTATTTATATTGAATACACAGACACACACCTACCGCAACTGAGAGCAATAAGCCCCGGCAGCCCAGCAATTAATGCTGCTGCTGTGGGGCACAGTAAGTTAGCAACCATTGGATCAACAATAAGATCAAATTTGAGGATTGCTCCAAGATAACCAATCTCTTAGCCAAATCTTTGCTGCAGCAGCTGTTTGCACAACTGCCAGTCTGCAATACTTTTTTTTATGGGTAGCCCACCATCTCGCAGGGTAGCCTTTAGGGCCACATCCAAAGCAAGAATTCTCTGAACAATAACCAGGGCAGCAGTTGGGGTTATTCAGTAGCTCTAGTTTCTTTTGTTGATCCAGTAAATAAAGTAGAAGATTTAGACCCAAAGACTTATTTCTGGCTGGTTTTTATGAGAACATTCCACAATATAACACAGCCGTAGCATTAATTGCTGAGCTGTCCGGTGCTTATTGCTCTCCTACCGCAACCAGGTATCGTAGAATACACCTTAGGACATAATACATAAAACGTGTTTTGTGTGGTGGGTGCTGCAGCTATATTCAAGTCTCTCTTATACGAAGCTTGCGGCAGAATGGCGAATCCCATATATGGAGCGTTAGGGCTTCTGTGGTCGGGGAACTGGGCAGTGTGTCAGGCGGCTGTGGAAAGCATCCTGCGCGGCGATTGCACTTCTCATATCCATCCGATGGAAGCCATCTCCGGCGAGCTGCTCAGAGCACAGGCTAGAGGCAGATTGAAAGGCCTGTCTTATTCGAAACGCATACGAAAAAAAAGAATAGACTGTGCAATTAATATTAATCGCAGTACTGGTTCAGGCAGCAAATCTGACGCCCGGTCTGACTTGACAAACCCATTTCAGAAAGCCAACAGCTGTATAATTAATGAGAAGCACATAGAGAAACAGTCAGAGATGATGGCAGCTCCGATGCAGGATGAATTCGTTGCAGCTGCTGAATCAGAATTAAATTACTGCCAGGATCTTTGTAGCCTCATAACAAGTGAAGCTGAAGCTGAAGCTCCAGGTGATGCTTTAGGGCTAGAGCTTACTCTTGGTTCTCAGGGAACTATTTCTGCTCCTAATCCTGATAAATTTTTAGATGGTGAGTTTTGTTACAATGAATCCCATTGGGATCAGTACATCGAGGCTTTTCTGCGGTGAATAAGACAGTTTCTCTGGTCTGTCCATAGGTATGGAAGATATTCAGCGATCATAGGTGTTGTAAACAGGAAAAAAAAATAAACTGTTATAGAGTGGCAGCATTAGCATTTCGTGGACCTCCGTTGTGAGTGTGGAGTTTATGCGACATTTACAGAATGTGTATACGTTTGGGGAAGATAATTCCTGTGTTGTGGAACCTGAATAAGCATTCTGCTTCAGAAAAATTAATGGATTTTGTGTTCAGATGAAGGTGAATACCTTGAGAGTTTTTAGCAATATGTTAAGTTTTTGTTAAATGTTTGTAAACTCTATTTTTAATAGATCGACGTGAGTACCTTGAGAGTTTTTAGCAATATGTTAAGTTTTTATTAAATGTTTGTAAACTCTACTTTTAATAGATCGACGTGAGTAAATTAATGATTTTCTTATGTTTTAAAATATATTAATGTTTAATTCATATAAACGTATTGAAAATGATGGGCTTATCAAATCTCAGGGTTAGTGCTATATTTGTTATCATAACATATGATCATATAATTTAAAGAAGTGAAAACTTTATGTTGTGGTGATGATAATAAGTGAGACCCCTTCTGTCCAGAATAAGGATCTCTCCTTTACTGTAAGTTTATATATTTCATTTATTTAAATTGGAAATCTTTATCAATGTTGTAGATTCTAATATTATAAGATTAGGAGAAGATTGTAAAACTAAAAGCTTAGTACATTGTGATAGATTTTTATTTATTTATTTCTTCTAGGAGTTTTGTCTACAAATCCATTGGTTGTTTGTTGAGTTAAAGCTATATTTATTAGTAAAAATCTATGTCAAAGTACATTAGTGCCAGGAGTTTTGTCCACAAATCAATTTTTGTTGAGATAAAGTTATATTTATCAGTAAAAATCCATGTCAAAGTACATATGTGCTAGGAGTTTTATCCACAAATCAATTTTTGTTGAGATAAAGTTATGTTTATCAATAAAATCCATGTCAAAGTACATATGTGCTAATGAACCATTTTTAGTTTTGGTTTTTTATGGTATTTTAAATATGTGTATGCTTTTAAGTGAAATGTGTGTGGCTGGGGTATAATTTAGATGAGTCTTTATGGCTAAAAAATAGTTACATGTATATTGTTAGAAGTATATGCATATTGTTGGAATAACAACATTTGAGAGGTACAATTTGTTTCTAATTGAGTAATTAAACTCAGTAATTAGAATGAGTGATTGTTACCATGAGTCTTTTTGAGATTGTTTTATGTTTTTCCTTTAGTATAGTTAATCAAAATGTTCAATGCTTTTTTAATTATTTGGATAAGTTTTGAATTCTAGTAGTATGTGTACATTGTTTCTTTCCCAATTCTAAAATAGTTTCAAATTAGGGGTATGTTTTGAAGAGAGAAATAGGAATAGCTATCAAAGAGTGCTAAATAATATAGCAACAAGTTATGAATAAAAAGATTATTTTTGGTCCTGAGTTAGTCATGATACATTGCTTTTTTTTCATAATTTTAACACTATTTGTTTTTATCCTTTTGAATTCACATTGGTTAAATGAGGCTAGAAGCATGGAGTATAAGACTAATTAGTTATTTTACTAAACAAACTTCTTCAAATTGTTATAGAAGTAACATTAATTTAAACCCATGTGACTCTAGTCTTAATGTATGTAGAGATGGTTTGTTGATAAGAGTAATTACAACAAACACTTACCCTTAATTACTATCTTCAACAAATTATATTATTCATAAAATTTATAAGATTAGAACAATAAAATTTGAAATGTTTCAATAGAATTACAAAACAATAGATTTAAACATATTTTATGACACAATTTCTTACTTATGTGACCGCTAGCTGGGTTTACAAGAAACTATCAAAGAATTTAATGTTATACCCTCTTCTTTTCCATAATCCAAAATTTGTACCATTTTTCCAGTTCTGTCTTCATTTGCTTCATCTTGATTTTCCTTCATTGTGTATGCAACACCATCATATTTATAGCTTCTGGGTTCTTCCTAAATTTAATAGTCTTACTATTGTTATCCACACCTATACATACACAAACACTAACAAGGTTAAAACAAAATATAATTATTTTCATTTCCTCTTCTTCCCCTTCTTTTGTAGCTTGAGTTACTTCACAAGCAATACCATTAATTGTCTTCTCATTATCTATGCCATATACATCAACTAAATAAGTCTCTTCATCTTCCTCTATTATTTCTAAGACAATTTCCACATATTCTCCATGTCCATGGTCCACAGTCCACATTAGCTCAATGGTTATTATAATACATAGGTTTTTAAATCCATTCCTCAATAAATTCGAGGAGAACATTGAAGAAATCATATTTGATATCCTTCTTGATTTCTTCCAAGTATATTTTTTACTACTACAGATTTGTCATCATCAATTGCTGAATTAATCCATCATCTTTAAAATTTCATTAACAAATTATCAATCAATTCATTTCTTTCCTCAATTTTATCATAAAACGTTTTCATCATCCTATTTTATATTAAATTCAATTTCAATTTCATAAGAACATCCAAATACCTTTATCAACATTCAATTTTTTTTTTATAACAAATTTATGATTTTTTATCTTTTCAAATCCATAAATCTTAATATGATCCTTTCCAAAAATGTTTCTTCCTATCATAAAATTCAAGACATCCATCTTTCTATCTCTCTTTCTATTCAATAGCATGCTTCACATGCACAAATCGTGAGATACAACTCAACCCACTTCTTTGTTCAGAATTTTCATTCAATAGGTTTTATCCCCTTCGACCAAACCAGGCATTTTTTTTCGATAGACTCAGAAACACATCAATTTATATCATCAAGCATTTCCCAACCAGTCAACCAACCAACCAGGCGTTAACATGGAACCAAGTCTAACCAGGATTACAATCCTTCAAGTCGAGCAATTTCTTAACGGAACAATCTAGAACCATTAACAGCAATTTCTTAAAGGAACAACCTAAAAGCATTACCCTTTTCCCTCACAGTAATGAGATCTCCTCTTGGTTCTGCTTTACCTATATTTTGCCTCATTACTAATCCTCTGTAACAGCCTTCCCTTCTTAGACGTGGCCTCTAGATTCACTCATAAATCGCAGGTTAGATACTTCATTCAGGACTGTCAGCGGAGTGTGAGAAGGGTTCTCACGTGGAGGGTAGAGGTGGCGAGCTGCTAACCAACTTTGGCAAGCATTCCTAAGTGCAACTTGCTTCACTGAATCAAGGTAGGTGAATCGATTAATTATTTTATGAAACAAAAACTGTTTATGTACATTACAACGATTTGCGGTGGCCAGAAAGTTTCGGGGAGGAACACAAACCAGAGAAATGAATCGTATTTGCAACCTATTTGCATGCTGTAAAGATCATACTGCAGCTGCTTATAAACACGATGTGAATGATGGTACAACACCATTCAAGAAATAGAGGCAATTTATCAATATCCTATCAATGGTACTTTCTTTTTCATCTTCCGCATCAGTGAAATGTTATGGCAAACACGCTCTTTTGAATCTAAGTGAATCTTGAGGAAGAAGAAGGGGCAAGCTTTCCTTTAACGATTTGGATTGCCTCAACAGAGTCAAAGGCAATGGGGGTGCGTAAAGAAGATGGTGGCATCCGGTCAGGAAAGTGCACTTAGCGAGTTATAAAAAAGAACGGTTGAAGTCCGGGCTATGATGTCGCTGGGCCCATGAGACTTTTGCATAAGGGATAGAGATCCAAAATTAAGGTGTCTACACCTTTTGTGCCAAATCCAAGAATCATCGACTAAGGCCTTCAAACAAATTATCTTTGATTCCATTCTTAACAAAAACATCTTATATTAGTCATAGGAACTTCAGCAACAAGGGTATTCTTGTCAAAAATCTTACAACACTTTCCTTCAAAAACAATTTTGTAATTGTTAGAATTTAGTTGCCCTATACTAATCAAGTTGTGCCTTAAGTTTGGAACACACAAGCTATCTTGAACATACAACATTTTTCCATTCTTAACTCAAATGGAAATAGCACCTTTTCCCATTACATCTCCTTCATTATCATTGCCAAAACTGATTGTCCCTTTCACAAACAGTTTTTTATTTCGAGTCATATGAGTTGAACAACCACTATCCAAATACCATGTAAAATCATCACAATCTTCAAGTTTGTTACATGTGAGAAATAAAGTTTTAGAATTTTCATCTTCTTCCTTGCTGAAATTTGAATGAGAGGTATCTCTTTTCTTTTGAAAGAAATGACTTTCAAGGTGACCATCTTTATTACAATTGGTGCAATGAAAATTACATGTGCCAGAACTGCCGCTTCTTCCTCTACCTCCGCCACCTCTACCTCTGACTCTTCCACGACCTCTACCTCCTCTGAATGATGTTGAAGAAAAATAGTTTCTAACACTAGATGATTGTTTCTTCTTATCATTTACTACCTTTTATCTTGCTTTGGAAAGCTTGATCCAAAAGTTCCTCATTTTTTTTCAGCCTATCTTCATGTACTTGAAGGATTCCAAATAGATCAGCAAGGGTTAGTTGTGTTAAATCCCTTGAGTCTTCTATAGCAATGGTGACAGGATCAAACTTCTTAGGAAGTTTTCTTAACACGTTATCTACAATCCTTCTATCTTCAAGATTTTGGATTTTCACCATGAGCATGAATAGCATTAACAATATTTTGAACTTTAGTAATAAAACATTCAACACTTTCATTTTCTTTCATAGAAAGAGACTCAAAATATCTTCTCAACATTTGAACTTTGACAACTTTTACCTTTAGAGAGCCCTTGTATACCTTCTCCAAGGTATCCCAAGCATCATGGGATTTTTCATATTTTGTAGTCTTTGGAAAAATTGCAATATTGACTCATGTTTGAAGAATAAATAGAGCATTAGCATCCCTTTTCCTATTCTCCTTCAATTCTGTCTTCTGATCAACTGACAATGCATTATAAGCTGGCTCTATGTACCCTACAGAAACAAGCATCCATAAATATTCTGAGATGAACAAAGCTCTCATCTTCACACTCCAATACTCAAAACTTTCACAACAGAAAAGAGGAATCTTGTAGTGGACTGAACTGTTATTTTGAGCCATTGTCTTCTTCTGCTGCAACCACAAAACTTGGCTCTGATACCAAGTGAAGAATCTGATAAATGGAGTTAAGTGCTCACTGAGGAGTCACACACATAAAACTCATATTCAAAATAAAATCTATTTGAAACTCTATTTTGAGAAATAAAAAATAAAATCAAATGCGAATTTATTGAAATCACTTTCAATATTTATTTTAAACAGTAAAGAAAATACAAATACTTATGTTAACAAAATAGTAAAACAGAGTACTGCTCTATTTTCAACACACAGGAAATTTTCAGACTCGTCTTCTCTTCTCTGTTACAATGCACAAAAATTATCACTAAAAATCTCTCTAAAACAACATAGATAAATAGGAAATACAATTCTCTATAAATAGAGTTTGATCTGCTTCAATCCAGCGAATGCAGTGGAAACATGGAGATCTAAGGAAATAAACCTGGCAATTTCAGAAGAGTAGATGGCAGAAAACGGTTATTGAAATATGCCCAAAATTCTAGCTACCACAGTGTTGAGGCTTGGAAATTCGCAGGCAACAACAGCTAGGGATTCTCCCCAGCCAACGTTCCCAACTAGCCTATGACTGTTTGGTGTAGGGAATCCGTTCGGTTTGCGGTCCGGCTACCATAGGTCAAGCAAGAAAAACAAAAGGTTTTACCGGTTGCGGCCCAGTCCACCGTATATATTTTTGTATTTTGACTTTAAGTATGACATGAAAGTGCCTATCTAAGATGCAGATTGATTAAGAACGCAAGGAGTGGTCACAATGTGATGCACAGGTTCTTACCTCTCGTCTTAGACTCTCTTGCATCTAAATCACACACAATTAGGAAAAACAATACTAACTAAGCTGTCCCTAGGGAGCAAGATTATCAATTCATGAGTAATGTAGTACTGTTCATACGTTAATACCAATCACAGATAGTTGTTCTAGGAATCGGAACACATAAACATGAATAAAGATATACGCGACAAGATAGCTCATCAACTATTAAAACATTCATTACTCATAGTGGAAATTATCACAGAATAAACGAGAAAACATTCAAGTAAGAACATAGGTTCATAATGTTAGAACGCTCTCACAGTTAATGAAACACAACTGAAAACGAAATAGTTTCCCTTCAACATTGTTCATTTCATCACATTTAAATATTCCACACAGCACTTTGTCCAACAGGCGAAAATTTGTGAATTATTATTGCAAAACGAAGTAGTTCCTCTTACAACAAGTAGTTCAGAAGTTTCTCTAGGAAAAAGCCCCATTTATGTCTCACTCTCTCATACTTATACCAGAAGGAAAACCTTTTGGCTCCCCAATCGTTCCCTCTCAATCTTTTGTCACTTTGTGAATGCTAATGATTGATCCAAATGTTACATTCGGGATAAATATTTTATTAAAATTGAGAAAAGCAAGGTAACTGACAAAATGCCTAAGCACGAGCCTCTGCTCTCTAATGATTATGCTCGATCATTCCTCGGTCTCCTTTCAGACCCTCATGATTTTCCTCTTCGAGCAACGATTCTGCCACCTCATTCTTTAACATGCTTTGTGCTTCAAATGCACCTTCTTTGCCACAATAATCTTTAGCGGGATCCGAGAAACTGCCATGTCTGTCTGCAAACAAACGAGAATCCATCATTTAATCTATCTATTTTAAATAAACATAAACCATGAAATTAAAAATGGGTGCTAAAAAAGATAACCAGAGCTAGGTTCTTATGTGCAAATTTTAACCTAAACAAGGCACATAGGTCTCCTATGGAAAAACATGACCTCATAACAAACAACGGATATGATTAAGAAAAGGGCATATAAAAATCTCCATCGACGAATCGGAACACTTGACGTCGGCTCATTAGTGGGTTACGTAGCCGGAACGGAGGGTAACCTACACTCTAGGATTTCTAGCACACAAACTAAAAAGGCGCAATAAAACATCAGGTGTCGGATCCTCTGCATGCATCAGATAGCTAGTGAGCTACACAGCCGCAACGGCGGAAGTTCAAAGGTCAAGAAAAACTCGTGAACCAATCGACATCGAAAAAACATAGAACTAGACATCGACAAAAAGACAAACAGTCCGACGGGAAGTTAGCCTATTCTGGAGCTGCAACAACAGAACTCAATCAGCCTGCGGCCTCCTATCAAAGTCAAAAATATTTTCGAAAAGACACAAGGTAAGGTATTTTCAAAATAGAATCTAAGTTTAGCGAAAGTCTCTAACTATCAGCACCACATCTAACTGACTCTTGAGAGAATGACGACTGAAAACCCACTTTAAACTTCACAGATGAAACAACGTACAACTAGCAGAGCCTTACAGTCCAAAATATGCACAAACCGAGAGGGAAAATCAAATAGCAAGGAAACGGCCTCAGATAATCTGACATGTAGCAGGGTGGGGCAAACAAAATAAAAAAGGAGGGTCCAAAATTTCCTGAAATTTGGGAAGAGGTGCAGTTGCAACACACAAACATGTTGAAAACTCAGTCTTTAGTTCCTTCATGCTAGCCCTAGCGAGCACTATATTGTAGGATGGAGGGGCTTGTTGCTGTGATTCTATTGTCATTGAGGCCATTCGAAAGGTCTTGATGGAATTAAGGATGAAGACTAATGAAAACGCTCATGCTGGTAAAAAAGAATGATAGCCATATAGGGACAATGTAGCTGGAATGGATTTGATGACTCTCAACTTTGTTTGCTACCATCGCAAGAATAAATTTGTGTTGTGTGTCGTAGTAAACGTAGTAATTTGAGGGAAGATATGAGTGTGTGGAGCGTGCGATCTGCAAGGTAGAGAAATTGAAATGGGTGTAGCTCCATGAATGCTAAAGAGAAGAAACCCATGAGATATTGGCACCATAGATCTTGGTGTATCTATTCTATCAATACTTTGATCCAGCTATGCAATCCTAGATGAATCATGATGTCTAGATGGGGGATAGGCCCAAAAGTACAACCAATGATAGATATAGCATTCAAAAAATGACTATCATTAATCAACCTGTAGCAGAGCAATTATTGTTGGGTGACAATTAGTATCATAATTTGAATGCCATTTAGATCTTCAAGCAGAGAATTCTGATAATGTTTGCAGCAATTGAATGGAGAATGAACATACAAGCTAATCAAAACAAACCACATAGGAAACAAACTAGTATTTTTTAGGAATTTACAGTATAGTCATCATAATAATATCCAGTGTTAATGATAGTTTACATAGAAAAGAATTCGAATGCATGAGTAATGAATTTGAATCCTCCAAGTGGATAAGGTTGTATCTAACTGAATCTCTAACTCAAGTTCTCCCAATCAAGATCGGAGTCTCGATGGACAACTCCCTCATGACCAATAACTCCAACAACCACTGATAACTAGTTAACGCAGTGCAACTCAGTGTGGTAGATAGGGAAAGCGCTCCTCCCCATGCAGCCATGCATTATCCATGCATTAGTAGCGCTAGCCTAACTGACTGAGAAGTACTAATTGTAACTCGGGGATAATTAAGACTAAGTAGTGCTAACACCAATTAACTGAAGTAGGTTGGTGTCAGGACTCCCAGTCGCTCTTAAATGTAGGGATTGGTCTAGGAGGCACCCTAATTGATGTATGCACATGTAGTAAGTGGAAGTTAACCTTTAGTAGTGTTCCCCACACTTCAATGACTGGTACATGTGTCCCAATTGTACTAGTTGATCCAATTAATTAATTTAGGTTCCTATGTTAGACTAATTAATCTAATATAAAGTATGAGTTCAACAAAGGATTAATAATCCTAACACCCCCCCTAAATCCTAACTTGGACAACTATGGGCCCTGGTAACAAGACCATAGGTCACCCAAATAAAATCTAGAAGATAATAAAAAAATGTTGCTTAATAAAATCAAGGGAACATGGGAAATCCTCATGGGAAACCCCTGGCCTAAAAAAATAAGCAGGAAAATAGCAATATGCAAGCTATATTTAGAAGAAAGAAGATTCCTCCTTAGAAAAATAACTTGAGCAAAACACTGTTGCAAAATTGCAGCTCTATGCAGCAGCATGGTGCATCAGTGGACCTCTCAATGTAATTATGAATTGATGATTCTGTTTGTTTCTGCTGGATGGTGAAGCCAGGGAATGATCAAATATTTGCTTCTGTGGCCCATGTACCTGATCATTCACCATCATCAAGTAGCACTGACCTAGAACTTTGCTACACCATTATGTAGAGAGTGAATTTGTGAGGGATAGTGTAGCATCCTCATTCTGATATTGGAACCTTGTTCTTTTTCTATCTTTTGGAACTCCAACACCACTTCCAACTGCATCAAGAAGATTTTGAGCCCATATCGGTTTAGGCTTCTGAGTAGGAATGGGTAATGGTTCTGGATCTAGAATATCCTGAGATTCAGTCTCAATAACAAGATCATGATGTATGTGATATTCTTCATCTGAATCTGAAACTTGTAGCACATCATCATCATTATAAAAAATAGGTGGAGAATTAGTTATACCTTCTTGTGCTGTTGGAGGACTATCATGCAGTTGATCTTCTTTGAACTGGACACTTATTTCAATGAATCATCTTCTGGTAGCAACCTCCATCAGTTTGTAAGCTTTTGCATCTTCTGCATATCCCAATAGAATGCATTTTCTACTTTGGGCTTGGAAGTCCTTTCTCTTTTCAAGTGGTATCGTGGCCCAAGCTTTGGAACCAAAAACTCTCAGATGAGAGACATTGGGCTTATACCCATGCAATGCCTCGAATGGTGTGACCCCAACCACTGACTTCTGGGGCACCCTATCTTGCAAATATGAAGCATAGTTTAATGCGTCATCCCAAAGAGAAGGGGGTAGATGCTTGGCATGAAGAAGGCATGTTTCCATCTCTTTTAGTGATATGTTCTTCCTCTCAACCACACCATTTTTTTGTTGTGTGTATGGAACTGATAGTTTCATTCAAATCCCCTCTGATTCACAGAAATTCTAGAAATATCTTTTGGCATATTCTCCTCCTCCATCAGATCTTATTGACTTGATATCTTTATTTAAACTATTCTCAACCATAGATTTAAAACTTTTGAAAGTCTCAAAAAATTTTGATTTTAGTTTCATGAAGTAGATCTAGCAGTACCTACAACAATCATCAATAAAGGTTAGGAAATAGCTACAACCATTAATGGAGTTTGGTGGGAATAGGTTCAGCTACATCACTATGTATCAAATCAAGTGTAGAGACAGCTCTATGTGCCTTCCCAACATCATTCTTTTTTTCGGATTCCCACCTACCAAACACCCAGCACATACTCCATCGGAAGTTTCGACGGAGGGGAAACCTTCAACCATGTTATCATTATGGAGCTGCTTCATATATTTGAAATTGAGATGGCCAAATCTCTCATGCCAAATCCTTATAGTGTTGTTAGCATGAGACAATAAAGTTGTAGGAGGAGAAATAGGTAAGAAATGTGAAAAATCATAAGATTTGGTAGAGTGATTTGCAATACCTTTCGCTACAAGCTTTCCAGTGGATTTTCTGTAATCTCAACTAAGTCTAAATGGAATGTGACCCTCTTGGGAGATCCTGTATGAGTCATCTAGTAAATAGATAACATGTTAGCAGCAAGGGAGGGCACATATAAGACATTCTTGAACTTACCATGCTTCACTCTAAATTAGCCCCTTCCTTCTGCTGGAATCTAAGAATCATCTCCCATGTGAATATTAGGCCCCTTTGATAGTGAAAGAGTAGAGAAGGATTTTTTGGAGGAAAGCATGTGGTTGGAGGCTCCAAAATATATAATGTATGTTGAGGATGGAGAGAGAGTTGTTTTTATAGCATGACACCTTTCGACATCTTTTGTTAGTGCTTATTCATTAGTATTCTTTACTCTTGGGGGAGTAATGTTGTGCTGCTTGAGAAGAGTGGCCATCTCATCAATTTTCTTCCTCAGAAAATGTTCTTCAAGATGGTATCCCTTTTCACAATAAGGATATAACTTCTTTTCAAATTTCTTCTTCTTAGAGATGGAAGCCCCTTCGAAAGCTTGCTGATTTTGTTTAGGCTTCAAATAAGATGCCTTTGCTTCCTTCTTCTTTTATTTCCCCTTTTATTGTGCTTTGGAAGAGTCGGTAACCAAGAGAGCTTGATATT
The DNA here is from genome assembly GCA_001517045.1 of Pseudotsuga menziesii. Taxonomy (NCBI): domain Eukaryota; kingdom Viridiplantae; phylum Streptophyta; class Pinopsida; order Pinales; family Pinaceae; genus Pseudotsuga; species Pseudotsuga menziesii. Next base: position 197,182 of record LPNX011146647.1, read on the forward strand.
TTGGATGTCTTGATGACTCCCATTCGAATCAATTTGTCTTGTTCCTTGATTAAGGACTCGAAAAATGAATCTAAGGAATGAAGTTTCCAATCAAGAGAGTCTTTCCTGCTTGGAGTGAAACATAGAGACATATACATAGTACACAGGACCTAGTTTGCTGAGTATCGAAAGGACATTCTTCTCATCCTTCCGCTCTATCCCACACTTTCTGCATTGGAGCACTAGAGACTTGAATTTGGAGAAGAATTGCTCAATAGTCTTGAAAATGTTGGGATGTAAAGATACCAACTCATTCTGCAGAATGTGTCCCCGAATATTATCTTGTTTGTTAAACAAGCTATCAAGCTTCTCCCAGGATTTTGTGGGAGTCCTCAATCCTTATAGATGAAAGAGGAGATATGTAGAAATATAATTACATAAGTACCAAAATTCTTCATCACAACGGTTTAGGAACGTGTTTCGATCTACCGGTTGATGAGGATTAGCCTCACATCCATGTATGATCCTTTGGTAGCCATGCTTGCGCAAGGCCAAATTCATATCAATCCTCCAATCAAGGTAATTGGAAGTTGTGAGGATCCATGGTTCAAGAGTTTGAAAAATAATAATTGCTCTACCTGGAAGACTGCAAATACTTCTCTCAAGGTACGTAGAACCTACCAATTTCACTACAATAACACACTAAAACATATGAACTATTAGAATCATGCTTTTCCTCCCAGCATGAACATTTTCTCATGGTCCTTCATGCCCTCTCCACTGCTCTGAATGAATACAGATCTAGCAAATTTCCATAGGGGACTTCTGTGGAAACCCAGCTGCTTCTGATGTTTGACGGGGAGAAACATTCATGAAACCTTCCTGAGAAGGCTCTGATACCATAATAAAATTTAAATTCAATTTGGATATTCAAGCAGAGAGTTCTGATAATATTTGCAGCAATTGAATGGAGAATGAACATACAAACTAAGAAAAATAAACCACACAGGAAAGAAATAAGTATTGCTCACAAATTTATAGTATATTCATCATAATAATATCCGATGTTATAATAGTTTACATAGGAAAGAATTCAAATGCATGAGTAATGAATTCGAATCCTCCAAGTGCATAAGGATGTATCTAACTGAATCTCAAACTTAAGGTCTCCCAATCAATAACAGAGTCCAAATAGAAAACTCCTTGACGACCAATAACTCCAACAACCACTGACAAGTAGTTAACTCAGTACAACTAAGTGTGGTGGGTAGGAAAATATCTCCTCCCCATGCAACCATGCATTATCCATGCATTAGTAGCGCTAGCCTAACTGACTGAGAAGTAACTGACTATAACTAGGGGCTAACTAAGACTAACTAGTGCTATCACCAACTGACTGAAGTAGGTTGATGTCGGGACTCCCAATGGCTCCTAAAATGTAGGGATTAGTCTAGGAGGCTCCCTAACTGATGCATGCACATGCAGTAAGTGGAAGTTAACCTCTAGTAGTGTTCCCCATACTTCAATGACTGGTACATGTGTCCTAATTGGTCCAATTCGACCCAATTAATTAATTTAGGTTCCTAAGCTAGGATAATTAATCTAATAGAAAGTATGAACAAGGGAGGATTAATAATCATAACAATTAGATATTAGCATATTAAGATTCAACAGTTATCAATGAACCTGTAGCAACAATCGTTGCCCTTGCAGCAACAATCATTACTCTACTGCAACTGATTAATTTTAGCCTTCTCCTCTACTTGAATGGTGTGAATACTGATATCTAGGTGGGAGATGAAAGTAAGATCAAGCATAGATTTAGTTACTTATGACTAAGAGGGATCCAATTTTTGTAGGTGTAAATTATTTTTATCTGAAAAGTTTTTACATGTTTAAAAAATTACACCTCAAGAATTTTGATCCATTCTTTGCAGCACATAACTGCCTGAAAATTCAATTATTTTGTTGATTGATTGTATTTTTAGATTCAAAAGATATTATACAATATAAATATATCAAAAAACATGACTTTTTAGGTTTTATTTTATTCTTAGATGATTCTTTTATATTTTATATTTTGTTTTATATTATGTTAGGAATGTTAGGAACTCATCTTCCCATATTGGGTTATAAAACACCTGACTACTCTCGGTGCAATCAAGAACCAAAGAATGAATCTATTTTTCACATGTATCTACAAGTGGACTTGGAAGTATTCAGTGTAGTTTACACGGTCCACCGTAAGGAGATAGGACTTATGAAGACGTCGAAGAAGGAATACAACTCGGGTTTTATAGGAGGTGAAGCACTTGGCTAGGATGTCAGATTGAGTGGATGAAAAGAGATAAGGCCATGTTGTAGCAATTGTCCATGATATTTCCATTGGGTTTCTATCCCAAAAGTTGGAAGTTATAATATTTATGATTTTAGGTCATGGGTATTTTATCTAAAAGCTTAGCACTCTTCCACAATGATCAACAAGTTTCAAGTAGGTACAACTAATGTCACTTAATGTAAATTTATTTCTCTTTTGGCCATTCTCGTTGGGCCACATGAGGCTCATTTAAATTATGTAAGATATACCTCTAAGAGATAAGATAGAAAAACACTTCTTTCCCTGCAAAACTTTACCTTTCCACTGGTACTAGATTAGTTCCCTATGGAGTAAAATAACCATATCTACAATAACCATTTAGATTTCAAAGATTAGGAGTAATGATGAATATATATAATGATTTAACTGTTAATTTTTTTTACAATATACCAGCAAGATGAAACATGAAATATTTCCTAAATTAACCATTCAGATCATGCAAATTTATCATGTGAGAGCTAGCTACAAGGGTCACATCAATTCCCTTAGGGTTCCCTTCTTTTGGGTGGATAAATGGTGCACTTCATTGCTGATTTATACCTCCACCTTCAATTTTTTGTAGTCAAGATGAACCATAAATAATTTTGGCCTCAAATCCCCCTAGGGTCACTTCCTCTGACCTAGAATTTGACTAAGGTTTCCTCAATCCCTTAGGGTTTGAATTTTTTTGTTGAAATGATCCTATAATAACACCACAAATAGATCTGCAAATAATCCCAAGGATGATGCCACTTTACCGGAGGATGAAGTCACTTAGTCTAAAGCACTTTTAAGATTAAAAATTGGGTTTTTGGAATATTTTTCAACTTTTGGGGGAATTTATGATAGTTTACGAACTTGAATAATTTATTGTTGTAGTTAACAACTTAAGAAAATAAACTGATAAATTTAGGGAACAAATGTTTTTTCGATTTTATGCAAAAATATAAAAAAATTAGGGTTTTTTCACAATATTTGTTGTTTTTTTTTGTGAAGATGAGGGATTAAGAATTAAGTTAGCTTCTTCCTCAAGGACACTAAGAAACCTTTATTATCTTTCCTCTTAAGAAGCAACAATCCAATTTTGAATGAATTAGGAAAAAAAAGGAAACCTGAGGTTGTGTTGGTTTTGACCTATAAGGGAAAAGAGAGGTGCCAAATGCTCAACAAAGGAGACCGTCCTAAAAGACATTACTCACGTATAATAAAATGTTAATATGCATAAAAAAAATTAATTATATCTTACCTTAGATGTCTATGACAATGCAAGATGAGAACGAGAGATCTTACCACAAAAAAATAAAAAAATGTAAGAGAGTAATTGTCTCAAGGATAATCTCCACTAGACAATCCTTCCAAGATAGAGTATAATCCTTCAATCACCAAAACTACTGCATTTAATATTAGCATCTTGAGATTCAACAGTTAGCAATGAACCTAGAGCAGCAATCATTGCCCTTGCAACAACAATCATTACTTTGCTGCAGCTGATTAATTTTAGCCTTTTCCTCTATTTCTTGAATGGTGTGAATCCCAATATCTAGGTGCGAGATGAAAGTAAGATAAAGAATAGATTCATTTACTTATGAATGATAGGAATCCAATTTTTGTAGGTGTAAATTATTTTTATCTGAAATTTTTTTACATGTTTAATAAATTACACCTCAAGAATTTTGATCCATTCTTTGCGGCATACAACTGCTTGAAAATTCAATTATTTTGTTGATTGAATGTATTTTTAGATTTAGAAGATATTATATAATATAAATATATCAAAAAACATGACTTTTTAGGTTTTATTTTATTCTTAGATGACTTTTTTATATTTTAATTTTTTGTTTTATCTTATGTTAGGAATGTTAGGAACTCATCTCCCCATATTGGGTTATACAACACCTCCCTACTCTCGGTGCAACCAAGAAATTAAGAATGAATATAGTTGCTACATGGATCTACAATTAGACTTAGAAGTATTTGGTGGAGTTAACATGGTTGACCGTGAGGAGATAGGACCTATGAAGACATCGAAGTAGGAATAAAATTTGGGTTTTATAGGAGGTGGAGCACTTGGTTAGGATGTCAGATTGAGTGGATGAAAAGAGATAAGGTCATGTTGTAGAATTTTTTGATGATATTTCCATTGGGTGTCTATCTCAAATGTTGGAATTTATAATATTTATGATTTTAGGTCACGGGTATTTTATCTAAAAACTTAGCACTCTTCTACAATGATCAACAAGTCTTCAAGTCGGTACAACCAATGCCACTTAATGTAACTATATTTCTCTTCTGGATATTCTTGTTGGGCCACATGAGGATCCTTTAAATTATGTAAGATAGACCTCTAAGAGATAAGATAGAAAAACACTTCTATCCATGCAAAACTTTACATTTCCACTGTTACTAGATTAGTGCTCTATAGAGTCAACCAACCATATCTATAATAACTATTTAGAATTCAAAGGTTAAGAGTAATGATGAATATATATAGTGATTTAAATGTTAATTTTTGTACTATATACCAACAAGATGAAACATGAAATATATCTTAAATTAACGGTTCACATCATGCAAATTTTACCATGTGAGAGCTAGCTACAAGGGTCACATCAATCCCCTTAGGGTGCCCTTATTTTGGGTGGATAAATGGTGGGCGTCATTATTGATTTATGCCTACACATTCAATTTGTTGTGTTCAATATGAACAATAAATAATTTTGTCCTCCAATCCCCCTAGGGTCACTTCGTGTGACCTAGGATTTGACTAAGTTTTCCTCAAGCCTTTAGGGTTTGAATTTTTCTATTGAAATGAGCCAGTAATAACACCACAAAAAAATATGCAAATAATCCTAATGGATGATGCCACTTTACTGGAGGATGAAGTCACTTAGTCTAAAGCACTTTTAAGACTAAAAATTGAATTTTTGCAAGATTTTTCAACTTTTGGAGGAATTTATGATAGTTTAAGAACTTGAAGAATTTATTGTTGTAGTTAACAACTTAAGAAAAATAATTTGAGAAATTTAGGGAACACATATTTTTTGGATTTTATGCAAAACTATAAAAAAATAGTTTTTTTCACAATATTTGTTGTTTTTTTGGTGAAGATGAGGGATTAAGAATTACTATACCTTCTTTGTGAATCTCACTAAGAAACCTTGATTATCTTTCCTCTTAAGAACCGACAATCCAATTTTGAATGAATTAGGGAAAAAAGAAACCTTGGGTTTTGTTGGTTTTGACCTATAAGGGAAAAGAGAGGTGCCAAATGCTCAACAAAGGAGACCCTCCTAAAAGGCATGTCTGGCATATAAGAAAATGCTACTATCCATAAAAAAACATTAATTATATCTTACCTTAGATGTCTATGACAATGCAAGATGAGAACGAGAGATATTACCACAAAAAAAAGAAAAAAATGGAAAAGAGTAACTGTCTCAAGGATAATTTCCATTAGACAATCCTTCCAAGATAGAGTATAAGCCTTCAATCACAAAAACTACCACATTTAATCCTTTATATCTGAAAGAAGAGAGGCATGAACCACTTAGCTAAGGTAGACAAGAAGAAACAAAGAAATGATTTTATTTAATCCCATGATCTTATGCTACAAATGAGGAGGCTAGGCTTATTTATATGATTTCTTAAGATAACTTAAACTCATTTTTAGGATGACCTACCTAAAATAACTTTAAATGATATTTCAATGAATTTGTATGGTTTGTCACTGACAAGCGAGGGGCCAAACCTCATATGGTATTAAATAATAATAAAATGAAGAATTGCTACAACTTGATGAAACATTAAGCTTTGAAGGAGGATGTCATCTCCCAACTAAACCTAGTAATTAAATTTTCCCCTAAACACCCTCCTACATTAGGTCTTACCGTCCTCTTCAAAAAAGTGATGTCATCATCAATTTGGCATGCTTGGGCCAAGAAGAGGGTTAATTCATGAAGAAAATGGTCCAATTTAGCATGAATGATATGATCTAGTATGTATATGACAAACATTACACATGCAATCACCTATACAAAGAATAAACAAAAATGTGACTAGGATCCCCTAACCCATATGTCCCAACAAAGTCATCCCAAAAAGCGCTAGAAACCAACTTAAGGAATAGGTGGCAAAGATGATGGGTGACATTCACCACATCAAGTGGTAGTTAGTAGATCCACTAAGCTAATACTTATTCAATTGAAAACCAATAGGACCTTCAATGACTAGACCAAGGCTCTTGAGCACCATGAAAATACATTTTTTACATATAACAAACCCCAACATAGCCTTGAATACATCTCCTTTTGGTACAAGTGATATCAAACACTGCATATCATCTAGAGCGTAATATGTTGGATTGCATCGTAAGAGATGAAAACACATTTTTTTTCTGTATAGTCGAACATGTTAGTTGTGTCATAAAGTATATAGTTGTTCTTCATTCTTGTACGTGAGGTTGTAAGTAACTACCTGGTTTCAACCATATGGACTTGGTCGCTTTCCACTTACTACAACTAGATTACACCTAATGTTTTGCTATAACTCTACCTTAAACTACAATATACCAAATTCAACAAAGTATTATCAAACCAAGTTCATTACACAATAAGGCATGTGTCTAGTATCCTTTAAAATATATTAGCAATACTCAACAAGATTTAATACTTAATCAATACTTCACTTAGAAAATGTCAATAGTTAACCAATAGGAATCATTGCAGGAAATATAAAAACAATCATCCCAATAATGAAACTGCAAACCATACATGCATGTATATCCAACACCCATGTCAGATTCCTTAAATTTTATATAGGAATAATGCTTACAATTTATGATGAGGGGATCCATTTGGCTACGACTATTTTTATTGAACTACAATAGGTCTTAGGAAAAAATTCCTTGTGTTACTTCTCAATACACTTGTAAAAACCAAACCCTAAAGAAGCTACAAGCTTGCCTCTTATATGCACTATTCACGTTTACCTTATTCACTTAGCTACACATATTGACCATATTGTGCCAAAATCAAAATAAAAGAATTGTAGATCAACTCACTTTTAACTTGTGTGAATGAATCATTTCGCCAAGGATGGCTTAGCAATATTCAGGCATACACAATATGTATGAAACTTATCATGCACTTACAAGCCCCTTGTGCTCACAAAACCACTAAATAGTTCCCACATGACATGCCTTGCAATGCCCATATCAAATGGTATTATTCCCACTATGCCACTTGATCACAAGTACATCCAACTCATGTGTGCCCACATGATCACCGATCACATCGTCATCCATTGCAACTATTATCGATACATTAGAGCAAATTTGAGGTCTAAAACGGGCCTCCTAAGGAAAATAGTAAAATAATAGTTATATTAATAAAACAATATTTATTAATTTTTTAAGAAAAGAGAAAAAACCCATTTTCCTTCGTATTGTCAACATCTCCCTATCATTTTACTCAATTTTTTAGCGGAATCAATCGTTGGATGTGGAATTCAATTCTGCATCCAATAAGTACCCACATTTCATACTTTTGAGGGACCCCACTCCACCAAAAATGCGAAATAAATTTTTTAAAATGTGTCACTTTCAAGTAACATGTTTTTCTTAATGTATTTCGCTCTTTTGATGGATTTTTTTTTAAGTATTTCATGTTTTACGCAGGGTGGGATTCTTCAAAAGTATGTAGTGTGGGTAGTTGTTGGATGTATAATTGAATTCCACATCCAACGAGTCCTCTCACTCAAAATTTGAGTAAAACCACAAGGAGATGAATTGAATATACTAATTAAAAAAAAATAGTTTTTATTATGACAAATTTGCCAAGTCAGCAATTATGGTTGACTCTTTTCTTGAAATTGTATTGGTTCTTGAATTCAATGATTCTTTTTCTTATGAGGTGGCTCGTTTTCTTATGAGGCCCATTTTAGACACCAAATTTTCTGTAATGTGTGCGCTCAAACATGCCCATCACAAATTTGCCCAGTGATTGCACCCAAAGGCACTTGTCTCAAGTGTGCCCAAAGTTTCCCATTGCAACATTGCTTGAATTTCATCTAGAAAGTTGTATCCAAGTGTGCCTAACAAGCGCATCCGGTAAGGCAAGTCCAAGTGTGCCTAGTTGTCTTGTGCCCAAGTGGACCCACTAAGTGCATGAAGCCAACATCCATATATGTAATGTGCATCCATGTCCTCCTAACTAATGTGTTCCCAATCAAGTGTACCGAACTTTGACTACCAAGCAAATATGCCCCCAATAAAAACTAACAAAATCATAAATGAGCGAGTTCTTCTTGTCACTTCATCCAACATGCATAGTACATGCTCACGAGTGAGGCTTCCCATGGAAGACTTCTCTACCTCGTCATTTTGTCTCCGAGGTTTCTCTTTGTTTGTCTAACTAATTTAAGCTACCAATGTCTACATTAGGCATAGCCTTTAGGTCATAGAGCTGAGGATGTCGATGGTGTGTCATGACGTTAAGCCAATGCACTGCAAAATTGAATCATTTATCCACCAACCTCATGCCATGTTTATATATGCCCATCAATGACCACCAACCTAAATTAAACATTAATAACTTAATATTTAATTTTAGTTTTACTATTTTTAGATATAATATGTACTTTCGTATTTCTTTTTCAAATAATAATTTTATCAATAAAATATGTAAATTATTTAAATAAAATTCCTTTCAAGTTTTTGTAATTGCATATAATGGTAAAGTTTTTTTAGAAATTAATATGGAAAGATGTGGTAATACACATAAATAAAAAATAAAAATTTAAAACAATCATAAATTTACATAAAACATTGTTTAAAGAATTATAAATCTATCTAAAACAATGTTTATTTAAACATGTATAGAGAATAATTTTCTTAACTATTTTTTTAATCACTTAATATAAATAAATTAATATAGAACTAAATAATAATAATGATGTATATTCAAATAAATATGAATTAAATAATTCTCTTAAAACATGTTTTGGTTTGGATGTTCCATTGATAGTTACCTACAAAATATAGAGAAATTGGTTGAGATTTCGTGTATTTATGAACTTTCCCTAATTCCTTCACATTAACAAGAAGATGATTATTTCAACAATATATATAAGAAAAATTGAAATAAATATATATTAATAAAATTTGTTCATTCTAACAAATGTTAGCTCTTTATTTCTTTTATTCTTATATTCCTAATTCCTTCACAATAACAAAAAGGTAATTATTTCAACAATATACATATATATATATAATAATTTTGAGCTAAATATATGTTAATAAAATTATTCATTCTAACTAATGTTAGCTCTTTATTTCTTTTATTATTAGATTCCTATGTCATGACTTCAATAGTTTAAAGAGCGATTCCGTTTTGCATAAATTAATACTACAAATTAGACTCCATTGATTTTGTTTTTTCACCGACGAGAGCATTACCGAGGAATCAAGGTGGACAGAAATGGCCCAAACTTGAATTTGGGTCTATAGTGAATCACTTCTCAGCCTTGATCACACTAGCTACCCACTCGTAACTCGATCCCATTGAACTTTGTTGTGGATTGCGTCTGATGTTTAATTATGGGGAGTGTGAAGAATCACTACATCATTCTGTATTAAGCAATTTTTCATGAATAACTTCCACCATGTAGGATAATATCAAGGCTATTACATACATTGGATAGAAGAGAAAAGTCTATCCATGACAAAATACATGTTATGTTTCATATTGTTTTCGACTATTTATTAAGATATATTTCATAACCATTAATATTCTCAACATCATATTGATAATATGAAGGCCATTACATAAATTGGATATAAGAGAAAAGTCTATCCATGACAAAACGCATGTTATGTTTCAAATGGTTTTCAACTATTTATTAAGATATATTTCATAACCATTAATATTCTTAACATCAAATATAATTATATATGTATTGTGAAACAAACTAGCATATTTAGAATACTTTGGAATATTTTATTATATTGATTTTAAATGGATTATTAGATAATTTTCCATCTAATTTAATACTTTATGGTTGAAAATTTTGGCACCATTTGTATAGAGAGGCAATTTTATGGGCGCATCTCACTTTGGTGATTTGAATATACAAGATTCTAGAGCTTGTTTAAAAATTAATATGATACTTTTTTGGGTAAAATATTGGAAATAGAAGTTAAACCCTTGCAACATTATTGTAAACGTCGATAATTTCAAATGATTTAAATATCACCTTAATTAGTATTTCTATGAGGATATTATGTGTCATGTAGGTTGATTTATCCTCTTGGAAATCATGATACTAAGTGGATGCCAAGTCAACATCCATTACTCAGAAATGTGGTGCATTAGTCATGTTATCACTCCAGGAAACTCCTCTAGGTTGTATCTCGAGGATGCCTGGTAACTTACAATGTTTTTGGGGTTTCCTAATATGGATCAAGTCAGGTGACCTATATGAACTTCCACTCCCAAGACATGCATGAAACTCAATCAGGTACAAGGCTTTGGTTACCACTATTCAGAGATTGACAATAAGGTGTAGGAATGGAGAACTCACCAGGCTGGTAGATTTACACAGAAAACAGATGCATATAAATGGCTAAATCATGATAAGGATGGTACTTATAATTCAAATCACATCAACATGCTAATAGAGTGACAGCTATCAATCATTAATTAAATTGAATATAACCTCAATACACATTCAAGCATAAGCACAGGAAGACAGAAATGGAAGCTGAACAAAATGATAACCAAAGAGCTTATATTAAATCATGAGCAAAATGAGACGCTGACATTAGTATAGGTATATAAGTCCCCGAAGTCAAACCTTTTTTATAAAATAAGTCTTACGCTTTGTAGCCTTTACAAAATATACAGATCCTGAAAACTTGGATCTGTTTTTTACAAAAAAAAAAAACAAAATAATAGTTTTTGCAAATTAGGTTAAAAAACCCTAATTAACTACTTATCTAACTAACTCAAGAATTAGTTCACTATATGAAACTTCAGATATCTAAGGTAACTGTTGGCAATTACTGCTACTGCCCCTCTGCTGGTTAAGTCACTGTTTTCTCTTGACAGCTAGGTGTTGGTGGCCTTTTCTGCTGTTATGTCATAGTAAAACTAAAACAAACCTTTTCCTGATGCTTTCCTTTGTGCCCTTCATCTTCAGACTATGTCCCTGAGCCATCTATATTTGCCCAAAACCGGTCCTGTATGCCAAAATTTGATTTTAAGCCTCTATCTGCTTTCGGTGGTTAAGAGGCCAGACTATCAGAACTGTTAGCTATCTAAAGCGGTGCTTTCAGTGGCTGATGAATTGCCCCAGCGTCCCCCTAAGCCACCGAAATCCATGTTTTCAAAATTTATTAGGGTTTTTCCAAAGATGTTCTTTTATGGCTGTCTGCTCAGCTTTCTTCTTCAGCAGGCTCTATGCTAGGAGGGTTAATAGCAACCTGGCTGGTTTCTGGAGGATAAAGGCTAACTGTAGCCTCAGCTAGGGTTTCCAAGGTGGGGTGGTTGCTAGGGTTTTCCTTGGCCTCCTTCAGTTGCAGTCTTGGGAGCCTAATTATCCTGTACAATCTAGTATTGTCCTTTTGGTACCTTTTATTTAGCCTCTTTAAGAAAATATATCTTTCTCTCTACTCCAGGTAAGACTTATGTAGCAGCTTGTTCCAGCTGGTTAATGCAGCATTATTTTTCTTTATTTTCCTTTCCAAAATATCCATCTCATAATTTTCCTCAGTAATTGATTTATCTTTTGAGTTTTGGGCTTGCTGGAGGATGCCTTCTCTGCTGGTTCCTCTTGCTCCTTTGGTGTGGGGGATGGTAGTTCTTCAGCCATTGGTACAATTTGTAGAGTTAGGTCTGCACCTTCCTCTTTCTCCTCTTCATAATTTGAGTAGGGTAGATTTAAAATATTCTCATTGTGTGTTTCAACCTCCTGACCTTTCTCACTGAAGTCCAAGTTCCTTTTTTCCTTATTGGCCTTAGAAGAGGAAGGAGGCTGTTCTACTACTGTTGCTGGGGATATAACATTCCTCTTTCTTCTCCCACTCTTTGGTGTGCTGGACTTCTTAGCAGGAGACTTCCCTTTCTCATCTGGCTGAAGGCCTGTCTCAAATCCATTCCAAAACAGAAAATAAGGCCATGCAATATTCCTTCTTTTCAGCAACTCTTGGCTCAACAGTTGGATAAGGCCATGGTGGGACAGTCTGCCAGCAATCTTAGTTGGCTGGGATTTCAATTGGTGTGCCATCTTTCCTAGACTTCTGTGTAAGTAAAAGGGCAAATTTAGTGGGCATTTACCTGTGAAGTGGTTCATTAACTTGTAATGGTAGATCATGGCTTCGTTATATCTTCCTTCACATGCTAGGTAAAACACAATGGCCTTCAGTAGTTGTTTCCACCTCTCTTCCAACCAGAATGATGGCACACTCTTATTCCAAACCATTCCTCTATGCTCAGGCTTTAGGTAAGACCCGAACTCTACATATTTTGGTATGGTGGTATTGAACCATTTTTCTCTTGTGCAAGGGAGTTCAGTTAATTCAGTGATTAGGGTTTCATCTACATGAAATTCCTCCTTGACTATAACTACCTTTCAACCATCAAATGAGAGGGAAAATTCCTCAGCCACCTGCTGATGGGAACCTTGTATCTTCTTGCAAATCCTGTAGCAGCCAACCTCTTGGAAGAGTTTACAGACCTTTGGATGTGATTCCAAATAGGTGATATCTCCTAGCTTCTACTTGAGAGTAGGTCCTCCCTTCTTCATCTTGATGAGTGACTCTCCTGGGTACCTGCAAAATAATTTTAAGTTCTGTATATAGTGTGTTAGTAGGTTGCTTCCTCAGAGATGGCTTTCCTGGTGGAGAGGAATGATAAGTTCAAAAGTGAAATGTGTTGGACCTTTTGGCATTGATTATGATGGTTTTTTCTTTCATGATGGAAGCTGAGGTCATAAGCTAATGGCAGTGGTTGATTTTCTTGATTTCCTTTTCTAAGCAATCATATTACACATCATCCTGGGTACTTGGTGAGATTTCTACTATTCTTTTTGACAGGTGGAAGAAAACTGAGGGTTTCCAATCCTATTAGTCCTTTGCTAGTTTTATAATGAGCTCTTTAACTTATTTCCACATGCGGTTATGCAGGCTCAAGTCATTTCGGTTGTTTGTCACGCCCTACGTTGATTGTTCATCTTGCTAACAGGGTGTGATTTGACTGTACTCTAACCGTTTTCCTCTTTTGTCTTTTCGGCAGTTAATAATATTCTTGAATTTGTCTACAAACTGCTGAAAAGATAGCTTTTGGTGGCTAATTAAATGATATCTCTTTGGCCTAAGCCACTGAAACTTGTTATCCCAGCTTCGCAGTGAAATCTTGCTTTCGGCGGATAGTGTCCTCACCGAAAAACCCATTTAACTGCTGAAAACCCATTCTTTCGATTGCTAATGAGCTGTCCAGAGCCTCGCCTAAGCCACCGAAACTGTTTTTCCCCAATGCTTATCTTTCTTCTTTCGACGGTTAAAATCTATGTTGAATTGTTCGATAAGCTACCGAAAGCATAACCTTTTGGTGGTTAATGAGTTGTTTTGAGTCTCGCCTAAGCCACAGAAAGTACCTTTACCAATGTCACTTGCTGCCTACTTTCGATGGTTAAAATCCTTCTTGGTCTTCTCCCTAAGATGTCGAAAGCAACACTTTTCGGTGGATAATGAGTCATTTGAAGTCTCACCTAAGCCACCGAAACTGTTAATTTAATTCTACTTGCTCGGGCGGCTTTCGGTGGTTTACCTTTATCCTGCATTCAACCATTTAGTTATCGAAACATACCTTTTCGATGGCTAATGAGCTATTAAAATCCTTTCCTAAGCCACCGAAAGATATAACTTCCAAAATTTTCAACCACATAAAAAATAGAGACCTTCTATTTGTTAGGCATTATTATATCTTTCATTACATAAGTCAAATTCTTCATACTATCAAAAAAAAATTATTTTGGGAGATAACATTTGGCTCCTACTTGGGGATGGGAACCTCTCAGTGAGGTCCCAAGAATCCCAAACCAAAATGCCTTTCCCGGAAAACAACTAAAAACTTAACACTATCATTTACTGTTCCATTGCACATGGAGTTTATTCTGTAAGCAAAAACAACCTACTGACTACTATTGTACAATGACCAGGCCTCAGAGCCTCAAATAAAGTAAAGTTTCAGAAACTGCCCATTCACTGGGCCATCAAACACCTCTTCCCCTTCCATATTCTGCAATTTAAAGGTGTTATTATTATGTACTTGATCTATCACAAAAGGGCCAATCCACAAGGAATCAAACTTTCCATGTTTTCCCTTGTCTTGTATGACAACATCCCACTTTAGGACGCAATCTCCAACCTAAAAGTTGTCTACTTTTTCCCTTTTCTCAAACATGCCCTTTATCCTCTATTGACGGGCTTCTGATTTTCCTATCACTTGCTCTCTGATTTGCTACAACTCCACCAAGTCCATCATCCTCCTCACCATATCATTTGGTTCATGTTCCTCTTCCTGAAAGAATTTTGCCACTGGTAGAATGATCTGAATAGGAAAAATTGCCTCAGTACCATAAACTAACTTGAATGGAGAAGTCCCTATAGATATTTTGTCTATTACCCTATTAGCCCATAAAGCAAACTTAAGCTTAGAATCCCAGCTTTTATGATTTGTCTCTAGTAGTTTCCTGATGATCTTGACTAGGCTTTTGTTGGATGAATCAGCCAGGCCATCGCCTTGAGGATAATAGGATGTGGAATGCACTAGTTGAATTCCCATCGATTCACACATTTTAACTAATTCCCCAGCCCTGAAAGCAGGTGCGTTATCAGTTACTAACCTTACTGGGATGCTAAACCTGCTAAATATATTCTCATATAAAAATCTCATGATGAACTAATGGGTGGCATTCCTGGTGGGTACTGCCTCTATCCATTTGGTAAAGTAGTCTGTGGCTACTAGGATCCATTTATGTTGCCCACTGGAAGATGGATTTATTTCACCTGTGAAATCCAGACCCCATTGTTGTAAAGGACCATTCAGCAGAATAGGCCTAAGGGGCAAGGATTTGAGCTACTGCTTCCCTATAAATATTTGGCGCTGGTCACATGCCCTTACAAAACTACATACATCAGCAAAAAGGACTTGCCAATAGTATCCTGCTCTAAGGATCTTGTGGGCTATGGTTTTCCAATAATGGTGGCCCCCACATGTGCTGGAATGAAAGTGATTCATGACATGCTATGCTTCTTCTTTATCTAGACATCTCAACAAAATTCTAGACTGATCTTTCCAGTACAACAGTTTGTCAATTATGCAAAACTTAACATATTTTAACTTAAGATCTCGTGCTTGATTAGGAGTGAGATCAGGAGGAACTTCTAATTTCTGCAAAAATTGAATAATACCTGAGTACCACTCATAGGAGGACTGGTGGAATGTCATTCTTATCTTGATCTACTTTTGTTGCTACCACAGTTCACACTTTTTCTAATTTGACACCAGTGAAGTTTATCCCCATTAGTTCACAGTTTTCTTTAGCCATGAGTTTGGCCAGACCTAGTCCCTTTACTAGCTTAGTGGGTTTCACCTCTATATCAAACCCAATGAGCTTGGAAATCCACTTAGCTCTCTTCCAATCATTGTTAGGCTGAGTCCAAACATCCTTCATAGCGGATGAAGGGACATATGCAAGGAATTTTGTATGGAGAATGTAAATTCTGAAAGTCTTCAAAGATTTTATGAGAGCATAATCCTGTTTCTCAATTGGATCATACTTCAGCTCAGCATCTCTCAAGGTTTTGCTGAAGAATGCAATTTGATGATCAAGACCCTCTTTATCTTTCTGTAACAGCACAACTGCCACTATGTCATAGGATGCAAAAGAAAAGATGTAAAAACTCTTTGTGTAGTCAGGACTAATTAGGGTTGGGGCCTCCATGATAGCCTTCTTGATGTCTTAGAAAGAGCTTCTTGCCTGGTCAGTCCATTTTATTTCTGCATCCTTTTTCAGCATGACTATTATGTGCTTCATCAACTCGAAGAAATTAGGGATGAACCTTCTGACAAAGTTTATCTTACCTAAAAAGGACTAAATGTCCCTTTTTGATCTCGGTATGGACAGCTTCTAGATTTCTTCCACCCCTACTGAATCAATCTTTACACCTTCAGCTGAGACTATGTGACCTAAGAGTTCCCCTTCACTGAGTTCAAACTGGGACTTCTTAGGGTTAACTAATATTCCATACCTTATTCACTTTAGTGTTGGGCTTAGGGCAGACTCCGGTTCTATACTTTTGTCTTTGCACCAACAAAAGACCCACAGTGTTGGCCCTTTCAGCAACAACCTACGAACAGGTTGCAGTCTCACCCGAAATAGCTATGGGGTGCCGTAGAATTAGGTTTCTGCAAGTAGAAGAGGGATATTACTGTACCTTTAGCTTCTAACAAATGATAATTATAAAATGCAGAACTTTGATATTCACTTATTTAGCTTCGCAGTTAGATAAACAAATAGTGCCTTGCTTAACCCTTTACTGGGAATTCACGACGAAGTTAGTATTTAGCAGTGATCTTACTTATCAGTTATATAATTATTAATGCATAAAAGAACATAACAACAACACAACAGAACCAAAACACACAATATAATGTGGTTCACCCCCAGTTTAGGGGCTACGTCCATAGAACTGTGTTTTATTCAACTCTTTACAAAAACCATAGTTCTGATCTATGCACTTAGCTGCAGATCCCTTCAATTCCTCAAAGCTGTGCACTAAGATACAGATCTCTGCGCACACAGCTATAGATCTTCTTAATCACCCAAAACCCTCTGCGCACACACCTGCAGAGGTCATCCACGCACACAGCTGGGAATTAACCTTTCTTACAAAAACAAGCCTTAGCTTCTCATCAATTCATCTTACATCAAAAGCCTAAACTGAATTCTTTATAAGAGTGTGTATTTATAGTGCACTTATTACAAAACCATGGGCACCCCGAACCCTAAACCCTGGACTTAAACCATGGGTTTATTACAAAAAGAAGGCTTTGACTCAACCTCGACACCCCTAAGACTATTTTGAGTCGCAACTCCGCTTACAAGCTTCCACAAAAACTGCAGAGTTACCAAAATTAAGGACCGTTAAGTTGCGCACCCCAACAGGACCCTAAGACTCACCAGTGTCCCGTCCCGGGACACTCTGCTGCTTTTCTGGTGGTAGAATCTTGTTGGTGAAGATAGAAAATGGCTTGCTACGGCTGCATCGTCATCCCTTTTACTACTACTACCACGACTGCAGATTGCTTGATCCTTCATCCTTTCATCCTTAGTAGAATATGACCATCTCTTATGCTGCTGTCTGCCTCCGTCATATTTATGGTGGTCATGGGGGTCATTGGGCCTTCTATCAGTGACTCCATCCTTCGAACTACCTCTTGTTCATGTCGTATCGAACATTTGACCATCCACAACTTTGGGTCCTTAACAGGTGGTTCCCTTGTGATTGCATGCCACTGTAATTTTGCATTAAACAAACAGCATGCCTCCATTCTTCGGGATCCTCCCGAGTCTTTCCTGAGGGGTTGTGCCTTTCTTAATTCCACTTAGAGAGAACTTCTGCCTTAAATTTCTTTCTGGTTGATCGTATCTGCATTGGCTGCTTTGGCACTGGAGACACCTCCTCACAAGGAGGATTGCTCATAAGGTTCTACAGACCTCTCTCCCTGAACTCTCGTAACAATTCCTGGACTTTGCGATCATTCGACATGGTGCTAACTGTAAACTCAAAGAAGTGCACAATGCAGGATTCAGAGGCCAGTGTAGCTTCTTATAGAATCCCGCAACAAAATATGTCATCACGGTGCATTAATGACTCCAAATATGATGGAACGGCGATAAATCCGATCCACACGGTGCTAGATTTTCCCCAAAATCTCATCATGACAGGTAATTCACGTGCCGACGTCGCCAAGTTGAGTTTGTCCCGTCAGTCACATTTAAGGCTGAGACACACCTTTCTTCTTCGACTTAACCACTAACTTCAGTTTCACCTCAATGAGTACCCTTGACATAATATTTGCCTTCGACCCATCCTGACCCACACGGCAACCAAACTTCAACCTTCAAACTTTGACAGTCTTCAACACTTCGTAGCTTTGAGAATAGCTTCATTATAGTCTAGTACCCAATTCCAACTGTTCTTGGTACTTAGACTGTCCTTCTTGCTGTTATTTCTGATTAAGGGGTCTCGGCTTGTCCCTGTACTTCTTTAACCTACTTCCATTCACCATGGAAGGTAAAATTTCTCCATTCAATTTAGCTAACTGGACTGCGCCACCATCAGTAACTCTTTGCACTATGTATGGTCCTTTCCAATGTGTCTTGAAATTCCCCGGGAATTTCATGAATTTACTGTCATATAAAAGCACAAGATCACCATTCTGGAACTGCTTCCTCTTAATGTGTCTATCATGCCATACTTTTTCTCTAGCTTTCTGCACTTGTTGATGGAACCTTGCAATAAATCTGTCCTCTTCAAGTTCTAGTATCTTTTCCAGCCTTTCTTTCATCATATCTGGGTCATCCATCCCTGTGAAAGCATATATTTTGAGGCTAGGAACAATGTAATCCATGGGCATGACTGCTTCTTGTCCATAAACCAACCTAAAAGGTGTATGGCCTGTCAACTTCTTGCAGGTGGTTCTATAAGACCATAGTACTGCTGGAATTCTAAAATCCAGTCATTTTTGTTAACATTGCAAACCTTCGTTAGAGCATGTTCAAGGATATTGTTAAAGGCTTCGACAGTTCCATTTGCTTGAGGATGATAGGCAGTACTCTTCTGATGATATACTTGAAATTCTTCAGTCAGTACTTCAATAGTATTATTTAAGAAATGTGATCCTTGATCACTCATAATAATTCTTGGACACCCAAATCTTGACAAGATGTTATCGAATATGAACTTCGCAGCTGTAGCAGTGCTACAGTTCTTGACTGGTTGAGCTTCGGCCCAACGAGTAAGGTATTCAGTCGATGTAATAATGTATCTTGCTCCAGATTTCTTCGCAGGAGGATTGATAGGTACAACAAAATCAATAGCCCACTTGTCAAAGGCTTGTAAAGTTACCTGTGGAACTAGAGGCATCTCGTGCCTCCTGGATGGTTTACCTGTCCTCTGACAGATGTCGTAGCTATGGAAATATTCTCTTGCATCCTTATGAATTGTGGGCCACCACAGCCCAGCTGTCAGAATCTTCTGTGCTATATATTTTCCTGCGTAATGACCTCCTGCTGCACCAGTGTGCCTCAGCGAAAATTAATGGCTTTTTATGCTCCAGGATGCATCTGTGCAGTATTTCATCTCGTCCCATCTCATATAGATATCCTACTATTAAGGTAAAGTCGGCTGCTCTAACCACCAGCTGTTTCTTCTGCTGCGTTGTCATTTCGGCAAGTGCAAAACCTGTAGACAAATACTGAACAATATCCTGGAAATAATCATCAACCATCTGGATGGAAAACAAATGGGCATCAGGAAGACCTTCGTCCAAACTAATGGTCTCTTCTCCTGACTCGAGCCTCGATAAGTGGTCAGGACCTAGGTTCAGTCTTCCAGGTTTGACTATGATATCAAAGTCATATTCCTGAAACAGAATCAACCATCTGCATATCCTTCCACCTAGCACATGCTTGTTAACCAAATACTTCAAAGCAGAGTGGTCAGTGAACATCTTAAAATGAGATCCTAACAGATAATGTCGAAACTTCTGCAATGCATAAACCATAGCTAGACCTTCTCGTTCTGTAGTAGTATAATTTTTTTCTGCTGTGGACAATTTTCTACTTGCAAAAGAAATAGGGTGATCAATATTACCTTCACCTAACTGAGCCAATACTATACCCAGAGCAATGGAGGATGCATTGACATGCACATGAAACTCCTTATTCCAGTCAGGGAATACTGAGATAGGGGTAGTTACCATCTTTTCCTTCAAAATATCCAAGCTTGCTTGACACTCAGGTGTCCATTCAAACTTAATATCTTTCTTCAACTACTTTTCCATAGGGGCCATAATCTAAGCATATCCTTTAATGAATTTCCTGTAATATCCAGTATGACCAAGCGTAGTGCGCAGTTGTTTAATAGACTTCGGAGGTGGTAGGTTCACAATAATGGTTATCTTCGCAGGATCCATCATCAATCCTTGCTTACATACAATGTGACCTAGCAGAATTCCAAAAGGGGCACAAAAGATACACTTTTTCAAGTTCAAGGAAATTTGATGCTGTCTACATTTGTCCAGCATAAGTCTTAAACTAGCTATGTGGTCTTTTAATAACCCGAAGATAGTCCAATCATCAAAATAAACTTCTAAGAATTTATGTATAAATTCCTTAAAAGAAGAGATGACTACTCTAGAAAACATAGCAGGTGCATTCTTCAATCCAAAGGGCATAACTGTATACTGGAAGGATCCCATTTCTGTGGCGAAGGTTGTCTTATGTCAATCTTCTGGAGCAATTCTAATCTGATGGTAACTTAAAAATCAATCAGTAAAAGAGTACACTTCTTGACCTCCAAGATTGTCTAAAACTTCATATGTAAAGGGAGTAGGGAAAGGATTATGCAAACAGGAATCATTCAGCTTCCTCAGATCGACACAGATTTTGATTTCTCCCTTAGTCTTATTTTCTTGCACCACCATAGGACTAACCCATTCGGACTCTTCAACAGGATCAATGATTCCTGCAACAAACATCTTATCTAGCTCCATTCTAACTTTTTATTTATACTTAGGGTTCAGCCTATAAGGGCGCTGTTTCACAGGCTTCGCATCAGGTTTCAAAGGGATCTTTATCACTCCTATATCACCAAGGATACCTTTCATCTCTGAGAACTTCGTTGGAAATAGGTCCTGATATTCATGGAGAAGTTGGGTCACCTTGCTTACCATTTCGTCATCCCAATAATCTCCAATGGTAGCATACTTAGGGTTTTATTCTGACCCAATGTTTATAGTCTACGTCTTCAGGGGCTTAGTCACTTTAGGTGCTTTAACTGCTGGTCCATGTACTTCGCAATGTCCTTCTGACTTAGTAATGTTAATGTTGCGTGGATTGTCATCCTCGTTAATTGCGAGGTTATAACATTCTACTGCATTAGCTTCTTGTTCCTTCCAATCAGGTTGGTATTCTGTTATTTCTTGATCATCAAATACTTTAGAATGGATCAAGCTAACAGCTGCGTCCAAAGCAGGACAAACCTCATTAATATAAAATGTTAGCACAAAACTATCAACAAGACTCTCCCAACTTACAGTACCGTGGAAAAGCTCGACCTGCGCATACTAGTTTTTTGCTATAGGTTCTAGGCTGTGCACAAACCTATGTACCCATTCTTCACGAGGTACATGCTTCCATGCTTCGTAGCATTGCTCCAAATGTCCCTGAGGACTGGTCATACCATTAAACCTGCTTCGCACCTCCTGAGGTTGGTCCCTGAATCTTAGGAAAAGGGACTTCTGGCACGCTTCCCAACTATGAATGTACTTTTTGTGACCATTCCACCATTTGGCTACTGTGGCTCTGAATGCTGAATCTAGAGTCTCCATTTTCTATGAGTCTGGTACCTGCTCTTAGAATTGCACAATAAACTCTTCTGGGTCTGTCGAACCATCGAAAACAGGTATGGTTCTTGTCTGTGAACTAAGCCATTTGAGAGACTTGGTAATTCTTGCACATCGATGTCCATGTAGCTCATACAGTCTATTCTGCCAATTCTCTAGGCCATCATCTGAATCCGTCATGCAGGAGCTGTCACACTACCAATCCATGATACCTTCGGCAGTAGGATCAACATAATATTCTTCCTTCGCTGTGATATTGTAGATATAGTCCAACACATCCCGGTCTTCATCTTGTACTGGCTCAGTGTACCTCTCTCCTTGAGAAGGATCCAATGGTATTATGACTCTCAGTCCTTTCCCTTCGAAAGTCATTTGCCTCTTCTTCAGGTTGATTACTACATCATTATCTATTGCCCATTCAATGCCTAGCAGTGCTGGATAGGGGTTGTTGTCATCAATTATTTAAATTACCTCAAATTCTACTAGGGTACTGACTCCATCAATATCTACTGATACACTAGGGAGTCTTCCTAGGGGTACAATCTTCTGTTGATTGGATAATCTCAACCGTACAGAGGACCATTCCAGAGTAGGTTTTCCCATTTGTTCCCATGTCTGCTTAGTTAAGACATTTACTTCTGATCCTAGGTCCAAGATGACATCAGTCATGTCATACTCTCCTATCTGAGCATTCAATCTCATTTCCCTACCAGTTCTTCTGACTCTATGAACAGTTTTTTCCTTACCAGAACTTCCCTGAGGTTTGCAAGAAGCAATAACTTTCTGCAACTCATTTAAAGCATTCTAATTTATTAAGAGCTTCATACAACTTTGTGAAAAGGAGGACAGTGTACTTACTTTATCCGTCGAAGTTTCTTGTGGCTGCGACTATTGCTGAGGTTGTTGCACAGGTGCGACTGATGTGTTGGGGTCAGCAAAGTCTCTCTTGGCTTCCATAAATGTCTCTTTTTCTCTTTTGACATCAAATGCTGGGATTTTTTCTGGGGCCTTATGGACCCAAGCCTCGACAGGCTGTTTCTCCTTGTTCTGTACTTCCGTCGTAGCTCCACTCCTGGTAACAACATTGATGGCCGGGATAAGTCATTGCTCCACAGCAATCAGCTGAATATTCTGAGTAGGGGCACTATTTATTTCTTGAACCTTGGCTATCAGCTGCAGGCATTGCTCAATCACATGGTCGACAGCTCTACAATATATACATGTCATAGTTGGGTTCTGACAGTCTCGAGCTAAATGTCCTGCCTGATTACAGTTATAGCACACAACCTAGCCTTGTCCTCTTCCAGGCATACCACCACGACCACGACCAAAAGTTCTACGACCTCATGTACTACCATGGTAACCATATCCATCATTTCCTTGTCCATTGTTTTGTACCTGATAAGCATCATAAGTTCGTTCTCTCATAAGGTCAAAGCTGCGACACTCATCTTCGTTGTGTCCCACTGACTTACAGAACTTGCAATAAGGGTTCTTAGGGACTTGCACATACCTCTGCAGGAGATAGCAGTATTCAGGTCGATGCTGGCCAGTTGTCCTACAGATCTCACAATATAGAACACTAGGGTTGAACGGGTTTGGTGCACCAGAATTCAGGTATTTTCTTACCGCAAGACACTGTTCCTTGTCGTGACCCTCTATCCAACACCGTGTACACCAAACCTCTTCGCGACTAGATTTCCCTTTTTTCATATCGTGAAGCTCCAGAGCCATCACTGCCAACTGCGCTTGTATTTGAGTGATACCAGAATCATCTTCGACAGGGGCTATTTCAAGCTTTATAGTGATTTCCAAAGCCTCCGGTTGATCCGCAACCTTCTGTTGCATGAGTGGAGTCCTGATATGTTGTAACAAAGCTACGATGAACCATTCCTTATGCTGCACTGGTCCAATAGTGAAACTAACTTGATCTAGCAGAACTTTGAACCTCTGATCAAAATCCCACACTGATTCTCCTCGCTGCTGCTGAATTTCCTTTAGTTCAGTGATACACTGCAACTTTGATTTAGGCTTCTTAAATTCCTTTATCATTGCTTCTTTTATATCATCCAAGACATGGTTCTGAGTACTGGAATACTTCATGAACCATGTCAAAGCGTGGTCTCTAAAAGAAGTAACCAGCTGCGCTCTTCTTGTATCTTGATCTGTAATGTTCTTAGCATTCCACACTGCTTTGCATAAGAACCAGAACTGTTCTGGATCCTCTGATCCAGTCCCTTTGAAAACATGGAGCTTAATATCATCATTCATATGGGCCATCGCGGATCTAGGGGGTGGGGAAGGGGGACCAGAAGTAGGCGGAGGGGAACTTACTGGGGTAGACTGACCTGCAACAGGAATACTCAGGATGGGGTTACTTTTAGAATACGACAGGTTCTCAGGGATAATAGGTCTTCGCTGCGGGGTTACTAAAGGATTTCCAACAGAAGGGTTTTCTTTGGGCTCTGAGGCTGCGGGACTTACGGGGTTAGACTCGGTATTCTGACCTAGGGTATAGGACTCAAAATTTCTCTTGTACCTTTTTTCACTTCGCAGCAAACCACTTTGCTCGTCAAAGGTACTTTCACTTGCAAACATAGGTTAGTAATACTAAATCTAACAGGCTGATTCAATGAGCAATATACCTTTTTCACCCAATAGCATTTTAATTCTCAAACTAAATGAATTCAAGTACTTACCCCTTGGTCCTTTGAAGAACTGTCGTTCAGCCTTGCTGAAGGACGTACTTGTGTCAATGGTGAACTCCGTAACAAATGCTTCAAGGGTTCGCGTTGTCCAGAAATCAAGAGCTCGGGATATCTCGTTGTTCACCCTTTTCAATATATTAATTCTTGCGGGGGTCCAATCAGGAAACTGACCTTCTTGGAAGTTCGTCCTTCTCTCTGTTAACCTAGATAACCACTGGTGCAACTCTATGTGGATACTACCAAAGAAAATTTCATAAACATCAGAGAAAATGTACCTTTGTAAAAATTTGTTTGAACTACGACGCAGATATTTGTTCTCTTGTACAGCAAAGTTCAGATAAGTCTCTTCAATTCGATCACCGATTTCTTTCACTGAGGGTCTCCAAAGCATAGCCCTCGAGGTACAATGTAAACCCCTCTTGAGCAGATACTGAGTTCAACTGGCAACAGAACCATTTTGTTGGGCTTAGGGCAGACTCGGGTTCTATACTTTTGTCTTCGCACCAACAAAAGACCTACAGTGTTGGCCCTTTCGGCAACAACCTGCGAACAGGTTGCAGTCTCACCCGAAACAGCTATGGGGTGCCGCAGAATCAGGTTTCTGCAAGCAAAAGAGGGATATTACTGTACCTTTAGCTTCTAACAAATGATAATTATAAAATGCAGAACTTTGATATTCACTTATTTAGCTTCACGATTAGATAAACAAACAGTGCCTTGCTTAACCATTTACTGGGAATTCACAGTGAAGTTAGTATTTAGCAGTGATCTTACTTATCAGTTATATAATTATTAATGCATAAAAGAACATAACAACAACACAACAGAACCACAACACATGATATAACGTGCTTCACCCCCATTTTAGGGACTACGTCCACAGAACTGTGTTTCATTCAACTCTTTACAAAAACCACAGTTCTGATCTGCGCACTCAGCTGCAGATCCCTTCAATTCCTCAAAGCTGGGCACTAAGCTACAGATCTCTGCGCAGACCACTGCAGATCTTCTTAATCACCCAAAACCCTCTGCGCACACAGCTATAGAGGTCATCCATGCACACATCTAGGACTTAACCTTTCTTACAAAAACAAGCCTTAGCTTCGCATCAATTCATCTTACACCAAAAGCCTAAACTAACTTCTTTACAAGAGTGCTTATTTATAGTGCACTTATTACAAAACCATGGGATTAAACCATGGGCACCGCGAACCCTAAACCCTGGACTTAAACCATGGGGTTATTACAAAAAGAAGGCTTTGACTCAACCTTGACACTGCTAAGACTATTTTGAGTCGCAACTCCACTTACAAGCTTCCACGAAAACCGCAAAGTTACCAAAATTAAGGACCGTTAAGGTGCGTGCCCCAACATTTAGAAACACCTTCCTCAAATGCTGCAAATGGTCATGATGGTCGTGAGAGTAAACAGTTAGGTCATCCAAGTATATGAGCACAAATTTATCTTTCAACCCTACAAAAGCTAGTTCCATGGCTCTTTGAAAAGTAGCCCCAACATTAATTATCCCAAATGGCATTTTAACATACATGAAAGTGCCCCATGGGGTGGTAAAGGAAGTCTTCTCTTGGTCATCAAGGTGCAGAGCCACTTGGTTGTATCCAGAGAAGCCATCCAGGAATGACATGACACTATCCCGTGAGACTTTCTGCAACAAGTGTTCCATCTTCGGCAGTGGATAGTTGTCTTTCTTGGAAGATTTGTTCAGGTTTCTAAAATCCACACACAACCTGATTTCCCCCTTCTTCTTTCTTACCACCACTAGGTTTGCAATCCAATTGGAATACCTGAGGGGGATTATGATCTTGGCTTTGAGGAGTGTTATAGCTCAGAATGACACATCTATGCCTGTGACCACTTTCCCATGATTCCGTCGCATGTTGACACTTCCATGACGACACTTCATGAAAGTCATTGAAAAAACACCTATCTTGGAGGACCCATATATTGAGTTTTGTAACTCCGTTCGACCTTATCTCTACACCATTTGAAAGGTATTTCAGTTAGCTAAAACTTTCTAGAAGACACCAAAGTCTAAAAATGCTTAGAAATACCCTAAAAATGTTTTTTTGTGTATTCACGACTTTCCTTAAGGAATACCCGCGAATGATACGCGAGTTGCTCTATTTCGTACCCGCGAATGCAAAAAGTTGCTCTTATTCATGACTTTTTGTGATAGAAACCCACATATAATTTTCATATCCACAACTATCCAGTTGTGCAACCCGTGGATGCCTTTTAAAAATATCAAAAAACACGCCTTTTGAATTTCGGTTAGTTTGGGTAGTTATGCAACTGACTTCTTCAGTTGTAACCACTTTGTCTTCGCCCCTAACTCTTCCTTAAGCATATAAATAGAGGTAGGGAGGTCCATGAGAGGGGACTTGAATTTCTACATTGTTATGCTGGAGGAATCAGGACTCTCTTTTCCCACACCTTTTCCCTACAAGCATTCTCCTTGTGTTGCAGAGCTTGGAGGCTGAGTTCCTTGGAGAAGAGAAGCGGCAGAACCAGATCAACGTTTTGTGAGGTGCCGAACTTGAAGAGAAGGTATACTTGTACTTGTTTTCAAGATTAATAAAGATGTGATGTCCTTCTTCTTCCCAAATCATTGTTCAATGTGTGATTGAATCTCTGTTTATGATCATATGATGATGTTATTCAAATCATTATTTCATGTTTATTTGATTATCATTGTTTTATATGTGGTCATAATGGTTTGAGGAAGGTATAATTCGTTTTGCAGGTCTCTTGGAGTGAGAGGAGCAGGAAGAGGGTTGAAGAGAAAGCTTGGACCAGCCTTCAGTTTATCAGGTATGGACCTTTGTCATTTCTGAACTTGCTTGTATTTACTTGCAGAACCATATGCATCTCTCTTTCAACCCCAGTATGTTGATGGCCTCTTAAACCATAGCCATAGGATACTTTCCTTTACAACAGAACTGGCGACTCCGTTGGGGAGAGCCTTGTCTATTTCGGGTTTCTCTTGATTTCTTTCAACCTTTTGCATTGTTTCAGGTCCTTCTCGCCACTTAGGAACACTTTATAAGTCTGATTGCACACCTCCCCTGCCTTCCTAAGGCAGTTTTTGACCTTTTTTGGGAGTTTTTCCACCCATCCGCGACTTGCTTGACTGAACAGTCGCGTGTTTGGTTTGACATACACGACTTGCTCTATTGTAAACCTATGTATGATCCGCGACTTGTCTATTATAAAACCAATGGATGATTATATATGCGACTTGCTGTATTAGCAACCCGCGTATGATACGCGACCTGCTAGTAGTGCAACCCGTGGATGCCCCTAAAACAATGTTTTTCTCATTTTTTGTGATTTTTCTTCTGTTTGTGGGCTGTTGGGTAGGTCTTTTAGGGTCCTCTGTAGGTGCATGACTCCAGGGAGTTAGTGTCATCCCTTTTGGTTGTTCTTTATCTATGTGGTAAGCCTTTTATAGCATTAGGGTTTGCTCTTTGCTCTTTCCCCCATCTCCTTTGCTTGGTATGATTTTTGTCTTATGTTTTTGGTCATCCTCTGTTAGTGATATTTGTTTGATTCAGAATCTTGTTGGTGTTGGTTTCCTTCTTCTCTTGTTGGTTAACTTCACCATGCCAAAGTAGTTGACTTGTCTCGTATGCAAGCTTTCCTTCCAAGTAGAGTTTATGCTAACTTTAGTTCATTCTAGAGTTTTTTTGGGTGGTTGTATAGCGGAGTTCCTTTTGCTTTGTTCTTGTTATCTGCATACTTTGCTTTGTAGGTAGTTTTTCTTTTTCATTTATAAAATAAAATTAAAAAGAACCTATACTTGTTTTTGCTGCTTGCCCCCCCCACCTCCTTCTTTGGCTTGACCTTGTTGGACAAGGTACTGAGAAACCTCTATTTGTAGGTTTAGATTGATTCTTGGGACTTCTTGACCTTTGTTTATGTCAGTCTTTTTGCTCAATCTATTCATTGCAAAGTTGTTGGCTTGTTTACCTTTGTAAGCCTTCGTTTCAGGAGAGGTTGATATCTAACTTTAGGGAAACCTAGGGTTTGTTTGTGGGGTGTAGAGTAGTTGTCTATTTGCTTTGCTTATAGTACTTGATTGCATTAGTTGATAGGCTGATTTTTCTTTTGCATTTATAAAAGAAAAAGACAAAAACACATGTTTGCTTTATATGCATGTAGATTAGGTTTTTAGTCTAGATTGCATAGCATATCATTGTTTTTGAAAATGTAAAAAGAATTTGTTCTTTTGTGGCTTTCAAGTTTTATATTTGAAAAATAAAGAGAATATTTTTTTCTTTTTTCATTTCATATCTCTTTGCTTAGCCATTTTGTTTTAGCTTTGAGTCAAAAAACCACATAAGTTTCATGCCATTTACCCTTTGACTAAAAACAGCCCTTAAAATAAACGATATAATTTAAAAATTACTAGTAAGTTTTATTTTATAGGGTCATAAACCAACTAGCTTAGGCTAGACTTGTGGGATAGAGAGTTTAAACTCTCCACAAGTGTTAAATTCAGACGTAGTTAGCCAATCACTAGGTAAATCCTTGACTTTATCGACTGTATCTGGGAAGCTCCTCTCAAACGGGAGTTAAGCACAAGGCCGCATGGAGGCTTGGATAGAGGAGATAACCCTCTGAATCCTTGTCAAAATGTAAGTCATGACTTTTACGCATCTGGGGATTCTATTCTAGATAGAATTTTGGGCTCAGCTACCCTGCCCATGCGTACGAGTCCAGCTTGCGACTGTCCCCCCAGATTGTTGGTATAGCCAAGGTATCCTTTAGTCTCTTGACATATAGGGTTCATACACAGGTACACCGAAAGGTTATTTCTGGTTGACCTTGGACAGGCTTGGAAGGTAACCCAGGTAGAAAGTGTGGGAGGGCGGTGGGTGATTCCTCCGCTTGTGCCTAAGAACATCTACAGGGACGCCAAGTAACTATCTATCAGCTTTCTTCTGGAAAGTATATCTTATACTTGTTTGTCTGTATGGCTTTAGGAATTTTTAGTGAGTGCTGTGTGGTTTGTCTGTACTTAGTATACCTTTAGGTGTGTGCTTTGTAATTTTGGTTGCTTATCAACCTCAAACTTTGTCTCCTAGTTTGAAACTATGGCTAACACCCCTTTGAACACCAACCAAGAGATCCCCATGATGGGAACTCCTTGTAATATTCCTCTCACGGGGAATGTTGGTGTTCCCTTGATGGCCACCCTGAATCTACTTGGATTCACCATAGGGCTATCGGTGTGGTTGTTTTCCACTTAAACTGTCATGAATGCTCCTGATGCTTATCAAGTAAGATCCTTATATCAAGGGCATCAAAACATTGCTTCCCCTTCACCTGTAGTTGATTCTCCTCCTCCTTCTACCTCATGTGGTGAAAGTACTGATACTAGTAACCGATAGTCTAAAAGGAGTAAAAGAAGGAGGAATAGGAAGAAAGCACATAAGTAAGGGGGCACCCATTGAACCTCTGCAAGTCAAGTTGAACCTCACCACCCAGCCTCTGTTTTTCATGCTGGGGGCACCTATCCAACCTCTATAGGTCATGTTGGATCTAAGCACTCAACCTCTGCAAGTCAAGTTGATCTTCACCATCCAGCCTATGTTGATCATGCTGGTGGGATCCTTCCAACCTTTCCAGGTCATGTCGGATCCAATCACTCAGCCTCTGCAGGTCATGCTGAGGGCACCCATTCAACCTCTGTTGTTCATGTTGTATCCATCCACCCAGCATCTATTGTTCATGCTGGGGGCACACACTCAACTGCTGCAAATCAGATTGATCCTAACCATTCAACCTCTGTTGTTCATGTTGGTGGTGCCCATCCAACCTCTGCAAGCCATGTTGGATCCAGTCTCTCAGCCTCTATTAGTCATGCTAAGGGAAGTCTCTCAGCTTCTGTGGTTCATGCTGAAGAAAATCCATCAACCACTGTGAGTCATGTTGACACTGTTGAATAGACTACCTATTCAAAACACAAGCCCAAGTTTCCTTGTAAGCTTTGTGAGGGAGACCACCTTACTTATAAATACCCTTCTATTATGGAGGTGCGGAAATTTTGGATTCATGGTCATCCCATTTTTTAACATTCTGCAGATTTTCAACAACCAACCTCTCTTAGTCAGGTTGGACCAAGTCACCCAGCCTCTGTAGTTCATGCTGGGGGCAAACTCTTAGCCTCTACAGGTCATGCTGAGAGAAAACAGTCATCCACTGCTAGTCATGTTGACACCGTTGAGAAACTGGTCGCTCGAAGTGCAAACTTCAGTTCCCTTGTATGCTATGTGAGGGAGATCATCTTACTCACAAGTTCCCTACTATCGCGGAGGTGCGAAGAGTGTGGTCCAAGACTCAAGATTTTCCTTCTCCTGAACAAACTATAGTTTCTCAACAACCTACTCAACCTTTGTTTGATCAAGTGGTCGAACCAATCTCAGATTTGGTCGATCCCACTCTTCTTTCAGAGATTGATCCTAATATGATTGAACCAATGTCATCTTTGGTCAATCCCAGTCTCCCTTCAGAGAGTGACTTTCACAAAGTGGTTTAATCGATCCTAGTATCGATCAATCCCACTCTTCCTTTGGAGAGTGAAGTGTCTTCTAGTCACATTTTCTTCACTGCCAGTTCAAAACTTACTAAACAAGGGGGCACTGAAATCGCTTTGGATCAACCCCCACCAAGCTCTCTGATTGCTTCCTTTGATTGGGATAGCCTAGTTGAGCCGCGCCTTCCTTCTAATGCACCTTTCCAGATAAAGGTCAAAGTTGAACCTTACACGATTGCTTGTTGTATTGTTGATGAAGGATCCTCAGTTAGTATTTTGTCTGCTCGTTCTTGGCGAGGCATGGGATCTCCCAGCCTTGTGTTGACTGCTAGTCAATTACTGGCGTTTGATAGAAGAACTTGTATAGCCTTGGGAATTCTTGCTCAAACACCTATTAATTTGGGTGGGAAGACCGTCTTAGTTGACTTCATGGTGATAGAAGACCCCTTGGAATTTAATATGCTCCTTGGACGTGATTATGTCTATGCCATGCAAGCTGTGGTGTCAACATTATTTTGTGTGATGTACTTTAATCATGGCAAAGAAATTGTCACTATCGATCAGTTGGATTTTCTTGATCCATCTCCTGAACCAACTAGAAACCAGGTCTTTCCTTTATTGATTTCCAATGTTTCTATAGACACTACCCTACCACAAGTGAACTATGTGGCCTCTTGTCCTTTGTGTTCAATTGCTTCTGAGAAGCAGCCTATGTTTTCATGCTCACCTTCTTGGGACTTGGTCCCAGCAGTTGACCTGGTGAGTCATCCTATACAGACTATAGAGCCTTCTCTCCACTCTGTCAATCCACTTGAAAGTTTAGACATGTGTCCTATCTCCGATGATCTCCTTCCTTTGGATGAAGTATTCCTAGAGTCTTTGATACAATATGACCTTCTTTTGGATTTATTTTTCAATTATTGGTAATAGGAGAGGACTAATGGATCTCATCTTCTACTTGAAAGGGATGGTGTCCTTCTCCAAAAGAATCCTATGCTTGATGATATTGGTGTCATAGGTTTTTAGGTCACTGTACTCCCAGGCAAAGACATCAGCAAAATATTTTATCATGCTGAAAAATTTTGACCTCTCATCAGCAGTCAACTCAGCGGATAGATTTATCATTTTTGGATGGCTTTGGCTACCTATGTTTTTCTCTTGGATAGCAGGGTCTTGCTCCATTTTTGCAGGCTTAAAAGGGATGTCATTATAATCAAACAACTCTTCTAGAGGTACTAGAACCCGAGGTATGTAGTTGTTGGGTAATTGGACAACGTTTTGATCAGCCACTTTATCTTTCAACTTGAGCTATTTGGATTCATCCATGTTTAGGTTTTCTTGATTTATATGTATATCAAAGAATTCATCTACTAGCTGAAGGAATTTACTAAGCTCGTCATCATTCTCAAACACCTTCAAAAATTTAACATTATCTGGCAGGGAAGGTTTGTACTTAACCTAAGTATCATAGCTGAACTTAGGAGGTAAAGGAGGAACAAACAAATTTGCGGAGATAGCCGGGGAATCAGCCAGATGATTCAAAGCCCTAGGTATATGTGACAGTTCAAAAAACATAAAGGAGTCTCTAAGTTTCCATACCTTGTCCCTGTAGGCCTTTAGTCTAACATTTTTTGTCTGAAAAGTGTTGTTAACCTGCTGTATAATAAGGTCTGCATCTCCAAAAATCTTTATGCACATGATCCCCATCTCCTTGGAAGCTTTAACTCATAGCAGCAAGGCTTCATATTCTGCTATATTGTTAGTGGTTTTAAAATCAAGCTTATAAGATAGATGAATGTTTTCTTTGGATGGGGAGATCAATACTACACCTGCACCTACTGAGCTTTGAGTACTAGCTCCATCAAAATACATGTTCCAAACTACTGTGGTCACCTCTTCAGGCTACTGACAGGTGGTCTTAGTGAGCTGGACTGATGTTTGCTAAGAATCATCTGTTTGCAGAATGCATGACCCAAAATCAGTGTCCATTGCATAAGTGGGGTGATTCATTGAATTGCTCTCATTGCCTATGATGTAGGCCAACTGATTTTCCCTATAAAGACTCTTGGTCTCCCCTCCATACATTGGGATGGTGGCATATGTAAGATCCATCTAAAGGGTGCCACCTAGACTTTTGCTCCATGATCGAGACAACAAGAGACCAAATTTTGGAGGGATATCAGCCACTACAATGTCCATCATGATGCGTTTTGAAGGTAGCTGAGTTAGGTTCACAACAAGGTCATTGATGAGGCCCAAGCACTTGACATTTCTACATTAAAGGGATACTAAATCATGGAAGGGATTTGTGATGCTGAGACCAATCTCATCCATTACAGCCTTTGGCATTAGGTTATGAGAAGCTCTTGAATCCAGCAGACAGTTATGAAGGACTTTTTCATGGATATTCAAGGATATATACAAAGGTGGGCATGAGTCATTTAGGTATTCGATCATGTGGCCTAGGGTTACAACAACTTTGTCATCTTGCACATTTACAAAGTCAGTATCAATATGCACCTCTAGCTGAAGATAATTTAGAATGGAAGACTTCAATGCATCATTTTTCATTAGCTCAATTAATGGGAAAGGAATCTTCAATTTTTGAATCTCTAACTCAAGGTTGAAAGAATAATGCAGCCTATCAAGAAAACCTTACCTCATGTACTAGAGCTTTGAGTTGGACATGGTCAGGGCTTGATAAAGGTGCTGGTTTTTGCAATGGTTTTGGAATGACAACCATTTTCTTTTGTAAAACAAGAGACTTTTTGGTTGGTACAGCAGGTTGTTTGATAGGTACAACATTCTTTTTAAGAGGAGAAACCATCCTAGACCTCAAATTGTACCCTCCCCGACCATCAACCTAATATACAGCTCCTTCACTGATCTTCTCATCAACTAGGGCTTCCTCATATTATACATGTGTTAGAAAAGAATAGTCTACCTCATCCTCCATGCAGTGGATGCTGTCTTCAACTTCTCCTTCTTCTTTAATGAATTCTGGCCCTTCTTCTAATACAACATTCTGAAATGGATGTCTTATTCTCTGATCTTCCCCTTGATTCCTTTCCCTCCCGAGAATCTGAACTGGGGGGTTCCTTCTTCTATAAGGGACAAAATTAGGGTTTCGGGGAGCAAAATCACTTGGCCCTTTACCCCTCACAACTATCTTTCCTTGGTCCTTCAGCTTAGACATTTCAGCAGACATGTTATCTAACATTTTGGTCATTTTTTCAATCTTGTTCTCTGATGAAGAGGCCCCAATACGGTCTGTTGGCTGCTTCTTCCTGTCTATCTTTCCTTTGACCTTTTGAGATTCCACAATGTTTGATTCTACCTCTAGGGCAGCATCTTGCATGAGCGATAAGGAGGCAGAACTCCTTTCTCTGAGAAGTAGGTATAAATCAGAGTCAAAGGAATTTGCATAAGTTATCCTAGCTGAGGTATTAGTGGGGATCTTGCTGTACATATTGTTGAACCTCTTGGTGAAGTTGGAGACAGACTCCCCATTTTCTCTTTTCAAGTTGTTGAAATCTGTAATATAATAGAGGTTTTCTCTCCATTCTCCCCAATGTTTTAGAAATATTTCATCTAGGGCTTCAATTCCTGCTACTGACCCAACAGGAAGCTCTTTAAACCATTTCCTAGCTTGACCATCTAGGCTTTGCACAAAAAAACTACTCCATACATATTCTTGTTCTATGTTAATATTCTTAGCATAGTTGTAAAATGCCTCTAGATGTTCTTCAACTGTGAATTATCCCTCTCCTGTGAACTTAGGCATGTACTTGAGGTAATCTCCAGTGGGCATGGCCGAGAGGGGATTTGGAAAATTTAGGGGGGCATACCTAGCTACCAGGATCCTTTCCATTTTGGTCAATTGAGGGGCAGCCGTATTGGAAATGGGTATGGGAAGGGTGGAGGAAGGAGTATTGATATAGCTAGTAACTGAGAAGGTGGTAAACTTATCCGAGTGGAGTCACCAGGGATTGGATCTTCACAAGAAGCACTGCTTGAAGATGCCCAAACCCTAGAATTTTCTGATGTATTTATAAATAACTAAGAATTAAGTGTTTCAGTAGAAGAAATAATAGCAGAAATATTTCTTGAAATACTTGATGTTTCCTTTGTAGCACTGCTGGTTTGCCTTAGTGAAGCCCTAGCTCTTCTCAGAATATCTTCTGGATCTGAAATAAGTGTTCCTGGTGGACCTTGAGAGTTTGCTCTGGTACTTGGTCTTCTTGAATCCACCTTATTTCAATGGAGTCACCAGATAGATTATTTACAACTAGAATAATGCCCAATATTTGTCTGTCATCAAAGCAAGGGTCTATGTAATCTTTGAGGGAAGTGGAGCTTCAGTCTTCTCTCCCCGGCAACAGTGCCAAGTTGTTATCATTCTAGGAAACTCCTCTACGTTGCAGCTCGAGGATGCATGGTAACTTATAATGTTTTTGTGGTTTTCTAATATGGATCAATTTAGGTGACCTATATGACCTTCCACTCTCAATACATGCATGAAACTCAATCAGGTATAAGGCTTTAGTTACCACTGTTCAAAGGTTGACAATAAGGTGCAGGGATGGAGAACTCATCAGGATGACAGATTTACACACAAAACAAATGCATATAAATGGCTAAATCATGATAAGGATGGTACTTATAATTAAAATCACATCAACATGCTAATAGGGTGACAACTAATAGTCATTAATTAACTTGAATATAACCTCAATACACATTCAAGCATAAGCACAGAAAGACAGAAATGGAAGTTGAACAAAATGATAAACAAAGAGCTTATATTAAATCATGAGCAAAATGAGAAGCTGATAATAGTATAGGTATATAAGTCCTCGAATTCAAACATTTTTCATAAAATAAGTCTTAGGATTTATAGCCTTTACAAAATATACAGATCTCGAAAACTTGGATCTGTTTTTTACAAAAAAAAAAAAAAATAGTTTTTGCAAATTAGGTTAAAAAAACCTAATTAACTACTTGTATAACTAACTAAAGAATTAGTGCACTGTATGAACCTTTAGATATCTGAGGTAACTGCTAGCAATTACTACTAATGGCCCTCTGCTAGTTAAGTCATTGTTTTCTCTTGACAGCTAGGTGTTGGTGGCCTTTTCTGCTATTATGTCATAGTAAAATTGAAACAGACCTTTTCCTGATGCTTTCCTTTATGCCCTTCATCTTCAGACTATGTCCCTGAGCCATCTATATTCACCCAAAACCATTCCTTTATGCCAAAATTTGATTTTAATGCTATGTCTGCTTTTGGTGGTTAAGAGGCCAAACTATTGGAACCGTTAGCTGCCGAAAGCGACGCTTTTGGTGGCTAATGAACTGCCCCAGTGTCCGCCTAAGCCACTGAAAGCCCTTTTTTCAAAATTTATTAGGGTTTTTCCAAAAATGTTGTTTTATGGCTACCTGTTCAGCTTTCTTATTCAACAGGATTTGTGCTAGGAGGCGTAAAAGCATCATGGTTGCTTTCTGGAGGCTAAAGGTTAACTGCAGCCTCAACTATGGTTTCCAAGGTGGGGTGGCTGCTAGGGTTTTCCTTGGCATCCTTCAGTTGCAAACTTTGGATCCTAATTATCCTGTACAATCTAGTATTTTCCTTTAGGTACCTTGTGTTCAGCCTCTTTAAGAAAATATATCTTTCTCTATGCTCCAGGTAAGACTTATGTAGTAGCTTGTTCTTGCTGGTTAATGCAGCATTATTTTTCTTTATTTCCCTTTCCAAAATCTCCATCTCATAAATTTGCCTCATTAATTGATTTATCTTTTGAGTTTTGGGCTTGCTGGAGGAATCCTTCTCTGTTGGTTCCTCTTTCTCCTTTGGTGTGGGGGATTGTAGTTCTTCAGCCACTGCTACAATTTGCAGAGCTAGGTCTACACCTTCCTCTTACTCCTATTCAGAATCTGAGTAGGGTAGATTTAAACTATTCTCATTGTGTGCTTCAACCTCTTGGCCTTTCTTATTGAATTCCAAGTTCCTTTTTACCTTCTTGGCCTTGGAAGAGGAGGGAGGCTATTCTACTACTGCTGCTGGGGATATAGTCCTCCTATTTCTTCTCCCACTCCTTGGTGTGCTAGACTTCTTGGCAGGAGACTTCCCTTTATCTTCTAGCTGAAGGCCTGTCTCAAATCCATTCCAAAACAGAAAATCCGGCCATGCCATATTCCTTATTTTTAGCAACTCTTGGATCAACAGTTGGATAAGGCCATGGTGGGAAATTTTGCCAGCAATCTTATTTGGATGGGATTTCACTTGGTGTGCGATCTTTCCCAGACTTCTATGTAAGTAAAAGGGAAAATTTAGTGGGATTTTACCTGTGAAGTGGTCAGTTAACTTGAAATGGTAGATCATGGATCTGCTATATCTTCCTTCACATGTTAGGTAAACCATAATGGCCTTCAACAGTTGTTTCCACCTCTCTTCCAACCCGGATGATGGCACACTCTTCTTCCACACCATTCCTCTATGCTCAGGCTTTATGTAAGACCGAAATTCTACATCTTTTGGTATGGCGGTCTTGAACCATTTTTCTCCTGTGCAAGGGAGTTCAGTTACTTCAGTGATTAGGGTTTCATCTATGTGAAATTCCTCCTTGCCTATAACTTCCTTTGAACCATCAAATGAGAGGGAAAATGCCTCAGCCACCTGCTGATGGGAACCTTGTATCTTCTCGCAAAACCTGTAGTAGCCAACCTATTGGAAGAGTTTATAGACCTCTGTATGTGCTTCCAAATAGCTGATATCTCCCAGCTCCTTCCTGAGAGCAGGTCCTCCCATATTCATGTTGATAAGTGCCTCTCCTGGGTACTTGCAAAGTAATTCTAAGTTTTGTATATAGTTTTTTAGCAGGTTGCTTCCTCAAAGATGGTTTTCTTGGTGGAGAGGAATTATAAGCTCGAAAGTGAAATGTGCTTGACCTTTTGGCACTGATTATGAGGGTTTTTGCTGTCATGATGGATGTTGAGGTCATAAGGTGATGGCAGTGATTGTTTTTCTCGATTTCCTTTGCCAAGCAATCATATTACACATTAGGCTGGGTATAGGGTGAGATTTCTACTATTCTTTTGGATAGGTGGAAGAAAACTAAGGGTTTCCAATCGTATCAATCCTTTGCCAGTTTTATAACGACCTCTTTACCTTATTTCCACACGCAGTTATGCAGGCTCTAGTCATTCTGGTGGTTTGTCACACCCTATACTGATTGTTCATCTTACTGATGGGGTATGATTTGACTGTTTTCTAACCATTTTCCTCTTTTGTATTTTCGACGGTTAATAATCTTCCTAAATTTGTATGCAAACCATCGAAAAGATAGCTTTCGGTGGCTAATGAAATGATATCTCTTTCGCCTAAGCCACCGAAACTTGTTATCCCAGCTTCACAGTGAAATCCTTCTTTCGGAGTATAGTGGCCAAGCCAAAGAACCCATTTAACTGCCAAAAACCTATCCTTCCAATGGATAATGAGTTGTCCAGAGCCTCGCCTAAGCCACCAAAACTATTTTTCCCCAACGCTTATCTTCCTACTTTCCGTGGTTAAAATCTATGTTGAATTTTTTGATAAGCTGCCAAAAGAATCACCTTTCGATGGCTAATGAGTTGTTTTGAGTCTCACCTAAGCCA
The DNA here is from genome assembly GCA_001517045.1 of Pseudotsuga menziesii. Classification (NCBI taxonomy): domain Eukaryota; kingdom Viridiplantae; phylum Streptophyta; class Pinopsida; order Pinales; family Pinaceae; genus Pseudotsuga; species Pseudotsuga menziesii. The sequence goes on from LPNX011146647.1 coordinate 236,128, forward strand.
CCAAAAGTACCTTTACCAATGTTTCTTGCTACCTATTTTCGGCGGTTAGAATCCTTCTTGGTCTTCTCCCTAAGCTGCCAAAAACAACATTTTTCGGTGGCTAATGAGTCATTTGAAGTCTCTCCTAAGCCATCGAAAGTGTTAATTTTATTCTACTTTCTCGGGCCGCTTTCAGTGGTTTACCTTTATCCTGCGTTCAATTGTTTAGCTGCCAAAACATAGCTTTTCGGTTGCTAATGAGCTAATAAAATCCTCGCGTAAGCCACCGAAAGCTATAACTTCCAAAATTTTCAACCACATCAAATACATGGACCTTCAATTTGTTAAGCATGCTTATATCTTTCATTACATAAGTCAAATTCTTCATACTATCAAAATAAATTTATTTTGGGAGATAACAAGCCATTTTTAGATTTTCTGTAATGTCCCCCAAAATTGAAATAAAAAATATTAGGCTAGTAAAAAATGCCTATGCGGAACATTATTGAACTTGCAGAATATAATGTACGATAAATATACCACTGTTTGGTCATAAGTTGTTTTTACATTCTATCATCTCATTTTCAGTTGGGAATATTATTGTATTCTACTTACGATGTCATAATGCTTGTTTGCTACATTATTCTTATGGTTATAGATTATGGTGTATGTGTTGTTACTCGATTATATGCTTCATTCATTTGTGCATAGTCTTAGTTGTTATTTATATGGTTCTAACTTAACTTTGTTTCTAGAACTAAAGTGGGTGGAGTGGCAGGATTAGTTCTCCCGTGATGGTCTGAGAGGTAAAGTGTTCACTTCTCTAGCAGGCTTACCTAGTTTGGTTTGAACTAAGTAACCTCTTCTATTTCCTATGCAGATTATACTTAGCGATGGATATTTAAAGAGCGCTGAACATTTTGGTCATTAACATACATACTATTTGTTATTATGCTTCCTTACAGACTCAAATTGATAGCAAGGTAATTACTATCTTCATTAATTATTTAACATAGATAAATTATCTATGTGATACCCGTTATTCATTTAGTAATTTCGGATTCACTATTTATCTCTTAATCTTATTATGTTTTAATGTTTTCTTTAATTAAAGTATTAACATACCTTTTATTTTGTGTTTCACAGGTTTACAAATCCTTGGTTAAAGGGCCATTATTGGCTTATGGATAACAACGTTACCATGGCATTTTTCATATGCCATGGTTCTTAATTAGTAGGAAAATGAGTGTCAAAGGTTGAGGGCTTAGAGCCTAAGGTTTACATGATACATATGTTATTTAAGCATGGGGATTCACTTTGGGATAGCGCACACATTGCATGGACTATACCTTACATGATACCTTGTAATATAAGCTTGGGGTGAGGAGTTGTAACATATGGTTTTGACTTATGCGATGGGGTTTAAGGCCCTGCATGGACATGGAAACCAAAAAAATGTAATGTTTGTAAACTATGGAGATGTGGGTTTTGGTTTGATATTGGACACCAGGATGGCGCCATTAACGCATCTCAGGTTTTGGGGCAGCCCAAGCTTAGGGCTTGGATCCCTGAATGACTTGGTCATTTCGCATGTCTTGCTGATGGTTTGGTATTGGCCTTGTGCAGAGGATGGAGGCTACACCATGGTTAATGAAGGTAAGCTTCGTTGGTTTCATGGAAGTGTTTGATGTCTATTTCCATGGCTCATCAATTTCATACTGCTCACCATTCATCGATTTGTTGGTGGTTGCTGTTGACAAGGTTAGCATGGAGCTTCATGGCTCAGGGTTTTACAACTAGTTCGTGGGTGATGCCATAGGTGCACGGTAAGCCTGTTAAACAACCTACGCTTTTCACATATTGGAATTATGGGTAGGACTAGGTTATCATGTTGCTTTTTGGGTGTTACGGTAGGATTTCCAATCACCTTTGGGCCTGTGTAAGCAAGGTTTGGGTTTGCAAAAATAATAAGGGTGTTGTTTAGAAGAGAAAAGGGGAACCTTGAGACATTTAGTAGACTCTGCTTTGTGTTTATGTAATTCGTAATTTGAATTGGAGATTTAAGCCATGGGATGAACCATTGCTTGCAATGGTGCCATATCCCTTGGTACGATTGTGTAAATTGTATTATGGTGATAAACTATCAATTTTTGAGTATATAATGTGTTTAATTTATTTTTCCATTGTTATTTAATAGTACTGTGTGTATGAGTCCATCCTGCATTTTTATTAATGCGTTGTGATTATTTAAACCTTGGGTTAGATATGGAGTTCAGCCTTCACGATGATTCTATGCAGTGTTACTTCCATTATTGTTAATAGTTGAATGAATGGAGACGATAGTGAAAGCGAATGGCTTGGGACCATGCCATGAATGGCATGAGCGACCTTCCATGGCTTCTACGACACTGTAGAATATTTAGGATTCACGATTTGGTTTTTAATATGTAATGTTGAAATGTGTAAGATCCATGGGTGTAAACCTACGATGGCTATCATCGCTATAGGTTCATTCGTTGATAGGCATAATTTTATCACAGGGTTTAATTAGGGGACTGTGTATTTATTTTAAGTGGTTGAGGCCGTGCTTACATCGTAGGGTGCAGAGACAAGAGTCTCACGACCTTGCCATAGCATAGTGGTGTTATTATTGTATTCCGCATACACTATGTGTGTAGCGTGGCCCTGATAAATATACTAAATGACCCTACATGATTTGAATCCTGGTCGTTACTTGTATAACAACTTGGGACTGTTTCTAGAATATTATAATGAGGGTTTTAAAGAAAATGGTTCCTATGTATTAATGTAATTTCATGGTTTTAATTTGTTATATGGAATGAAGGCATGGTTATGTAATTGATTACTACTTATGCATTTTATGTTGTGGTTTTTTTAAGGGCCTACGACTTGGACTTGTATACCCACATGGGTCAATACCACGATTTCTGTGTAGTTTAAGGCTTTTGAAATATTACTTGGGTATTATTAAGTGATGTCTATGAGAAATATTAGATGGGACTTTACATGATTTATGCATATCATTATGATGTTGTTTATTAAAATATTTAGGACTATGAATTTTAAATAGCGAAAAGAGATTTGATCTTGGACCAAAGAATGGTCATGATACTTACTCCGTTCATTGTTTATGATGATGTTATTTTTAATGGGATGATTTAATAGTTAGCTTGTATTTAATATGCAGAATTTGAAAGGTCTTTACTGGTTTATTTATCTTAGAAATAATTATAGTTTGTAATTAGTTGATTAGATTCATAATTCTATTTGTGTCTAATGATGTATATA
>LPNX011146647.1:240929-300030 GCA_001517045.1 Pseudotsuga menziesii
CCCCTGAATTAGTTTGTTTAAATCTAAAACATTCCCCTACTGACAAATGGAATATGTTAGTAGAGTATAGAAACCCAAAAGAACAGATAGGCAGTAGATCTAAAATAAAAACTAGTTTGTACCTAACCCAATTTCAACAGTAAAAATAATATAGGAATTAAAACTAGGGTGCAGAACCCTTGATAAACATTTATAAATGAATTAAACTTGTAGAAGCAAAATAATGAATGAACTCTAGATAAGTCTGGTAGAGAAACTAACTTACAGCCTAGGGTTATAATTATAAAAATGCAAATTCTAGCAGATTTTAAACAGAGAAACAAATATAAAGGTTTAGGAAATGAAATGTAATCATTTGCCTAACACTGCAAGCATTTATTATAGGAAAATGGAATAGGAAGTCTAGCGCTTCATACCTGTAACTTGAAGCTCTTTTAGTGGTTGAACCTGCACACTCAAATAACTAGCATTAACAATTCAAAGGCAGATATGACCTCTGTTTTTGATGACCAAATCACTTGGGAACTACCATGTTCCACCAAACCATGATCCGAAACCATTGCTGGTTTAACTCCGAATCCCCCTGAGCTAGACTCCAACCTGCACGTAGCTTAGAGCTTCTAAGATAGGGTTTCCTATTTGGTATATCAGGTCTTGATCAGTTCTCCTTTTTCCTTCCAGGGAAATGTTCTCCAAGAATTTACTTGAGAGCAAAAAAGGCATAAAATGACTCCTCCTAATGATAGATCAGAACCACAAGCCTTTCCTTGGCCTGATACTTTATAGACATACTTTTCAGTCAAAGGGATAGTTAAATCAAGAAACTTGGTTTCTTGATTGAACCCTTTTCAATTAATTTGGGTAATTTTTAATACTTTAACTTAGAAACTTTGAACTAGTTTCGAATTTAGACTTTTGTAGGTATTAGACAATTAATCATTTGTAAATAATTAATAATTATGGACAGAGATTTTCTTTCTTTCTTTCATCATTAATATTATTACTATATTTATTCTTATACATACCATGTATAAAATACATAATAATATAACATTTGTTAACATTTGTGTTTGGGCATCATATACCATGATCTCTAGACTTAATGACACTTCTTCATTAAGGTCAAATAGGTATATGGTTAGGTATACTAGGCTAGGAAACTCTAAATATCCTTACTTGTTGGATTTCCCTGGTATAGCATGGTAGTTGTTCAGTACTTGATGAGAATACAGAAATTCAAAATTTCATTTAATCACTTATAAATAAGTCCGATGAGATCAATATTTTTTCTCAAGTCATTTTCACTCAGAAGTTATTACATTATTTTAAATAACCCCTAGCACTTACAAGATCCCATACTCTATGATTTAACAGGTAGATACAAACTTAGTGCAATTCCATAGCTCGTCGCTCAACACTAATGCTAGGATGTACTTGTACGATACACCTAGGAATAAAATGGCCAAGGATCCGATGCTCCAGATCTTATGCTAAACATCAACATGGAAGGCTCCAGGGCTTATGCCCAACACTTCCAAATCTTATCTTTTCATGTGTTCTAGAGCTTCTCGCTCAACACCAATGTAAGTACTCATGTTCTTTAGATCTCCTCTCTCAACACAAACATCTCATCAATCATGTGCTTCAAGGTCCATGCTATTATTTTTGCACATTGATCTAGGAACAAAGCATCAATCTCATCAAAGAATAATCAACAAATAACTCATGAAATGGTGTTAATCAGAACTAGAATTGGTTTCCTCTCTGTATATTTAATAAACAATGAATGGCTACAATACCAATGTCAAGCAATAGCTTGAATCAATGAGAAATTTGAATACCTAAGGAGGAAATTCAAAATCATGAGTGAGTCTAGATTAACTGACTGTCAGCCATTCAATCACACTCAGTTAACCACTTGAACAAAACCCTAATTGAATCACCAAACCCTAACTGAAGTCAGAGTGCAATAAATGATTGAATCTAAACTGAAGGAGATCAAACACATGTCATAGCAAGCCAACCATCAAGTGCTAGTGCTCCATGACTTCAATGAACCCTGATGAGGTTAACTGAAGCTAAACTGATCATCAAAAGTTGGTGGAGGTGCCCCTTCTCACTCCAGATCATTAAATAATATTAAATAATCATTAAATAATATATTTAATGAGAGGAGGCACCTTAACTGAATGGTTGAACTGATTGTAACCACTAGTTAGCAATTAGGTGCATTAATACCACTCAGATTACCCCCAGAGTGCTCCAATTATCCTCCTTGATTGTAGGAGAAGGCTAAGTTAGCCTCCTTGACTGTAGGTAGGTGTGGGTGTGACTAGATGATTCCAATTAATGCTCCACTGATGTCAATTATACTTAGGATAGTGGTTTAACTAGGCCAATTTGACCAAAAAGAGTGCGTATGATGGTAAATGTCTCCAACACCCCCCCTTAAGCTATACTCAAGAAGAGTTAGAAAACATAGATGCATAAAAATGATAGGGCCTCGACAACTAAGGCCATAGGTCACTCTGTACAATGCTGAAACTAAAACAATGCTCAAAACAAACTAAGTGAGGAAAAGAGGGAAAACCCAGTGGGAAACCCCCCCCCCTCAAGCTGAACACTAAAATTAGTCTGGATCACCCTGATGAAATCACCCCCAACAGTGAACGGAGGTAAGTGAACTTATTTTCTGAAAATCTCTTGGTGAAGATGTCTGCAATATGCTCATCAGTCAGGCAGTATTGCAGAATGATGGTTTTGTCATGCACTAGCTCCCTAATGTAGTGCATGTGAATCTCTACATGCTTGGTCCTCTACCTGATAACTGGATCCGTGGATATATTAATAGCACTCTGGTTGTCACAAAAGAGGACAGTGGAAAAATTACTACCAATATCAAACTCTAAAATAATTCCTTGCAACCAAACTTCTTGGATGCAAGCATTCACCGCTCCTCGATACTCGACATCTGCTGAAGATAGTGCTATGGCAGCCTGATTTTTGCTTGAATAGAAAATGGGGCCACTACCAAACATGAATACATATCCATAAGTTGAATTCCAATCAATAGAATCACCCACCCAATTAGAATTTGTGTATCCAACCAGCTCTAGCTCAGAGTTTGCAGCACAGTGAATGCCGTAGGTCTTGGTTCCCTGAATGTACTGGAGGATCCTCTTGTCTACCTTCCAATTAATATCATGAGGCTGCTACATGTATCTTGATATATCATTCATGGCATAAAAAATATCAGGCCTATAATGTGTCAAGTACAACAAGCTACCAATCAGCTGTTGATAGATAGTGCAGCCCATGGGAGGTGTGTGTTTTCCTTCTTCAATGCTGATCCCTGAAATGAAAGGGAATGGTGTAGGCCTACATTCAGCCATTTTAAACTTGAATAATAGGTATGAATTGTATTTGGACTAAGTTACCATAATCCCATCATAATTTTGCTCGATTTTGAGCCCCAAAAATTGTTTTAGAAGCCCCAAATCACTCATTTCAAAGGCATTGTGAAGAGCAGTTTTGATGGCTGAAATGGAGGCAACTGTGCTACCTGTGATCAGTAATTCATCAACATATAAAACAATAATAATTATATGACCATCATGCTACTATAAATACACATTTGGATTCAATCTACATCTCTGAAAGTTTTGCAAGAGAAGAAAGGCATCCATCTTGGAATACCACTCTCTTGGGGCCTGTTTTAACCTGTATAGCGACTTATTTAGATTGCAAAAAAAAGATGGATAAGTGATATATCCATCAGTATGCTTCATGTATATATCCTCATGAATATCTCCATGCAAAAAGGATGAATTAACATCCAAGTGATGCACCTTTCAGTGCTTGGATGTTGAAATACCCAAAACAAGGCGGATGGAGTCCATTTTTGAAACCGATGCAAAGGTCTCATGGTAGTCCAGTCCTTGGACCTGAGAGAAAAAATTTTCTACCATCCATGCCTTATATTTTCAGGTGCTTCCATCAGTAGAAACCTTTTTATGAAACACCCACTTGCATTGAACCAATTTCCTTCCTGGAGGAAGAGAAACTAGCTCCCAAGTAGTGTTTTTCTGAAGAGAATTCATCTCTTCATCCATGGCAACTTGCCATCTCGGATCATTATAATCATGGTAGTATTATTTTGGATTTGAAATAATTATCAAATATCAAGTTTTAGACATCAAATTATCAGAATGAGAGAGCACAATACCTGTTCTTTGGAAATTAGACCGGGTTCTCCTTGGATCATCCATATTTCCAATGTTGTCTCCTGCGGAGGAGAGTGTCTATTGGGCCCATGTAGGAAGATGATTTTTCAATTCAGGTTTTGATTCAGAATCTCATGATTTCTGCACACTAATATCAGAAATTAGAGTATCCAAATCAGGGTCATCACCTCCAATTTCATCATCCAAATACTCAGTAGAATAGGAAGGAAATTCAGTAGTTTTCTCCTTCACTAGTTCTATCTCCTGAAGAGGCTCATCGAACTTGAAACTTCTCTCGATGATGATATGTTTGGTCTTGATATCTATCAGCTTGAATCCTTTAGATTCATTAGGATACCTAATAAAAATACATTCTATGCTTTTCGGTTGCAAAGCCCTTTTTTTATCAAGCACAATCCGGGCCCATGTAGTGGACACAAACACCCGTAGGTTCGACACATCCGTCTTGTGTCCGAAGTATGCTTCGAAAGGAGTCTTTCCTTTCATGGATGAGTGTGGCACACTGTTATTAATTTATGCTGTATCATGCATGGCTTCATCCCATAAATTTGCAGCAAGCTTCTTTGACTCCAACATATAGGTGGTCATCTCCTTGAGAGACCGGTTCTTCCTTTCCGCTACTCTGTTCTGCTGGGGAGTGTAGGGAATTGAATGTTGGACCTGAATACCAATTTGGGAGCATATGTACAAAAAATAATTACTAACATAATCCCCTCTATTATCAGATCTCAAGATCTTGATCTTAAGCTCAGAGGCATTTTCAATCAAGGCCTTCAATTCATAAAATTTTTCACATACTTCTGATTTCTTTTTGAGAAAGAAAACTCATGCATACCTTGAAAAATCATCAATAAAAGTAAGGAGGTACCTTGGTCCATTCATGGATGTGACAAGCATTGGACCGTTGATATCATAATGTATCAGCCCCAATATGCTTGTAGCTCAGTTTGCCTTCCCCCGATCGAACTTGTGCTCAGGGTGTTTTCCAATCACACAGCCCTTGCAAATTCTCGTGGTTGCCTTGATGACCGGGAGGCCTTCAACCATTAATTATTTCTGTAATTGCTACAAATATTTGAAATTAAGATGGCCAAAACTCTCATGTCATATCCTACTAACCTCATTTCCATGAGTTAGCAGAGCGGTGGGCTTTGCATCTGCAACAAAGTGAGAGAACTCATAGGCTTTTGCATGATGGTTTGCAAGGCCTTTAAGAATGAGTTTCCCGGATGCAATTTTTGTTATCTCAACATCATTTGGGCTGAAAGAGACTCTCTTAGGCATTCCTGTATGTGTCATCTGATAGACACTAAGGATATTTGCTGCTAGAGATGGTACATACAAAACATTAGAGAAAAAACCATTTTCTAGATCTACAGTACCTTGTCCTTCAGAAATGATGGTGGAGTCATCTCCCATGTGGATGGGGATGGATTTACCGGTCTCTAAGGATGAAAAGGAGTCTTTTTCACCCATCATGTGATTCGAAGATCCACTGTCAATTAGCAGTGCTTTGGAATTCGAAGTGTTTTCCATGAGGGCATGACCTTTCTCATGCTGTGGTTCTCGATCTTGGTCATCTCTCCTTTGAAATCTCTCCAGAAGATTGATGTGATTCTTCTCAAGGAGAGAGGTTTCTTCATCGAGATTTTTCTCCCTACAGGCATGTTCAAGGTGAAAACCATTCCCACAGGAAGAACACTTGAATTTTTTATTCCCATTGTGCCCTTTTCCTTTGTTCTTTCTTGAACTGGAAGATTCATCATGCTGCTTGTTTTCAACTCTAGGCTTGGGAGCATCAAATTTAGTTTTCTAGTTTTTTTGCTGCTTTCCTTTACCCTTCATATCTTTGGGCCACGAGACATGGAGGGCTTGATCATGGGAATATTGGATGATCCCCATTTGGACAAGCTTGTCATATTCATTAGTTAGGGACTCAATGAAGGCATTGAGTGTAGGCATCTTCCATCCGAGGGTTGTGAGCTTCCCCGCATGGAATGTAGAAACAAAAATTGAATAATCAGCCCTGAGTTTGGAGAGGATGGCAAGGATGAGCTAATCATACTCCTTCTCCACATTGCATTGCTTCAAGAGTAAAACAGTATGCTTGAACTCTGTAAAGAAATCATTCAGAGTCTCGAAATTGGAAAGTTGGAGAGACATGAGTTTATTTTCGAGTTGGTAAACTCTCAAGTCATCATGCTTTCTGTATAGAGATTCCAATTTGTCCCATATTTATTTTTGTGTCTTCAGATCCATAAGATGGAATAGAAGGTATTCAGAAATAGAGAGGCACAAGAAACCGAATGATTCATCCTTCTTGTTAAAGAATCTTGATTTTTCTATGGCGGATCCAGTCTCAACTTTAGTGTCCATGGCGACTCTAAAAAGTCCTTTGGAGTGCAACTGAATCTCCATTTTATTTTTCCTTGAGTGGAAATTGTATGGAGTCAAGAGATCTGCTAAGGAGGCCATCTAGATGTGCTGTAGCGAATGCTTCACCTGTAGAAACCTGAAAATCAAAACAGAAAGGGAAAAATAAGGTGGAAAAACCTGCACATTCTAGGCTTTCATCACACCCAGCATAGTCAATCAAGCAAGCTTGATCAACAATTTCTTTACATGGGATATTGAGTGGTAAGCCTTGGCTTCTAGTGCAGTGCTGGAATTTTGAGCTATTGCTCACTTTTCATGGAGAAATCTGTCAAAAAGTTTGTTTTTGAGAGATAGATCTTCATCCCTCCTTATGCTCTAATACCATATTATTCTTACACATTCATCTAGGTACAAAGCATCAATATCATCAAAGAATAATAAAAAAATAACTCATGAAATGGTGTTAATCAAAACCAGAATTGGTTTCCTCTCCGTATATTTAATAAACAATGAATGGTTACAATACCAATGTCAAGAAATAACTTGAATCAATGAGAAATTCAAATACCTAAGGAGGAAATTTGAAATCATGAGTGAGTCTGGCTTAACTGACTGTCAGCCATTCAATCGCACTCAGTTAACCACTTGACCAAAACTCTAATTGACTCACCAAGCCCTAATTGAAGTCCGAGTGCAATAAATGACTGAATCTCAACTAAAGGAGATCAAACACATGTCATAGAAAGCCAACCATCAAGTGCTAGTGCTCCATGACTTCAATGAACCTCAATGAGGTTAACTGAAGCTAAATTGATCATCATAAGTTGGTGGAGACACCCCTGTTGACTCCAGATCATTAAATAATATTAAATAATCATTAAATAATATATTTAATTAGAGTAGGCACCTTAACTGACTGGTTGAACTGATTGTAACCGCCAGTTAGCAATTAGGTACATTAATATCACTCAGATCACCCCCGGAGTGCTCCAGTTAGCCTCCTTGACTGTAGGTAGGCGTGGATGTGACTAGATGATGGCAATTAATGGTCCACTAATGTCAATTAATGTCAATTATACTTAGGATAGTGGTTTAACTAGGCCAATTTGAGCAAAAAGAGTGTGTATGATGGTAATTGTCTCCAACACATGCCCAACACACACACACACACACACACACACACACACATATCATGAACAATTGAATTAGTCCCAATATATAAAAGAAATCATCATGTTCATAAGCAGTGATATATCAAAAATAAAATATTAAGACAACATTATAATCAATACAATCATGCCTATGAGTGTTAGGTCTAAAATTTGGGATATTACATCCCTCCCTGCTTAGAACAACACCATCCATGGTGTTCTAGAGACTCAGATTGACATCATGAAACAAGGCATGGTAACCCTTTCTCATGGTGGCTTCATTCTCCCAGGTATCCTAATCAACCTCAAAGTGCTTCCATTGCACTTTCAACTAGACTATGGTTCACTTCTGAAGCTACACCTCTCTCTTGTCTAGTATACGAATAGGCTCAAGGGAAAATCCCCTTTAGGTTTTGCCTGTAATAAGGACCAATCAACTACATGTTTAGCATCATAAACATATTTCTATAACAAATATGCATGGAAAATATTATGGACTCTTACATGTGCGGGTAACACTAGCTCATATGCCACTGGCACTTTCTTGGCCAGTATTTTGAAAGGTCCACAAAACATGTTGATGTATTTGTAACTTCAGAATGTATTCACTTGTATATTTTATGTATTGTGCCCCGATGTTTATTCTGAGAAGTATCTCTAATGTAATTGAGTCATGTCATGCCTTGATGTTCCTATCGGGAGATTCGATAATGTAAACAAATCATGTAAAGTCATAGAGGGTAACCCTCCCTATTGTTCAAGGGTTAAAGTCCCCATAGTTGTGGGGCCCTATGGTTATTAGACTCTCCTAGAGAAGTCATTGCTAGTGAATTATTGTCAAGTCGGGAATTAGTATAAATGGAGAGTGGTCCTCTCTATTTAACACACATTCACTCACACTCAGTTGTAGTGCATAACTGAGAGAGAAGAAGAAGTTAGGACAAGAGAGAGAGAGACTACTGCTGTCAGGAAATCATCTTACTATTTTGGTTTTTAATTTTGGTGTTGATTCTATCTCCAAGGAAGTTGTGAGGTTTTCTCCTTTATGGTTTCCTCGAGGAAAAAATTTGTGTTCATTGTCTCTTATGATTGTTATTCTTGTTATTCTCTCAGATAAGATCCTAAGATCATATTGTTGAAATAGCTAAAAATCTAACATAGTATCAGAGCTAACCTGAGAAAAAGACACTGTGTAGGTGCAAAAAATAGGGCTTCCTATTTTTTGGATCTCTCTCCACACATTTTCAGCAAAATAAGGTTCGATTGACTCTCCTCCCTAGGGCACATTTTTCTATCGAAGCAGAATCTCATTCTGAGCATTTTCAGTTTTTGACCCAACACTACTTCCAGAAATTAGGGCTTTCCATAGAAGTGGAATTTTTTAGTGATCCCAGGCCTGGATTGATCTCCTCCCCAAAATCAAAGTTTAGACATCAAGATCAAAGTTTTTTGTTGGGAACAACTTCGGGAAAGTGAAACCCTAATCTGCTCTTGAACCAACTCTGTGGAAATTCGGCTCCAAATCCATTTCCAACATCTTAACTTGGTAAGATATAAATATTTTGCATTTCCATTTGAGGTTCTCTGTTAATATGTCTCATCATACCAAACTTGATGAAAAGCTTGAGGGAGCTAATAAATTTCAAGCCTGGAATTATAAGATCTCCCTGATCCTTGAAGAAAATGAGTTAGACTCTTACATCAGTGAAGAGGTTCCAGTTCCAGAGGGAGATGAGTAAAAGGAATTACACAAAAAGAAATTGGTCATGGCTAAGAGGATCATTGCTGATTCGATCAAGGATCACCTCATACCACAGGTGTCCTCCCTAAAGACACCTAAAGCTATGTTTGATGCCTCGACCAAACTGTTTGAACGGAAGAACATAATACATAAGATGACTCTAAGGAACCAATTGAAGAATGTAAAGATCCAAAATGCGGAGACAGTACAGTCTTACTTTACAAGGGTCTCTTTGATCAAGGAACAACTCTAAGTGGTAGATGAGGAAGTGGAGAATGTAGAAAATTGTGATGACAAGCTTGAATGGTCTACCTAGATCATGGGATTCCTTCATTCAAGGGATCTGTGCCAGAAAGAAGCTAGTCAACACTAGTAGAAAATGAGAAATTAATGACTAAAACAATGGCTAAAATCAGGCTATAAATGACTATTTTTGTGTCGGTGACTAATAGTAGCAAATTTCCACTATCTTATAGCTAGTCATATTTCACTAGTCATTAATAGCTTGACTTAGTATTCATTGATTTAGTCATTGATAAAAAAAATGCTTTAGTCATTGATAGTCAATGATTTAGTCATTGATAAAAAAATGCTTTAGTCATTGATAGTCAATGATTTAGTCAATGTTTTAGTCATTGAAAGTTAATGATTTAGTCATGGATTTAGTCACTCAGTTAGTCATTGATTTAGTCACTGAGTGCAACCATTAATGACCAAATATACGACTAAATAAACTACTAGATGTTATAATATTAATGACTAAGCTAAATACGACTAAGATACAGGAAATTAGCTACTAATAGTCGTATATATGTGAATTTAGTCATTTTTGTAGTCATAAATTTATGATAGGGCACGGAGGAATTGAACCACCAACCTCTTGCCTATAATTAGGCAGGAACTCTACCATTGAGCTAGAACCCTTTAAGAAGTTCTTATTGCTTTACAATGATGATATTCAAACAAATTTATGATAGATATCAATCTATAAACTACATAATTATTACTATTACAACTTACCAATAACTAGTATTTATGATAAACTAATTCCTGAGAGCTATGTACAATTTTCCCTGTAACTAAAGCTAATAAAAATACTACAAATAATATTACCAAAGATATTTAGTGATGAGTACCTCTTCCGATTCTTCATCACTATAATTCTCATAGTCCAAAGAAGAGTCCTTCTTGAAAAAAAATTTCAAGCCCAATGCCATCACTGCATCAAAAACAAAGAGTCAAAAACAAAAATTTCCCTCTTGTCTACTGCAATATTAAGAATCCATGAGCTTCAAGGTGTTTCAGATGTTCCTCATCATGGGCTATCAAAATTAAAATACAACCTGTTTCTTTGATAATTAATAAACTTAAAATTATGCAAAGTATATTCACCTTTTCTTTGAGAAGGTTCCATAATAAGCAGGTCTATGGTTGTGATCAAACTGCTAAAGGTTTCTTCTCTTATTGTGAAGCATATTTCATTGTGAAGCCTATTTTATCTTTAAATCAAGTGATAAACATTCTAAGAGCCAGGAATATTCAGAAACTTATTGCTAATGGAGAGTCGACGATTATCATTTGCAAAATTAGAGACTTGACTCCCTATGCACCGTAATGTCTTGCAAAAATGATCTCTAGACCTAGAATTCAAAGAATTACAAGTATTGCAAGTATTTAGCATTGAATCATTTACTGTTTCAATGCTACCATTTTGTAATGAGGAGTTATGCTTTGTGAATCATTATTCCTTGGCTATAAGGGCACCTAATAGTGGATTCAATAATTAAAGAGTCATGTTGCAAATATAAAGAGAAATACCCTGTTCCTACAACATTGCGTCTTTAGAGAAACCTTTAAAGGGTTGTATATTTGGTTTCTAGGTGATGATACCAGTTATTTGAAAGGCAGGACAACTAGTTAAGCATGAATTAAACTTGGAAAACTTGCAAACTACTAGGTATAACAAAATATATATCAGCTATGTTTTGAGATGTACAGGATCTGAAACAACTTCGATGATGATTGCACAATAGTTCACAGAGAGAAATAACCATCAATAAGAACTGAAATTTCCTTAGAATGTATGGTCACCTAAAATAAGACTACACTAAAATTTAGATTCTAGTAAGCTTTTGAGATTGACTAAACCTATCGAAAAGGTTGGAGAGACTGGTATTCTACAGTGTTCTTATAATGCACAGTTGCATAAAGGCATATTCTTATCAAGATTTATGACTTTCAAAATGAAGGAATTTACTTGACCATGAAATGCACATTTATGATGAATCAACAGATAGCGAAAATCAATATGAGGTTCATATTCCCCATTTGAACTGCCTACAAGAAACTATTTCTTCGTAAGGGTAATAAAGAAAGTCTCCATCCTGCTTGAGTGGAATGTGAAAGTGCTTGTTGCTGCCTTACACACACCTGGGTCATGTGGCAGAAATATTCAAGCCACTCGGTGTGTCCTTGGGGGCAAGTCTCGAGTCAAGGTTGTCACCTTGTTCTTGTCTCCTCCATTTAGGCTCAACTCCTAACAAAGCCAAGGGGGGTAGACCCTATTAAGTTACTAAGGCTAAAATACTTAGTACGGTGATGTTAAACTGAATTAGTTACTTAGGAGTTTGAAATTTGTCCATAAAAAATCATAGATGACAAGATACAAAAATGAGCGCACGAAAGCACAATGCCGAGACACAATATAAATATATAGCAAGAAAATAACCAGTGCCTTAGAATGGAGTCAAAATAAAATCAATGTACTTACATGTGCTTGGAGTGAATGTTTTGCAATTGCCTCCTGGTACATTTTAAGTTAATGTGAAAATATGAGTTGATTAAAATTAGGTGAAGGGGTGGACTCCAGATATACCCGAGAGTACTTGGAGTATGTCCAAAACTAAACCTTCACAGCTACCCGCAGGGAATATGTGGGCAGAATGGAGTCTCTGGGGCTATTGTTCATAACGCACCCATTAGGGTGTGACAGAGATCGGCGCCCCGAGGTCACTTTTCAGAAATTCCCACTTCCTTTGGGTATTTTTCCACCGTAATGGTTTGATCTAGGTGTTGGATTTTCACCTGATGGTTTGTCAATTTGGGAGAGTGATTCCTAATTATTCTAGTCACTCAAATGATTTTGATACAGCTTGACTAATCGAACGAACCACAGCCAAGTGCAGTGCATACACACTAAAGTCTTGTTAATTTTAGTAGATTTTAAAATGGGTGTTCTTATTAAAAAGAAAACCCACCAAGAACCTTTTTCGATCCAAGTGGATCTCAATCAAGGAATCAAGGAGGGGTTAATTTTATAAAAGTTGAATAAACAAATGATGAAAAGGAAAACACATATACACAATTCCAGTTTTCTTATTAGTCCTACCATGCATCTCTTTCCCCTTTCGAGTCAATCGGGAAGTCGTGGGGTAAGTATTAATATTACTTTGATATATCAAATATGGAGTATGAAATTGATAATGAATCAAAGTAGACTACCCTGCATATTAGAGCTATGCTAGTTTGAAAAGATATGAACAAAAAGTAAAAAATTTACATCGACACAAATCCCCCCAGGGGGGATGGGGAGCGGGCTCGGAAGAGCCTACTCAAAAGATTTTATTTTATTATTATTGTTTACAATATCAGAAAACTCAAATATCAGAAACATATTTGTCCTTATATGGAATGAAACCAAGATCTTACAACTTTGCAAAATTTTTAAATTTTAGTGAAAAGGGAGACCCCTGGGGAGATTTGAACACTCCTGAGGCCACTTTTGAGCAGCAGCTTCTTTTATTTTCTATTGCACCTGATAAAAAGCATAAAGCATGTTAGAATAAAATATTCCCAAGAACACTTTAAGAGTACCTTTGGATCATCCTACCTTAACTCAAAAAGATTAAGTTAAAACTAGCTAAATAGGTGAAAAAGGAACCAAGGAAAGCAAGATTTCCTTGGGATATTGGCTTGCCATTTGTGCAGCCAATGAAATATGCACTGATTTCTGGATTTAATCTTTTTAAAATAGAAAATGAAATCTAGAGCATGCAACCTACTGATTTTCTTTAACTTAGCATGCAAAATGGACGATTTCCTTATGCTAGATCTAGAAGGCTTAATGATACTTTTCAGAATTAAGATCTAGGCTATGAGCTTTGAAATAGAATATATCCATAAATTTTATTTTGATATAATATATCCAAATGATAACAAAGCTTTCGAACACAGTAACCAAGTAAGAAAATTGATTTTGAAGGAGGAAAATGAGAAGAGAAGTGCTTGTTGCTGAAGTAGATCTGCAATGGAAACTTGTTAGTGGATTATAGAGGGGAAATTCATTCACAATTAAGTTGGATGTGTAGTGGAGTCAAACTATATCCACAGCTAATCCAATTGTTGCTACCTAAAATCTAAACACACAATCCTGCACGAAACCTCATGAGATCTGGATATATATATGAAAAAGAGACAATAATTACATGCAAATAAACTTATTAAACATGTATAATCTAGATCTTCTAAAATATATTCTATGAGATATAAGAAAAACAAGTAACCTTACTTGCCCAACTATACTCCTATTGATTCAGTTGAATCATTCAAGCTAGACATGGTTCAAATGCAGAAATTGAGAGAAAAGCCAGCAACATCAATAGCCGTAAGACAATGCTTAATCCACACAAATGAGAGCATTACACCATTTGGCATCCAAAGCTTCTTTATTTCAAAAATCAAAAGATTACAACAGTATTACAATAGCAAGCCCTTCATTCCAACTCTGACTAGCTTGGAAGAGGGAGCCTCAGCCAGGATATATACAAAAAACAGGACATCCAGCCTAGGGGGGGCGCAAATCCCAAGGATACACATCAAATCAGCTAAAGGAGAGTCCATCAATGCCTGATCTATGTCTAGCTGAGCTAGATCTGAGTCTCACTAAGTGCAACTGTCAATCGGGGGGCTGATCTAACTGACACCTCAACCTGTTGACTGAAGAATCCACCAAAACTCATCCATATGATCCAAGAACATGTGGAGGAGAGAGGGAGGGTGAAATTTCCAATAAAGGATGCTGAAGATCAACTCTAGCTCTGATATGATCACCTCCTTCAGTCAAGGATTTGTTAGATCCAGTGAATCTGCTTCAGATATCACTAATTTCAATCAAACCCACTGAGAATCCGCTAATTTATGATGTTGGATTTGCTCCATTATTCATCAATTTATTAATTAAAATAATCAATAATTGATTTTTGGGGCTTTCTGTCTTGAGTGATGGAAAATCACTCAAAACTAGGAAATAGTGGGTCCATGGATTTACCTGGTGCTCTTAGCTTGAAAATGAGCACCTACATGACTGAAACTGATTATTTGGCCCACTTTTATTACAAAATCAAATTTTCCAATTAAACTATTAAAAAATAGACTAAGTTTTGGAAAAATCAAATTTTAATAAAAAACACTGAAAAAAACTAAAAAATTGAAAAATTGAAAAAACCTAGGGGGACTTAGACATGTTCATATGACTCGACCATGATGTCTATCATGTTTATACATTGACACATAGACTTTAATAACCTCAATAGGCCTAAATGCCAAGTCGACCACCCCAACTTTGGAGGTATGGAGTGAAAAACTCAGAAATTATCAGTCGTTTATTTAACAACCAATAATAACCAAGGGAAAAAACACCCTGGGCTGAGAGGATTGACAAATAAAGTCTAAGAGATCAAGTATTTTATAGACACTATCATGCTATAACATTTATTACAATTCCCCCATGGGGTATTAACATATGATATAGTACGACAAAGCTTCCTAGAAGCAAGACTGAAGGTTCTTTGAAGTCTGAACAAGTTATCCTTGTCCAGTTCAGCAGGCTCACTTGATAAAAAAACCACTAAGTACAACTTAGGTGGTGACATTCTGGCTCCAACTATGGGATGTGTGCTCGATCTATTCTTTAAGGCAAGGAGAGGATACGAGAACACCATGATCTCTAGTTTATATACCCTGTAAAAACATCTCAACCTGACAAAAAAAACCCTTAGTAGCACAAGCTTTACATAAAAAACCAAATGAACCATTAAGCTGATTTATTTAAAAAAAAAATGTAACTAACTAATGAAAACAAAAATGTTTGATTATAGCTAAGTAAAAAACAAAAAATGCGAAAAGTAAGTGCTCTTTTCCAAGGAGCTTATTTTCCTACTCTAAGCATGATATAAAATTGGTTAAGTGTAATTATAAATCCAATGTAACCACCTAAGAATTTTATAAACATAAAAAAAAATTTCGTGCCTTTGGTTACCAGCCAAAGTAAAGATACTTTATTCAGAAAATGCAAACCTGTGTGATGATCCGGAAGGGGCAGGATGGATGGGAAATCATCGGAATGAATAATGTCGTCAAACTTCCTCCCAAACTGGTAAGTGCTTGCGTAGGCTGCTTCTATCCATGATTGGACAGGGTTGATGTACAAATCAAAATGATGAGGCAGATTGACTACACCATCATACGGATCATCAAGGCTTACCAGATGATAATTCACTGTATAAGCCCCAAGCGGCTCCAAGTCATGAGGAAACTCTATATGTGAAGATGATAGTTTAGACTGATATTCTAATAACTGCATCACATTTGTCTTTTCACAACACTGCTTCTCCATGTCTTCATTATTGATACCTTTGTGTGGCTCTGCATGATATGACTCTGAATGATCATATGGATAAACTGCATGCTCCTTTTTCATATCAAAGTTTCCCAAGGCCACATGGTCCATGCTCTCTCCTTTAGATATGCCATGGACAAAAAAATCAACAAAACCATCAAAAGTTTCTGGTTCATTATTTTCCTCTTTATTCATGTCATAGATTGGATTTTCCATGAATGTCCAGGACTCCTCATCAACATCTTTATCGGGGATAAGGGAGTCTTCGTCACTTGTATCATGCTCCAAGCTATACTTGTCCTCATTTTCATACTCATCTTCTTCAGAGAAAAGGTCACAAGGTAGTAAACCTTCCAGACTATCATCATTATATGGAGAACACAGAGGAGTCTCATCATGTATATTACAGTTTTCATCATAAGTTTCACTATAAGATTCTGCAATGGTTTCATCCTCAAGCTTGTACTATTTAGATGGGAACAAAGGGTAGGCCTGGCCTACCATGTATATATGATTAGACTCACTTGAATTTGTTTCCTGATTACTGACCTCGGGAAGTCCATGTTCCATGACTTGATTTGCAACATAACAAGTGCTTTCTTGGTGGAATTGTTCACAGGGTCTACACCATGGAATTACTTCTTCTACCATGTTAGATGAGTGTAACATGTTTGGAATCCTAAGCTCTTGTTGAGGAAACTTCTTTTGATACATCTGATTCTGCCTAGGCTGAAAGTTCCTAGGTCCATTATTTCTTTCCATTGTGATTATTCTATTATGCATAGGATTCAATTCTACAGGCTGATCTGTCATAAGTTGGTTTTGACTAGTAACCATGTCTTTTATCATGTCTGTTACCTTTTCCATGGGATCTTTAGAGGATTCCTTTTCTTCTGATTCAAAGGATTTTCCCTTTTCTTCGTTGTATGAAGTGTTTCCCCTAGTGTAACCTGGAATGCTGTATTTGCCTAAAGACTGCATATTCTTTTCTATTTTCTTAGCCAAATCCTAAGCAGTTTTTAGATCGACCGGCTCTTTGTCCTTTAATTGGTACCTCAAATCACCAGTGAAAGCTTCGATGTAAGATATGAGGATGGAGGCATCCCTTGGCTTTATTTCTCTAGGGAGGTCTGCAACCACATGCCTAAACTTAGTATTAAATTCATCAATGGTTTCATTCTCCATCTTCTTTATGTTATGGAGGCTAGCAAGAAGATTTCTTGGTTCTTTCATTTCCCCCCATTTGTTCTTAAAACCCTCTAGGAATTCACTAAGAGTTTTATATGAATCATCATCTAGGTCAAAGTACCATTCTTCAACATCATCTTCCAAGGATAAAGCAAAGAGCATCATTTTGACATCATCATGGTCATGGGAAGCATCATTGCAATAATTGACCAGGTGCTTTTCAAACTTTTGAAGGTGAGACTTGGCAGTGATGGCATTATTGCCCTAAAATATAGGGAGCTTCTTGATAGCATCATTCGGAATGTCATGAGGACTGCTTGCTATCTAAGAAAAGTAAAGGGGTTTGAAAAATTTCGTCATTTCTTGAGATTAGTGAACATGACTCTCTACAAATATGTGATGGATATCTGAAAGGGATTGGTCTCCTAAATATTCAAGGTTTCTATGATAAGTCTGCCTATTCAATCTTTCCCTATTAAACCTTTCAAGATCAGAGAGAGGATTGAATAATTGTCAACGGTTTCTTCGGGTAGATATTCTTGAAGGGATGTTAGACAGTGGAGTCACCAGATGGATCGAATTTTAATTTTTATGTTTTTTAAAGACTAGATCAATCAAAAGCTTTTATCTTTTTAGTTTTTTAGAAAAAATTTAAGCTAATTCGTACTCGGGAATAAAAATATTTATCCTTGGTAATGGCGCCAAAAGATGTTGCCGCCTTACACACACCTGGGTCACGTGGCATAAATATTCAAGCCACTTGGTGTGTCATTTGGGGCAAGTCTCGAGTCAAGGCTTTCACCTTGTTCTTGACTCCTCCATTTAGGCTCAAATCCTAATGGATCCAAGGGGGGTAGACCCTATTAAGTTACTAAGGCTAAAATACTTAGTACGGTGATGTTAAACTGAATGAGTTACTTAGGAGTTTGAAATTTATCCATAAACAATCATAGATGACAAGATAGAAAAATGAGCAGCTCATGAAAGCACAATGCTGAGACACAATATAAATATATAGCAAGAAAATAACCAGTGTGTTAGAATGGAGTCAAAATAAAATCAATGTACTTGCATGTGCTTGGAGTGAATGTTTTTCAATTGCCTCTTGGTATGTTTTAAGTTAATGTGAAAATATGAGTTGATTAAAATTAGGCGAAGGGGTGGACTCCAGATATACCCGAGAGTACTTGGAGTATGTCCAAAACTAAACCTTCATGGCTACCCACAAGGAATATGTGGGCTGAATGGAGTCTCTGGGGCTATTGTTCATAATGCACCCATTAGGGTGTGACAGAGATCGGCGCCCCGAGGTCACTTTTCAGAAGTTCCCGCTTCCTTTGGGTATTTTGCAACCGTAATGGTTTGATCTAGGCGTTGGATTTTCACCTGATGGTTTGTCAATTTGGGAGAGTGAGTCCTAATTATTCTAGTCACTCAAATGCTTTTGATGCAGCTTTACTGATCAAACGAACCGCAGCCAAGTGCAGAGCATACACACCGAAGTCTTGTCAATTTTAGTAGATTTTAAAATGGGTGTTCTTGTTAAAAAGAAAACCCTCCAAGAACCTCTTTCGATCCAAGTGGATCTCAATCAGGGAATCAAGGAGGGGTTAATTTTGTAAAAACTGAATAAACAAATGATGAAAAGGAAAACACATATACACAATTCCAGTTTTCTAATTAGTCCTACCACGCATCTCTTTTCCCTGTCGGGTCAATCGGGAAGTCGTGGGGTAATTATTAAGATTACTTTGAGATATCAAATATGGAGTATGAAATTGATAATGAATCAAATTATAATACCCTACAAATTAGAACTACGCTATTTTTAAAATATATGAACAAAAAGTAAAAAATTGACACCGACGCAAAGCGCACCAAGGGGGATGGGGAGCGGGCTCGAAAGAGCATACTCAAAAGATTTTATTTTATTATTATTGGTTACAATATAAAAAAACTGAAATATCAGAAACCTCTTGGTCCTTATATGGGATGAAACCAAGATCTTACAACTTTGCAAAATTTTTAAATTTTAGTGAAAAGCGAGACCCCTGGGGGAATTTGAATTCTCCTGAGGCCACTTTCGAGCAGCAGCTTCTTTTATTTTCTGTTGCACCTGCTAAAATCCAGCAAGAATTTTAGAATAACATACACCCAAAAGCACTTTAAGAGTACCTTTGGATCAGCCTACCTTAACTCAAAAATATTAAGTTAAAACTAGCTAAACATGTGAAAAAGGAACCAAGGAAAGCAAGCTCTCCTTGGGATCTTGGCTTGATGTTTGTGAAGCCAATGAAATATGCACTGATTTTTGGATTTAATCTTTTTAAAACATAAAAGGAAATCTAGAGCATGCAACCTACTAATTTTCTTTAACTTAGCATGCAAAATGGACGATTTCCTTATGCTAGATCTAGAAGGTTTAATGATACTTTTCAGAATTAAGATCTAGACTATGAGCTTTGAAATAGAATATCTATGTAAATTTTAATTTGATATGAGAGATCCAAATGATAACAAAGCTTTCGAACATAGTAACCAAGTAAGAAAATTGATTTTGAAGGAGGAAAAGGAGAAGAGAAGTGCTTGTTGCTGAAGAAGATCTGCAATGGAAACTTGTTAGTGGAATACAGAGGGGAAATGCCTTTAGAAATATGTTGGATGTGTAGTGGAGTCAAACTAGATCCACATCTCATCCAATCCTTGGTACCTGAAATCTAAACACACAATCCTGCACGAAACCTCATGAGATTTGGATATATATATGAAAAAGAGACAAGAATTACATGCAAATAAACTTATTAAACATGTATAATCTAGATATTCTAACATATATGCTATGAGATATAAGAAAAACAATTAACCTTACTTTCCCAACTATACTCCTATTGATTCAGCTAAATTGTTCAAGCCAGACATGGTTTAGATGCAGAAATTGAGAGAAAAGCCGGCAACATCAATAGCCGTAAGACAATGCTTAATCCACACATATGAGAGCATTACACCATTTGGCCTCCAAAGCTTATTTATTTCAACAATCAAAATATTACAATAGTATTACAATAGAAAGCCCTTCAATCCAACTCTGACTAGCTTGGAAGAGGGAGCCTCAGCTAGGATATATACAAAAAACCAGACATCTAGCCCGGGGGGGCGCAAATCCCAAGGAGATACATCAAATCAGCTGAAGGAGAGTCCATCAATGCGTGATCTGTGTCTAGCTGAGCTAGATCTGAGTGTCACTAAGTGCAATTGTCAATCGGGGGGCTGATCTGACTGACACCTCAACCTGTTGACTGAAGAATGCACGAAAACTCATCCAGATGAGCCAAAAACGTGTGGAGGAGAGAGGGCGGGAAAAATTTCCCATAAAGGATGCTGAAGATCAACTCTGGATATAATTTGGTCACCTCCTTCAGTCAAGGATTTGTCAGATCCAGTGAATCTGCTTCAGATCTGACCGATTTCAATCAAATCGGCTGAGAATCCACTGATTTATGATTTTGGATTTGCTCCATTATTCATCAATTTATTAATTAAAATAATCAATAATTGAGTTTTGGGGCTTTCTGACCTGAGTGATGGAAAATCACTCAAAATTAGGAAATAGTGGGTCCATGGGTTTACCTGGTGCTCTTAGCTTGAAAATGAGCACCTACATGACTAAAACTGATTATTTGGCCCACTTTTATTACAAAATCAATTTTTTCAATTAAACTATTAAAAAATACCCTAAGTTTTGGAAAAATTAAATTTTAATAAAAAACACTGAAAAAACTAAAAATTTTAAAAATTTAAAAATTGAAAAAAACCCAGGGGGACTTAGACATGTTCATATGACTTGACCATGATGTCTAGCATGTTTATACATTGACAAATAGACTCTAATAACCTCAATAGGCCTAAATGCCAAGCCGACCACCCCAACATTGGAGGTATGGAGTGAAAAACTCAAAAATTATCAGTCGTTTATTTAACAACCAATAATAACCAAGGGAAAAAACACCATGGGCTGATCGGATTGGCAAATAAAGTCTAAGAGACCTAGTATTTTACAGACACTATCATGCTAGAAAATTTATTACAATTCCCCCATGGGGTATGAACATGTGATATAGTACAACAAAGCTTGCTAGAAGCAAGACTAGGGGTTCTTTGAAGTTCGAACAAGTTTTCCTTGTCTAGTTCACCAGGCTCACTTGATAAAAAAAACCACAAGTAAAAATTAAGTGGTGACATTCTATCTCCAACTGTGGGATGTCTGCTCGATTTGGTCTTTAAGGCAAGGAAAGGATACGAGAACACCAGAATCTCTAGTTTATATACCCTGTAAAAACATCTCACCTTGACAAAAAAAAACCTTAGTAGCAAACCTTAGTAGCACAAGCTGTACATAAAAAACCAAATGAACCATTAAGCCTATTTATTTAAACAAAATAAATGTAACTAACTAATGAAAACAAAAATGTTTGATTATAGCTAAGTAAAAAAAAAAAAATGTGGAAAGTAAGTGCTCTTTTTCAAGGAGCTTATTTTCCTAGTCCAAGCATGATATAAAAATGGTTAAGTGTAATCAGAAATCCAATGTAACCACCTAAGAATTTTATTAACATAAATTTTTTTTTCCTTGTCTTTGCTTACTAGCCAAAGTAAGGATACTTTATTCAGAAAATGCAAACCTGCATGATGATCCAGAAGGGGCGGGATGGATGGGAAATCATAGGCATGAATAATGTCATCAAACTTCCTCCCAAACTGGTAAGTGCTTGCGCAGACTGCTTCTATCCATGATTGGATAGGGTTGATGTACAAATCAGAATGATGAGGTAGATTGACTACACCATCATACTGATCATCAAGGCTTACCGAATGATAATTCACTACATAAGCCCCAAGCGGCTCCAAGTCATGAGGAAACTCTATATCTGAAGATGATAGTTGAGACTGATATTCTAATAACTACGTCACATCTGCCTTTTCACAATATTGCTTCTCCATGTATTTATTATTGATACCTTTGTGTGGCTCTGCATGATATGACTCTGAATGATCATATGGATAAACTGCATGCTCGTTTTTCATATCAAAGTTTCATAAGGCCACATGGTCCATGCTCTCTCCTTTAGATATGCTCCTTTTATTTGCTTCAGATCTGACTGATTTCAATCAAATCGGCTGAGAATCCACTGATTTATGGTTTTGGATTTGCTCCATTATTCATAAATTTATTAATTAAAATAATCAATAATTGATTTTTGGGGCTTTCTGACCTGAGTGATGGAAGATCACTCAAAACTAGGAAATAGTGGGTCCATGGGTTTACTTGGTGCTCTTAGCTTGAAAATAAGCACCTACATGACTGAAACTAATTATTTGGCCCACTTTTATTACAAAATCAATTTTTCCAATTAAACTATTAAAAAATAGCCTAAGTTTTGGAAAAATTAAATTTTAATAAAAAACACTGAAAAAACTAAAAAATTTAAAAATTTAAAAAACCTAGGGGGACTTAGACATGTTCATATGACTCGACCATGATGTATAGCATGTTTATACATTGACACATAGACTCTAATTTAACCTCAATAGACCTAAATGCCAAGCCGACCACCCCAACTTTGGAGGTATGGAGGGAAAAACTCAGAAATTATTAGTCGTTTATTCAACAACCAATAATAACCAAGGGAAAAAACACCCTGGGCTGATCGGATTGACAAATAAAGTCTAAGAGACCAAGTCTTGTACAGACACTATCATGCTAGAATATTTATTACAATTCCCCCATGGGGTATGAACATGTGATATAGTAAAACAAAGCTTCCTAGAAGCAAGATTGAAGGTTCTCTGAAGTCCGAACAAGTTATCCTTGTCCATGGCATCTAATGGAGAATCTGTGGTGAGAAGATTTGTTGTCGACGTTTCGAACCAAGCGTGGTTCATCTTCAGGCATCGCCTTGTCCTGAAGATGAACCACGCTTGGTTCGAAACGTCGACAACAAATCTTCTCACCGCAGATTCTCCATTAGATGCCATGAATACTCACTGCGGAATCTCAACTAACCTTATCCTTGTCTAGTTCACCAGGCTCACTTGATAAAAAAAACCACTAAGTACAACTTAGGTGGTGACAGTGCCCTACCTTGATTATCTGATTATGAATTAGTTTTAAGTTCCAATTCCCTTCAGGCCCTATGGCATGTTTATGCCTTCCACTCTGACTCCCCATGTGGGATGTGTTTCTTCTTCAATGGAATATAAGAGCCTCACTATGACCTGGGTCTCGTATTTTGGTGTGGAGTTATATTTACAAGTACAAAGTTCAAGGTTCATGAAGAATTGATCAAAACCTACCATTAGTACATCATTATAACATAGGGTATGTTTCCATGGGAGGATAGAGGCAGGGAAAAGCAGATGGTAAGAGTAAGGGAGGGTCTAACCTAGCTAATTTAAAGAAAAAAAATCTAAATCTTGGTTGAATTAGAGATTGAATAGTCTTTTAGTAAGGGTTAATGTGTTAGTGAGAGAGTGTAGTGCTAAAGCCTTATATTTCTTTTCTCTTAGGCAATGATTTTGGAAAGTGATGCTAAGAAGTCCCCAAGATGGCCAATGGATATTTGACAATCCTACATGACATTGGTAATGTCTCGGTGCAACTTAGGGACATCCCTTGTGCAGTGTTAGATCTTAAAAGATAGGCTCATCTGAAAATGGTTATCCCTTGTATTTAGATCCATAAAAATAAGTCTATATCCATAGAAAACAAACTTGGAAAAATACAAAGGCTTAAAATGGTTGGATAAAAGGAAACAAAATCTGTAAATGCCATATTAGCAAGAGGTAAAACACAATTATTAAAAGAAAATTACTAATATCCAACAACAAAAGAAGACAAAACTCACCCTTGGCCTCTGAAAGAACCAAAAATGTGCTTCCCTCTGAAGTACTCTAAAATACTTACACCTTTGGGATAGAAGCATTATTAGATAGTCCATTAATATTCAATAGTTCATGTCCATTTGCTTTCCAAAACATCTTGTCCATTTTCCCACTCCCTCTGCAATTTCCTAGACGATGCCAAATTGGGAGTGGAATAATGGCTTGATCTTTCTATAGAACCTTCTGACCTTGCAAATAAAAATCTTGACTGCTTGCTATTTTGAGACTTCCATGAACTTGATATTTCCTTTGACAGCCCATTGCATTTATTAGTCTCAATAAGGAGTAAATTTTCTAAATTGTGAGGACTATTTAATACACTATCATCTGAATCAAAATTAAAATACAACATGTTTGAAATTATACTATTTTCTCCAACACTTGAGCCATTCATATAAACTTCTGGAAGGATATTACACACTAGATTCTCCAAGAATTCTAGCTTTCTAGAACTGGCATTAGAATCTCTAGCAATTTCTACTTTCTCAGGAATTTGAAAACCAGTACTTGTACTTCTATCGGTTGCATCTAACATAGACTCATTTTCAAAATTTTGGATAGAGCTTGTACTAGTATTTCCAGCTTCTGAAACTGATTTTTCCTCTAACATAGGCTCATTTTCACAATTTTTGATAGAACCTGCACTAGTCTTTTCAGCAATTGAAACTAATATTTCCTCTTCTTTATGATCAGTAACTCTGAAGCTGTCACCGTCACCATTAAAGGTGCAAGTATTTACATACTTTTGATGAAGAGAACAATATTTAGAACTATAATCATCCACTGAAAAATGGACTTTTTCACGGTAGGAGCTTCACAACTATTTGGCTGCATATAAATTTTTAGGATTTTTTTTACAGGTATTAAAGATAATTGACTAGTAATTTTCAAATTAAATAAACATAACCAGTCATTGAAGAATATTATCAAATATTACATAATTAGATATCATTCAAGTATTTAAGTAGCTAGGTTGATACAGTAAATAAAACTATATACTAAATAGACCATCTATAACATACATACATGACCTATGAATTTGGAAAAAATCACGTACTTAGCATTATTATCCATTGTACAAGCTGCCAACGAATTCAATCATAGA
This sequence comes from Pseudotsuga menziesii, assembly GCA_001517045.1. Taxonomy (NCBI): domain Eukaryota; kingdom Viridiplantae; phylum Streptophyta; class Pinopsida; order Pinales; family Pinaceae; genus Pseudotsuga; species Pseudotsuga menziesii. The sequence goes on from LPNX011146647.1 coordinate 266,350, forward strand.
TCATTTTGGGCTTACCTCTCCATCTGATTTCAGAACCATTGTATGATACTTTGCTGTAGAAACTGCCACAAGGCATTGACCTTTCAAAGACTCAACTGCACAGGGAACATAATTCGAAGCAGAATTGGAAGTGCCATAACCAAGTTGACCTTCCCTGTTGCATCCCCATGTATAGACTTCTCCAAACTCAGCTACTGATCTACTATGCTTATTAGCTACTGCCATTGCAATGAGTCTTGTCTTGAGAGAACTAACCATACGAGGTGTTGCTTGCATATCAACTGAGGTGTATCCAAGTTGACCCTCTGAAACAACAAGAAGAAAAATAAATAAACCATGGATTTATTCATCAACTTGCAAATGATAATTCCTACAATCTCAAACAAATAAACCGTGACTCAATTCATTAATGTGAAAATGAAGTCGTCCACTCTGTCTATTCACAAGTCCTCAAAAAAGAATAACAAACATGTGAAAAATAATGCAATCACCTTGCTCTTAGAGCAACATAATACTCATGATCAAAGTCAAAAGATATACAGAAAATGGCAAATCGGAACACTTGAGTTTCTCAATCACAAGACGATTTTAAAACAAATGTTTTAACCCTTTTCAGCTTGATTGAGCATTTCTAGAAAATATACTTAGCACATGCATAGGATACAAACTGAAATAGAATATTTCAAATTATAGATAGAACAAATTCATGGGGCCAGTGAGCTCAAAACAAGAAACAAACAAACAAAAGTGTTAAGAAATAACTTAGTCTCATAATATAGGCAACAAGGTCCATCTTAATGAGAGAATCAAAATATGAATCTAGATCATGATGTCACTTACCTCGGTTTGATCCCCAAGTAAACACCTCCTCTCCAACAGTTGTAACAATAGAATGGTGCTTTGTTGCACCAACTACTACAACACACTGTTGTCCAAATCAACTGAATACTTGACGAGGGGTAATCACAGCAACTTGACCACTACAATTTCACACTTCTAATAAATTTTCTTATCTAGCAATACAATCTGCCTAACATAAACACCTATGCAATTGGTGGTTCCCTCATCCATCTATAGGGTGATTGCTTCCATGGATGTGGGTGCAGCAGTGAAGACGCCTCTAGGAGAAGCACAACAGCTGTTGTCACACACAATTCTTTGGTTGAGGGTGCATGCATGCTTGCATCCTATAGGTTGAGGGTGGAAATGAGTCATATGCAACATTTTCTAGATTTAGCGGTGGAAATAAGTGTATGATAATATTTAAAATTTTTAAAATAAATGAGCCATACCTCAAAAAGTTTCCCATTTTGAGTTGTCCTTGTTAATGTGCAGTTCATGCTTATTAGAGATTCTGTATTTTTTCTCAAGTCAGTGTAAAAAACTATCACTGAATATGGAAACACTGCATTTAGTTTATATAGTTTTCTCAAGTTTTTAATAGCTAGTAATACAAGTGTGTTTCAAGCTTATGAGGTTCATTTGCTTTTTTTGACAATGACATTGTTCTTAGTAGCATTTATACTTTTCATCTTGTCATGTAAAGATATGTATCTGTGTTAGCTTTTCTTTCACCATCATTATATGCCTGTCTTATTCTCCTTTGTAATGCTAAGTTTAGTACTTTCCAAGTAGGCTCTTCTCGTAGAAGCCTCAACACTGTTTACGTATGTGCTACTGTTACAGTGGATGAATTAATTTGAATATGAAGCTTTATTTTATATATGTTATTATACAATTCGATAGTGCAACCTTTACATAATATAGTCAGATCGCAATAATACACACACACATAAAGAAAGACTACAATGGATGTGTTTATTTGTAGATAAATGTTCGTTATGCACATTTCATTATATAGTTTGATGATTGCTCTGTTTTAGTACCACCTTTTCATTTCTTTCAATTGCACCTAGAGAAGTGAGGAACTTTACATCTCAAGGTTGGGGGAGGTATCTTCATTACTTTGTGTATAAGTGTCTGTCTTCACATGTGTGTTTTTCTATCTGTCTTCATGTGTGTGTGTAATGCAAAAAAGAGGATAACTATTTATGGCCTAGAGGTTTGCACCTTGAGTTTTGATCACTCTTGGTGCTTAATAGATCCAGATTTGAGATGAATATATTTTAGTATAAGCTAAATGTAATTTATTGTTACACAAAAGTGCTGCTGAGATGTGGACACAGGGGTCACTTCATAAATGAAACATCAAAATATTTTCTAGCTTGCTTTTTGCTGGCATGCATTATCCATTAGGTTTCAAAGTAATTTTTCCTATTCATGGGATACTCGTACTAAATTGTTCCTTCTTTGTTCAGATAGTGAGAGAGTTGCTAGAATACAAGGGCATTGATCTGAATGCTCTGAATAAGTTAAAAGAAACAACACTTGATGTAGAAAAAAAATCACATTTTATGGAAGTTGCACCAAAAATCAAGAGTGCATTGAAAGAAGCTAGTGCTGAAAAAACATATAAGCCAAGCTAAAGAAGAAAGAGAGCTAAAACAAACTGTTAGTGACATAAAGTATGATGTGCATACATGACTTGTGCAGATTGAAAAAACACAAAGACGAGTTTCTGGAATTGTAAATGAAATAAATGATTTTTAGTCAAAGGGAATTAGAAATACAGTCTACTCTGTGACTGTTGTTGCAGTTCTTATCACAATAATAGCCTTTGTAGCTATTTACACTGTGCCTGGTAACTATGCAGGGCCACAAAACCTATTATTGTAGCTAAGAAGGTGGCATTCGAAATATTTTTCATTTTTGACTCGATTGGACTGTTCATATCTCTTGCAGTAGTGGTTGTACAGGTATCACTAGTTGCATGGGAAAGAAAGGCTCAAAGTAAAGTGATTTTTGTATTTAACAAGCTCATGTAGATGGCTTGTATGTGCACTTTAGTGGCTTTTATTGCATTGTCCTTCATTGTTTTTAGTCACCATGTTCTGTGGATTGCAATTACTGTAACTATAATTGGCGGATCCATAAACAAAATCACAACCAGGCTTATCTCTAGGACAAGGTTTGATAGCTAAGAAGGTGGCATTCGAAATATTTTTCATTTTTGACTCGATTGGACTGTTCATATCTCTTGCAGTAGTGGTTGTACAGGTATCACTAGTTGCATGGGAAAGAAAGGCTCAAAGTAAAGTGATTTTTGTATTTAACAAGCTCATGTAGATGGCTTGTATGTGCACTTTAGTGGCTTTTATTGCATTGTCCTTCATTGTTTTTAGTCACCATGTTCTGTGGATTGCAATTACTGTAACTATAATTGGCGGATCCATAATTTTGGGGACATTAGATACCATGTGCTACTTTGCACATAGAAATTGATTTGGAAGAAATTGTTCTGGAAGGAAGATCAGAAGGTCATCCCAAAGTAGGTCTTACTCTTGGTCAGTCATGGAAGATCTATCAGATTCAGATATCGAAATCTAGAAGATATATGCAATCTAATTCGTTTGAGCTGCATTTTATTATTTTGGAGTCTCTGGCTAATCCAACTTATCAAAGTTAGGTTCATAATTTCATCGGGTATGATGCCAGCATTGGAAAAGTATATGTCACTCAGTCTTGCTAGTGGTGAGGCCATATCACTTTGCAAGTTGATATTATAGTTGACTGATAAGATGTTGGAGCATATATTTATTTAGGGTTCCTACAAGTTGAATCATGCTCTCTGAAAGTCCATTTATTCATCATCACTTTGATTACATTGATATCTAGTACCATTTCATTAAGAACATAGTTCATAAGGGTGCAGTGAACTTATAGTATGTTCCTTCAAATGTGCAGTTCGTAGACATTTTAACAAAGCCCATAGATAAGGGGAAGTTTGAGATGTTAAAAGAGTGACTGGGCTTGGTGGCTCCAACCTTGTGGGGTTAGTTCTCTCAAGACAAGACTCATTGTAGTGGCAGTAGCTAATAAGCATAGTACATCAGTATCCGAGTTTGGAGAAGTCTATACATGGGGATGCAACAGGGAAGGTTAACTTGGTTACGGCACTTCCAATTATGCATCAAATTATGTTCCCTATGCAGTTGAGTCTTTGAAAGGTCAATGCCTTGTGGCAGTATCTGCAGCAAAGTATCATACAGTGGTTCTCAGATCAGATGGAGAGGTAAGCCCAAAATGAGCTATGATTGAATTCATTGGTAGCTTGTACAATAGATAATAATACTAATTACGTGATTTTTTCCAAATTCATAGGTCATGTATGTATGTTATAGATGGTTTATTTAGTATATATTTTTATTTATTGTATCAACCTAGCTACTTAAATAATTGAATGATATCTAATTTTATAATATTTGATAATATTCTTCAATGACTGGTTATGTTTATTTAATTTGAAAATTACTGGTCAATTATCTTTAATACCTGTAAAAAAAAACCTAAATCTAAGCATGGATGTGTGGCAGAATAAAAATAAAATCTCCCTAGGACAAGGGAAGTATGCATTATATATCCTGAAGAGATTCGGGATGATGGAATGTAAGGCCATGACCACACCTATGGCATTGAACCTAAAGCTATTGAATGATGCTCCATCAGAGACGGATGATGCTACGATGTATCATGAGATGATTGGGTCCTTGATGTACATGACGAATACAAGACCATATATTTTCTTTCTTGTGAACACATTGAGCCAGTTCCTCACAGATCCTAGACATGTTCACTTGATTTCTACAAAGCATATTCTAAGGTACCTGAAGAGTACAATTGAGTAGGGGATCAGGTGTGATCTCTTGGTTTAGCAGGAAACAGTCTTGCATAGCACTGAGTACAACTAAAGCAGAGTATATCACAACTTGTTCAGATAATTGTGAGGCAATATGGCGGAGGAAGCTACTGTTTGATTTATTTAATCTCCAATTGAATGCTACTTATATATATTGTGACAACCAGAGTTGTGGGAAGTTTCCTCAGAACCCAGTGTTCCATGACAAGTCGAAGCATATCAAGATCAAATATCACTATATCAGGGATATGGTGCAGAGAGGATCAGTGAAAATCCAGTATGTTGCAAGGGATGAGTAGATAGCTGATCTATTGACCAAGCTATTTCCCCATAATGAAGTTTGAGCACTTCAGGGAGAAGCTTGGTGTTCTATAGATTGAGGTTCCTTCCAAGGGGAAGTGATGAGTCCATGAGCCATTTTGACATGGTGAGAGGATTGGTTCCTTCCATGGTCATATATAAGTGCAGAGATGCTCTGATATGATTGTGGGTTGTGTTACCACATGATTACTGTAGAGACATTCTAATGTGATTAAGGGATGTGTTCCCACATGATTAGATATAAGTGCTGAAGGCCATTCTCTAAGACAATGGAGGCACCTGGTCAGTTACCAGGAAAAATCAGCCTAGAGCTGAGAGCCATTCTAATATGACTATGGGATTGGATCCCACATGATTAGATGTAAGTGCAGAGCCATTCTGATATGACTGTGGGATTGGCTACCACATGATCAAATGTAAGTGCAGAGCCCTTCCATGTATGGTAGTAGTTGTGTCCTACCATGCCACTGGTTGTAAGTGTTGTTCCTTTCCATAGATGATAGTAGGTGTTTCCTATCATGCTAGTGGTTGTAAGTGTTGTTCCTTTCCACAGATGATAGTAGGTGTGTCCTATCATGCTGTTCATTGTAAGTTTTGTGCCTTTCCATATATTATAGTACGTGTGTCCTATCATGCTGGTGGTTGTAAGTGTTGTTCCTTTCCATAGATGGTAGTAGTTGTGTCCTACCATGCTGGTTATTGTAAGTGATATTCCTTTCGACAAATGATAGTAGGTTTGTCTTATCATGCTGGTGAATGTAAGTGTTGGCCCTTTCTAACATGGTTCTTGGATGTGTTCCTCCCATGGTCAGATGTGAGTGCTGGGCATGCCTTTCTAACATGGTTCTTGGATGTGTTCCTCCCATGGTCAGATGTAATGGCTAGATGGCCCATTCTGACTTAGGGTCAGATATAAGCATTGAAGAAGACCTACATGGAGGATAGGCTTACAACCAACATGAAAAAGGGCTGGCTCTGTAGAACTTCCTATGACGAGAAGAATCGAGAGATAGCACCAGTGATGATACAGTAGTGATGATCCAGACTTAATGAATATCCAGTGATGATTAAGATCCGGTGATGATCCAGATTCAGTGATGTTCCAAATCCAGTGATGACCCAGATCCAGTAGTGAAGATGACTTGAAGATGAAGATACCTTGATGATGATCCATGAAGAAGACCCATGCTGATAAACTATGTCGAGAGAATACCTTCCTAGTTAAGAGGGAGTGTTGATGTATTTGTAACTTGGAATGTATGCACTTGTATATTTTATGTATTGTACCCCGATGTTTATTCCTGGAAGTATCTGTAATGTAATTGAGTCATGTCATGCCCCGATGTTCCTATCAAGAGATTCAATAATGTAAACAAGTCATGTAAATTCATAGAAGGTAACCCTCCCTATTGTTCAAGGTTTAAAGTCCCCATAGCTGTGGGGCCCTAGGGTTATTAGAATCTCCTAGAGAAGTCAGCCCTAGTGAGTTATTTTCAAGTCAGGAATTAGTATAAATAGAGAGTGAGCCTCTCTATTTAACACAAATTCACTCACACTCAATTGTAGCGCGGAACTGAGAGAGAAGAAGAAGTTGGGACAAGAGAGAGAGAGACTACTTCTCTCGGGAAATCATCTTACTATTTTGGGTTTTAATTTTGGTGCTGATTCTATCTCTGAGGCAGTCGCAGGGTTTTCTCCTTTATGGTTTCCCTGAGGAAAAACTTTGTGTTCATTGTCTCTTATGTTTGATTGTTGTGCTTGTTATTCTCTCAGATAAGATCCTAAGATCATATTGTTGAAATAGATAAAAAACTAACAAAATATAGGTGCTAACTTACCACACCTACCCAAGCTCAACGAGCTTCATTTGGATTTTAATTTCAGGTAAACATGATCACCTATTCGAAAGTTTTTAACTTTTCTTTTCCAATACGCGTAACGTTTCTAGAGGTCTTGAGATACTTTAAGGTTCACCTGGACCTTGGTAATCAACTGTTCCAAGTCCATCAATAAATCAAGCCCTAACATGAGATGATCCACTGAGATATCCCGAGTAACCGATGTTCTACACTTCTGTCCATAGAGTACCTCAAAGGGGCTCATCTTAGTGGAAGTCTTATAACCATTGTTATACACAAACTCTGTGAGATGCAGGTAATCATCCCTCTTCATGGGTTTGTTCATGACATACATCCTAAGCATGTCCTCAACACTCTAGTTTACTCTTTCTGTCTTCCCATCCATCTGTGGGTAATACATAGTGCTAAAGTTCAACTACGTCTCCAATCCAGAGAATAAATATCTCCAAAAGTTTTCTGTAAACTTAACATATCGATCCAATATGATTTCCTTGGGTATACCGTGCAGTCTAAACATCTACTTCAAGAATATATTAGCAATGTACACTACCTTGTAGGTTGAATTCACAAGGATGAAGTGTGCTTCTTTCGACAACTTGTCGATGACTGCAAAAAAAGAATCATTTTGCTTCTTAATTTTCAGTAAACCGATGATGAAATCCATAGTAATGACCTCCCACTTCCATTCTGGAATGGGTAACAACTGTAGCAATCCCAAAATATGTTGTTGCTCAGCTTTAAATAGCTGGTATTCCTAACATTTCATGATAAAGATTGCAATGTCAGCCTTTAACTTAGGCTAGAAAAAAATGTCTCTTGGTGGTGGATATCATCTTTTGATATCCAGGGTGCCCTCAATAGGATACCCGATGAAATTCGATGAGGATGCTGGACTGAATGTTCCCTCCTTATGGAAGGTATAATCGATCCTTGGACCATAGCAATCTGGATTCGTCTACGTTGTATTCTTTTTGTTGTTGAAACAACCTGTCCTCTTGGACTTTCTTGAGGATTTCCACATAGAAGGGGTTAAATCTGTTGGTCGCTCTAATCCTCTCATGCAAATATGCATCAGTTTGACTCAAAGTCACCTCATATATCGTATGTGTTCATCATATCAAAGAATCACCAACCTTATTCTCTTCTCCCTTAATGTGCTTTAGATCGAAATGGTACTCACTAAGGAAATACAACCATCGAGCTTTCCTTGCATTTAGATCCAGTTGATCAAATCAATATTTCAGACTCATATTGTCTTCCTTAGGAAGGAACTTCCTTCCCATGAGGTAGTGCCTCCACGTCCTCAAATCCTAGATGATGGCCACTAACTCAAGATCATGTGAAGGTTAGTTTTGCTCATTCTCTTTTACCTTATGTGATTCATAACACATTGCATGATCATTCTGCATGAGAAATCCTCCCAGTGCTTCCTTGCTTGAATCTGTGCAAACAATGAAATCACCATCGTGCTCCACAATTCATAACACCGGTGTGGTCATCAAAAGCTGCTTAATCTTTTAAAAACTTTCTTTGCACGTATAATTTCATAAGAACTTACTTTCTTTCCTTTGCAAAGCAGTCATGGGGCAAGCAATTCTCAAGAATTTCTCAATGAAAATTCGATAATATCCAGTTAATCCCATAAAGGACCTAATGTCAGTGACACTAGTAGGGGTAGGAAAATCCTTTATGGATTTAATGTTTTTTGGGTCCACAACTATCAGTGTCTTGCAGATAATGTGACCTAAGTCCTGTATTTGTGGTTTGTAAAAATAACATTTACTAAACTTAGCGTAAAGCTGGTGTTCTCTCAAAACTTGTAGTACTATGTGAAGGTGTTCTTCTTTATTCTTGGAATAAACCAATATGTCATCTATGAATAAACCATATACTTATTGAATATGTTTTTCATCATATACATAAAGTTGGAAGGTGCATTGGTCAACCCGAATGGCATCACTACAAACTCGTAGTGCATGTACCGCGTACGAAAGGTGGTTTTGTGAATGTCCTCGTCGTGAATCCATACCTGATAGTACCTAGATCACAAATAAATATTTGAAAAGATTATGGCTCCTCCCACCTGATCAAACAATTCATCAATCCTAGGGAGTGGATAATGGTTCTTGATAGTCATTTTGTTCAACTGATGGTAATTGATGCACATCCGCATCGTACGGTCTTTATTATTTACAAAATTTATTGGTGCTCCCCAAGGAGACACACTGGGTCAGATATACCCTTTATTTATCAACTCCTACAACTGCAGTTTGAGTTCCACCAATTTAGGTGCACTCATTCGGTAAGGGGCCTGGGAAGCCAAAACTAATCCTGGGGTCAGTTTGATGGAAAATTCTAGGTCTCATTTCAAAGGTAATCCTGGATTTGCTTGGGAAACAAATCCTTGAATTCTTCAAGAACACTGAAGTATTCAATTCGTTGTTCTCTTTTAGACTCTATGTATTGGATGTTTATTACAAACATCTTACATCCATTTATTGACGCATTTATTTGCTTATAAGGCAGATATTTTCCTTGCGGAAACTTTATTTGGAATTCCTTGAACCTTTACTTGGTTACCTTGGCCATCAATACACAAGATTCACTTGTGTAAGCAATCAAGCATGACATGGTGCTGTTGCAACCGGTCCATGCTGGTAAGTATATCATATGATCCTAAAGGTAGGATATCCAGGTTTAATTTCATTGGATAACCATTCGTGTTTACCTCACATTATTTAACTATTTCTGAAACTTTCTATTTCATACCTATGGCTAACTGTACCAAACAAGGTATATCATGCTTTACTTTTCCTAGTTTGCATTCATCAACAATTTTAGGAAAAATATAGCTCTGGCAAGCACCATGATCAATAAGTATTGAAATAGAGGTGTTCAATATCTTACCTTCTAACTTGACCATTGTAGCTTGATGATATTCATATCATCCATCCAATTTTGCATAAATAAATAATGTTCCAGCTATGTACTCAACAGTTGGTTCTTCTTGTAACTTGAACAAGACCCCACTGGTCTTGTTCTTACAATCACAAGCATAATGATGCCCACTGCATTTCCAACACTTGATTTGTAGTGGGGTAGCATTGGCTCCACCTTCTACTAGCTTGTTAACATTAGGAGCTAGTACATAAGGCTTCATACCAGATTTATTGAAGTTCTTGTTTGCTGGAAAGTTGTTATTCCAATTTCTGTATGACTGTGGGTTAAACCCAGGTTTGCAGTTATCAGAAAATTTATTAGACTTGTCTCGGTTTTGGTTCATGTTCGATTTCCTTATATTTCCATGCTCATAACATAGGCTAGCTTTGTGCAGTGTGGTATCCAAATTTTTTGGTATGTTGAACTCATCCTTTCCCAAAAATTTAGAGGAAGACATCCTTAAAATTGCTAGATCTTTACCTTTTCATCCTTAATGCATGGTACATAATGTAAAATATCTAGAAATCTATTAATAAAAGCATCCATAGTCATGGATCCCATACGTAGCTCATGAAACTCTTTCACTTTTCTGTCAAAGAATCTTTCCAACGTATATTTCTCTTGGAAGAGTTTTTGGAAGTTATCCCAGCATATTTATTTTAGCTCATACTTCTTGGTGTGTTTTAAATCTCTCCAGCACCTTGTTGCCTTTCCATTCAGGTTATAGATGGCAAGCCAAGAATTCATATCACTTGAGTAGTTATGAACCTGGAAATATTTTCTCATGCCCAGCAACCACTCCTCAACCTTCTTCTCAGTGTTTACTTCACCTTCATAGTTTCGGGCTCTTGTTTTTCTAAACTCCCCTTGAAGACTGTCATTGCTTATTCATTTCTTTATTCGAGGAGAAAGAGATTCATGACTAGAAGGACTTTGATGATCTCCTTTCGGTGCTTCAAGGGCACACTTCTCTTTTTATTCTTCTCTTGGGATGTTGGCTCGTTTATGGCAAGGTTCTCTTTTGGAGCTATTTGTGGACTGAGTAGGTTTACCCTACAGGCTTCCTCCCATCATATTTCTCAGTAATGCTTCATTTATAACTTGCTGTTCTTTCCTTTCCTTAAGACTATCTTCTTTGAGACTTCATAATTATGCTTGAAAACTGTGTATAGCCTTCAAAATATAAGAATTCATATCCACCAACAGTTTTGATTCTGGGGTGGGGTTGTTAATATTTCCTTGTCGACTGTTATCTTCTTCACTATTCATAAACTGAATTGTTCAGTAAAAGTTTCCTGAAATTTTAAAAATTTTAAAAAACAATATTTTTTTTTTTTTTTTTTTAGTAACAAATTCAATAACATACTTTATTTTCTTTGTAGTAAATGCTTGGTGCACCCATAAGTCTCTTAGTATTGAAACTGGGCTCTGATACCACTTGTAATCTCCCCAAAAATTGAAAAAAAATATTTGTTAGGCTAGTAAAAACTACCTATGAGGAATATTATTGAACTTGCAGAATATAACATACGATGGATGTACCACTGTTTGGTCCTAAGCTATTCTTATGTTCTATCATCTCACTTTCAGTTGTGAATATTATTGTATTTTACTTGCGATGTCATAATGCTTGTTTGCTACATTAATCTTATGGTTATACATTATGGTGTATGTGTCGTTACTCGATTATATGCTTTGATTTTTTCTGCATGGTTTTACTTGTTATTTATCTGGTTTTAACTTAACTTTGTTTCTGGAACTAAAGTGGGTGGAGTGGAGGGACTAGTTCTCCCATGACGGTCTGAGAGGTAAAGTGTTCACTTGTCTAGCAAGCTTACTTAGTTCGGTTTGAACTAAGGAACCTCTTCTATTTCATATGCAAGCTATACTTAGCAACAGGGATTTAAAGAGCGCTGAACATTTTGATCATTAACACACCTACTATTTGTTATTATTCTTCCTTACAAACTTAGATTGATAGCAAGGTAATTACTATATTCATTAATTATTTAACATAGATAAATTATCTATGTGATACCTTTCTATTCATTTTGTAATTTTGGATTCACTGTTTATCTCTTAATCTATTTATGTTTTTATTTTTTCTTTAATAAAAGTATTAGCATACCTTTTATTATGTGTTTGATAGGTTTACAAATCATTGGTTAAAGGCCCATTATTGGCTTATGGATAACAAGGTTACTGTGACATATTTCATATGCCATGGTTCTTAGTTAGTAGGAAAAGGAGAGTCAAAGGTTGAGGGATTAGAGCCTAAGTTTTACATGATAGATATGTTATTTAAGCATGGGTATTAATGGGATAACCCACACATTGCATGGACTATACCTTACATGATACCTTGTAATATAAACTTGGGGTGACGAGTTGTAACATATGGTTTTGAATTATGCGATGGGGTTTAAGGCCCTGCATGGACATGGAAACCTTGAAAATGTAATGTTTGTAAACAATGGAGATGTGGGTTTTGGTTTGATATTGGACACTAGGATGGTTCCATTAATGCATCTCGGGGTTTAGGGAAACCCAAGATTAGGGCTTGGCTCCACGAGTGACTTGGTCATTTCACTTGTCTTGTGGGTTTTGGTTTGATATTGGACACCAGGATGGTGCCATTAATGCATCTCGAGGTTTGGGGCAGCCCAAGCTTAGGGCTTAGCTCCATGAGTGACTTGGTCATTTCACTTGTCTTGCTGATGGTTTGGTCTTGTCTCTATGTAGAGGATGGAGACGACACCCTGGTTAACAAAGGTAATATTCGTTGGTTTCATGGTAGCATTTGATGTTTATTTTCGTGGCTCATCAGTTTCATAATTCTCACCATTCATTGTTTTGTTGGTGGTTGCAGGTGACAGGAATAGCATGGAGCTTCATGGCTCAGGTTTTTGCAACTGGTTCATGGGTAATGCCATAGGTGCACATCAAGCCTATTAAATGACCTACACTTGTGACCTCTCAACATTATGGGTAGGAATGGTTTATCACGTTGTTGTTTGGGTGTTATGGTAGGAATTCGATTTGCCTTTGGGAATGTGTAAGCAAGGTTTGGTTTTGCAAAAATAATAAGGGTGTTGTTTAATAGAGAAAAGGGGAACCTTGAGACTTTTAGATGACTCTTCTTTTTGTTTATGTAATTCGTAATTTGAATTGGGGCTTTATGCCATGGGCTATACCATTTTTTACAATGGTGTCATAGCCCTTGGCATGACTATGTAAATTGTATTAAGGTTATAAACCACTGAGTTTTGAGTATATACCATGTTTCCTTTATTTTTTCATGGTTATTAAACAATACTGTGTGTATGAATCCATCTTGCATTTTTATTAATGCGTTGTGATTATTTAAACCTTGGGTTACATATGGCGTTTATCCTTCACGATGAGTCTGTGTATTGTTACTTCCATTGATTTTAATAGTTGAATAAAGGGAAAATATAGTGACAATGAATGGGTTGGGGCCATGCTGTGAATGGCATGAGTGCCCTTCCATGGCAGCTACAACACCATAGAAGGTTTAGGATTCACGATTTGGTTTTTAATATGTAATGTGGAAATGTGTAAGATCCATGGGTGTAAACCCATAATGGCTCAGGCTATCATCGCTATAGGTTGATTTGTTGATAGGAATAAGTTAATCACAAGGTTTAGGGGACTTTGTATTTATTTTAAGTGGTCAAGGTCGTGCTTACAGTGTAGGGTGTAGACACGAGAGTCTCACGACCTTGTTGTAGCATAGTGGTGTTATTATTGTAGCCCACATACACTATGTGTGTAGTGTGGCCTTGATAAATATAAAACGACCCTATACATTTCGAATCCAGGTTGTTACTTGTATAAAAACTTGGCACTGTTTCTAGAAGATTATAATGCAGGTTGTAAAGAAAATGATTCCTGTGTATTAATGTAATTTTATGGTTTTAATTCGTTATCTAGAATGAAGGCATGATTATGTAATTGACTACTTCTTATTCATTTTATGTTGTGGTTTTTATTAAGGCATGTGACTTGGATTTGTATACCCACAGGGGTTGATACCATGACCTCTGTGTAATTTAAGGGTTTTGAAATATTACTTGGTTATTATTAAGTGATGACTGTGAGAAATATTAGATGGGACTTTAACTAATTTATGCATATGATTATGATGTTGTTACTAAAATATTTAGGACTGTGGATTTTAAATAGTGAAAAGAGATTTGATCTTGGACCAAAGAATGGTCATGATACTTACTCAGTTCATTGTTTATGATGATGTTAGTTTTAATGGGATGATTTAATCACTAGTGCAAAATGAGAGATTAGTGACTAGGAGACCAAAAATTTTGGTCACCACAATTTTTTTCAAGGGATAAATGACCAAAATTGATAAATTTAATTGGGCTAACTAAAAAAGACCAAGATAAATCACCACTTTTGGTCACGGGATAAAACTAAACTAAAAAAGACCAAGATAAATGACCAAATTTGGTCACGAGATATCTAGACTAAAAATGACCACATAACAATTGGTCATTTATTTGGTCATTTTTAGTTGTGGATCAGTTCGGCAATGGAAAATTACAATTTTGACAATGAATTTGTACATTTTACTAAATTCTAAGAGTGCAGATGGATTCAAAGATCCCTAGAACCTAGTAATTTGTAAACCTCCTCATGTGTCACAACTCCATTGTTGACAACAAATTATCTATGACAATGTCCTAACGGTGAGCTATGGCTTATATATTTGATAATAACTATACAAATATACCTATATACATTTTTTTAAAAATATTTTATATATAAATAATATTAATTATTAAACTATTTGTATTATAAACTTGAAAAGAAAATGTTACTAAGTATTTTCTTTACTATATACTAATAATATATATAAGAAAAAAAGTAACTTATATATTTATTATAATAATAATAATAATAATAAAACAAAATTTAGAAAACAAAACAAGTTAAAAAAATAAAATTTTCATTCACGGCACCACATTAGTGTAGTTTAACCATTTTGGTTTTGGCACCAACTTGAAGTGGTGGGTGCCAATGTAGAACAATCTTCCCCTTTCATTACCATATGATAGGCATCTTTATAAGATTACATTTCACTCCGGTGACTGTGTTTAAGGCTTCAATGGCACAAAGTATGTTTCAATCTATGTCCATCCCAATTTTTTTTCAATTTATTGTTTTTAAATTTAATTGATATTGGAATGATAAAATATCAATTAATATAAATAATATTAATTATTAAACTATTTGTATTAGAAACTTAAAAAGAAAATGTTACTAAGTATTTTCTTTACTATATACTAATAATATATATAAGAAAAAAATTAACTTATATATTTATTATAATAATAATAATAATAATAAAACAAAATTTAGAAAACAAAACAAGTTAAAAAAATAAAATTTTCATTCACGGCACCACATTAGTGTAGTTTAACAATTTTGGTTTTGGCACCAACTTGAAGTGGTGGGTGCCAATGTAGAACAATCTTCCCCTTTCATTACCATATGATAGGCATCTTTATAAGATTACATTTCACTCCGATGACTATGTTTAAGGCTTCAATGGCACAAAGTATGTTTCAATCTATGTCCATCCCAATTTTTTTTCAATTTATTGTTTTTGAATTTAATTGATATTGGAATGATATAATTTTAGCCTAGAAATTGTCTCAGAAATGGCCTTTTTAGGTTAAATTTGATCATCCTTTTTTTAAAATTAAAATTCGTACATAAACTTAGAACTTTAAAATTGCTTCAACAATTGTTCAAATGTAAGCTAAAGATGATGTTAAGGAAGATGGATTATCCAAGTAGCCTGGTGAACAAACACTTGTAAAAAAGAGTATGGATAGCCTATCCATTCGTTTTTCATTTTTCATTGTTAATGTTTTGGCTTGAGTTATTAATTTCCAATTTGATGCACCTAATTTCCTCCTCTTTCGGTATGTGGCAGGTCTTTTGTTCAGCCGCCTATGAAACTGTGCCCATTTCGGATTTTCAACATATTGAACAAATAAATACGAGGGAGTGAGGAGGAGCATAAAAAAAGTAGACTTGTTCGGTGAAGCTGTGTTGTGTGTGATTCATGTGATTGGCGTGTTGGTACACTACTACATTTCGATCCAAAATTCGACGCCGCGTGGATGTCTCTTTTTAAACTTACCAAAAATCACAAGGATACATTTTTTTTTTTGTAAATGTGGCCACAAGCGTCGGTGAAGCGACAACTATTTTCATAACCGTCGGTTAAGCGACGGCGTGTTAGTAAGCGTCACTTAAGCGACAGAGCCTTTAATTGGTCAACTATTTAACATGGAAAGCGCCATCACATATGCGACGCTTAGGTTCATTTCCTACACACACTCATATAGTTATAGGAGATTCAACCATAATTATTAACCACTTGTTTCACAACTCAAGTTTTAGAGATCCTACTCTCCTTAGACTAGTCCAATGAACGTAATTATTGGAAAAATGCTTTGAAACAATATCTTACTATTACGTTTTGAAAAAAAAAATACCATGGCAAATTTGTAGGTGAATCTTGCACCTCATTTGGAAAAATAAAAATCAAAGAAAAAGGGGGGGGGGGAACTAATCTTTAGTCATCTCCCATGAGTCATAATATTTTATCGAAGGTTGAAATGCATAATTGAATTCAAGACAAGTGGCGACCGTAGAGAATTATGGAGTCGAGCCCTTTAAGATTCACATCAACCATGGCACCTCTTCACCTCACACTTCAAGGATTTGATTTATTTGCAACAGAGATGCGACACCAAAATGGAAGTGGGATTAATTTAGTAATTTAGGTGTCAACTTGATGTATCATGGGGATATTTATTTGTAGAGCTTGGTTATATCTAATGCTTCTCGGATGCTTTGTTTACTTTGTGTTTGTTGTTTAGGGATCGTCTTTGTTGCTAGCTGAATACTAACTGTAGAGGACCCTTCCCTTTCTCAATCTGCATCAGATACCTTGGTTTTGATGATGCGTTGGGGATTTCAAAGGAATTTTCAATCATTATAGAGGATCCTTGGTTTTGGGCCAATGATATGGAGAACCACATTCACCTAAATCGATATGATATTTGTGAAGTTTTAGACTTGTGAAGAGGGGTTTGTCATTGTGAGGTACATGCAAAAGGAATGCAAGAATGTCATGGCCTATTAATAATGATATGAGAGAAATGGAGGAATAATCGAGAGAGAGGCCAAGACGATGAAAAATACTCATGGAACTAGTGAATGGAGGAAGTGGAATCCCAATTGGAAAGCTTGAAATCAAGACATTAGAGGACACCATTATAGGAAAATATAACAACATTAGGCTTGAAGAAGTGGAAGAGAAGTCCAAAGGGCTACTAGAGACAGTGGAGTAGTTGGAAGCATAAAGGAAACTGGCAAGGGAAGTGACACATTTGAACTCTCCTTCTTTACATTCCAATGGATTCTATGGGCCAAAGTTGTGGAGAGAAATGGAGGAGGTAATAGTATAACAAGGGGCACATCGTGATATAATCAACAAAGGAGGCCCATACCTCCAAGTTTGGTGGAAATACCTCTCATGAGAAAACTCCTCCTCAAATTCCAATGCTAATACATGGTTTACATATATGTTTGGTTAGTAGGATAGTTTGTAAAGCACTTCACATACCATTTGAAATATAGTAGATATAGTACAATTGAAATATAGTAGATATAGTACAATTAAATTGATTAACAATAGATAATGTATCAATAAATTAGTTAAGACAAGTAGAAGGTCACACTATTTATTGAATTATTTTTGAAACAATAAAAAACATTTACTAGTTTTGTATTATTATGTTTTTTTTCAAACATGACAAAGCTTATCATAACTTCTCTTACGAGATACCTTACATCCAAAGAAGAATAGAGATCATGAACGTTCAATATTATATTATCAATTTAGATAATTATTTTAGTACTTTTTTCTCCATACAAATACACCATTCTCTATGAAAATAAGAAAATTAATCTTTTATCGACCAATAGTGCTTCCCGCCAAAATTCATCCACAAGAAGTTGGCCCCAGTAATATCAGGGTTTTGTCATCAGGTTTCTACGCCTCTAGTCACAATCTTGACAACCCTCACCGAGATATCCCTCGAAATTCTGCTTCAATGGCGTTATGAATCTTCCTCAATCAATTTATTGAACGTCCTTTCAAACAATCGATTCTCTGTTAGTTTTCTTGACCGTTCGTCTGAGCAATTTGCAGGCAAACTTGGACACGTAATGTGAAGATTGGGGTAAAAATGTGAAGAATGTGGTTGGTGTCGATGACAATGAGAGTGGAGAAAATGAGAGTTTTGAAGAAGAAGAATCGGTGGAACGAAAACACAAGAGAAAACCCGTAACTACCCATAAGGGAGATTCTCGCAAAAAAAGGTTTAGGAAGAAAACCGATGGCAAGTCTCCTAGTTGTCAGTTAAAATTAGACAGCCCTGGCAACAAATTGCAAGGGGAAGTTAAATCAATTACTCTCACTGCCTATAAGCATGTTGACTCAATGCAAGAGAATACAAATTGCATGAAACCTTTGAGGCAGGATGATGGCAACACTATCTGTGAAAAGCTGAAGTCTGTACAAGGTAATGTCACCTTTATTCCCTTGTCCAATGTATTTTGTGTTTCATTTATTTCTTACAAATTATTTAAAAAATGAGTAGGGTTTGCCATTTTTCCCATTGAAAGTCTGTTGATAAGTTAACACAAAATTAAGAATGTTATGATGTAGTAGGAGCATGGTTTAAGCTCTCTCCATTTGGGCCTAGTCAGTTAGTAGCAAGCTGGGTCCCTAGATCTCTGAACCGTAGAGTACCATGGGTAAAGTTTAGATTGAATGTCCTAAATTGATTCTCAAAACACAGTTTCTTGATGAGGGATAGGGAGTTGTACCCTTTGTCGATTCAAGGCTAGAGAGGTTGTCACATGCTAAACGAGGCCCCATGAAGTGGACACCCATGTAGGCATAAGCTCTTGCAATCTCAATCTCTACCCCCGAAAAGTAGAACTATAGGTTAGAGAGAAATCTCCTCAATGCATTGAAGATCATGACCTTGTTTTGCCTAGATTGATCCTCAACTTTTGATGGTCACAAAAACTAGCCAGGGCATTAATTTGTCTTTGTAGATCCCCAAGAGCAGAGGCCATAAAGATTAATTCATTGGTGAAAGGAGCAGGGAAATCCACACTTGATATAGAAGGAAACAGGCAGCCATTTCCAACCTTAATGTGCTTGTGGATGAAGGATTCCAGCTGGTCAATGTAGACCCCAAAGAGGGTCCTTTGCTCCTCCTAAGAACTACTTTGATCAAAGGTGGAGCTTTTTAGAAAGGTTTTCTTTTACTCATTTGTCAGAAAGTGATCACCTTATATTAACAGGTTTGCCAACCTTGCCCTTAAAAATCACTATTAGGGAATAAGAGGGGTGATGACCTGATCATGTGGTAGGCATATAAAGAAAGTGAGATTTAAGAAGTAGATAAGATAAAAATATTTTGACTAAATAACATAAGAATTTTCTGAAGATTACTTAATATTTAAACTCATTGTCTCTTGATCGTAGTCTGTCTAACAAATCCCATCAATATAGCAAATTGCTAACTCCATAGTGTTGTCTTTATTGCATCTATATTCAAAGGGAGACTGCTGTTTCTATTGAATTTTGAAGCAGTAAGAGAAGAAAGAAAGAGATCATATCATGAAGGTTTTCAAAACTAAATTATCTTGTTCCTTTACATTATCACGCATATGACACAGAACTTTGAATAATCAGACCTTATCTTATTTTTAAATTTTTTTATCTACTGTTGACAAATTGTTATGTATTTGCATCTAACTAGCTTGTAGTTATAGTATCACATCTTAATTTGTCTTATTTCATTAGATTATAAGTACTGCATCTATTCAACTAAGATTTAAAGTCTTATCTTCAAAATAGAGATATCTCAGATACTGATGTGACAACTGGTATACAAAATGGACAATTTTAATCATTTTGTGTATATTTAGTATTGTCTCCTGAAAACTTGTTCCCTTAAGGAAAGCTGATTGTGCCTATAAGGTCTGAAGCACTTCCTTGAAATTAAGTAAATATGCTAACAAAACTCACAAAAAAGGTATTAAAATCTAATATTGAAAATTATAATCCTTTTCCAGCATTCTCTAAAAGCCGGCCACTTTAACATCAATCTACAGCTGAAGACAAAATGCATCTGATAAATATATTCAAAATACAATGTCAAACATGATTCTGATTGCTTGTATGGTTGCACTTATACCATTTCATTTTATGGTCTTTTGAAAGGACAGAATGTAATGTACCCCACTACTGCCCATCTTGCCATTTGATCATGCATACTAATCAAGGTATCATAAAGAATTTTAGAACATTGATATAATCAGCAGAACTTTTTCTAGAACAGCATTGATATAATTTACGGAACTTTTTAAATAATCATTCTATATTAAATTGCTTATGGAAGTTTTCAGAAGATTTATAAAACATTTATTGAAAGGAAGCCTTAGACAACTTCCAACATTGCCATTAGCATCTTTTCACCAATCATAATTATAATAGGTTACATGGATTCGAACAAACAAAGGAAAATATGTTTTTCCTATTGATAGTTACAGATGATAAGAATGTCCCCTTCATTTATAATGAGTAATTACAACCTACAGGGAATAAGCATGCACTAGAACTAATACCATCAGAAAATTATTTATCAATCACACAACGTGTGGCTATAAGTAAACAAACCTTAGGGGCACTCTCGATGTGGTCACTTGAATCAACAAAAGAAACATTCTTCTCCGAGGAAGAGCAAGTTGCTCCTACATCTCCAAACAAGGATAAAGAGTGATCTTCGGAACCATCAAATATGTCTTCATAGTTTTCAAAAGTGAGATCAACATCAGACATGTTAAAATCATTGCAAGGATCACCATCTTCACAAAGCCCAAGGTCTTGCATGTGTGGATCCCATAGCTGCAGATTAAAAGAAAAATAGCACTCAGACAACATCATCCCCAAAGTAGAAAGAGGTTGAATAAACATAATTTGCAGACTAGCAAATCCTCTTTCTAATGCACATTCACAAGCATGTTAACTTAATGCAACATGCCTTCTCTCTCGCAATATTGACAACAAATTAACTTAAGCACTGCTCACCTATCTTCACAGCTTCGAAACACAGGAAGAAACACTAGTTTCAGCTGGTTTGTTCACTAAAATTTTGACTGCATATTCTTCACAGGACAGAGCATTATAGCCCATCCATTGAGTGTTACTGTTTCTCCTTGAAAAAGTAACAATGCCATTATTTACTGATGCAAATTATGTTAGCTTCCCTATGATTTGGATCTCCTACTCATTGCTGTCATACTGTCTCTTCAACATACCCAAATAAGCTGCCCATGGAACATACTTCCCAGTGAGTGTATACTACCGAGGTACCCCATACTAGGATTCTCCAACCACCAAAAAGTCTTGGAACAACAGCCATACGTCTGTTGTTTTCTTTTTTACAAATCTCAGCAGGAAAACCCCTGTTCCACAACTCAATTATGCAAAAGTTTCCAGAATACATATATTGCCAGCTATCATAATTGTGTCATTGTTTGTAACTAAGTGGAAAAGTATCAAGTTCTTGTATGTATTCATGTTGTGTATTTGGTCTCGAGGAGTTTTATTGTCCTCTTTTTAGTATATTTGTTACTTTTATGAAAGCATTACTTTCTTAGCAAAAAATTGACTTGTCAAGTTTTTTTCATTGGATTGTCTACCATTGGTATTTGACAATATTGCGTTCTAATTCATTTAGGTTCCACTGCTTGAATTCTTTAAAAATCCAAGCAATAATAACAAGGATCACCAAGATTGCTATAGGCGTGATGTGTTTTCAAAAGCAGGAACTTCATACATGTATTGTTTTATCACAAATGTTATTATAAAATAGAAATTATCATATGGTTGAGTTCTTCTCATGGTTTATATTAAAATTTGAGTTATCTTAATCATGAGTAGGTTTTATTTTTTAAATGTTGCTTGGATCATAGTTATAGATTGCAATTACCTTCGCTTTGGCCTTTATGGTGCGGTATCAAGTGTTATGTTCAATATTATCGAATTTGAAGTCCTTTATGCAACTCAATATTTTTTTCAATTTGTGATAAATCAATGAATCCATGTCAACCTTAGAGCATGTCAAATGGTTGAATTAGATGTTAGAAGAACCGAGGTATTGGGAAATTCAGAAAAAAAATATTCAGTGCAAAGTTCGTTCATATACTGCTCGGAAATTATTTCTTGCTTTGCGCAATGCTGCCATTGATTTTCAGGCCTTATGGAGAAGTATTTCATGTTCATGTATATGTAGGTCTGCTAGTTCTAAATGTTTATGCATTTTGAGTACACTTGTTGTTGGTCGAAATTGTTTCTTTTTTCCATGTTAAATCTTATGAAATTACTATGTACATTTTTTAGTTATTTGTTTTTTTTTAGAGAGAAACAAAATTTATTGCTTAACATGTGTTGTTTGTAGGTAATCTTATTCGCAGACTTTATAACAACATGAGGAGGTAGGCTACTGTAGTGTGGATACAGAAGCACGTGCATAGATATAAAGCTCAGAAAGCTCAAAAGCACATGCAGTGCGGATACAGAAGCATGTGCGCAGATAGAAAGCTCAGAAAGTGGGCCATTGAGTATGAAGAGCCTGTTGCTGAGGCTTTTCCATTGAGTATGAAAAATCCTGTTGGTGAAGGTTTCAAGCTTTCAAGTATGGTTTTGAAGCTATCGCAGGATCTAAGTATGGCTTAGCAGCCAAGTACAAGTGGACTGGTTTAACCATTGTAATATTTTGAAAAGTCATTGATGTACTATATGATTTTCATGTAAAGTTATATGGAGATAGTTTTTGAGAAAAATCATATTTATTGTAATACTTGACATTTTATATAATATAATTTGTGTGATTTAAAACTTATATGTTGTACTTTATATTATTTGTAAGTGTTGTAAATAACTAATTAATGTGACATTGCATAATTCACATGTATATTAGATGATGATAAATAATGTATGATTCTTTTTTTAATTTAGACATAATATAATATTAAAAATTTATATTGATTAATAATGGACACCATTAAGACTACAAAAATATAATAACCACACATAAAACAACTAAAAATTACTAAATTAGTGACCAATAAATAATATTAATGACCAAAATTCACATATAAAATGACCACAAATTGAGACATACATGACCAAACAATGAAATATAAATAACCCAAAAAACGACCAAAATTTGCATATCAATGACCAAAAAACAGTTTTGGTGGCTAATTTACGGTCTTTTATTATGTGACCAAATCTGGTCATATTCTAGTTTGTCATGTGGTCATAAATGTGGTCATATATTTCGTCATTGATTCAAAGATATGACCAAATTGATGACCAAAGATATGACCAAATAAATGACTCACTGTCAAGCTATAAATGACCAAAATAAAAATGACCAATTTTGGTCGCGTAATAAAAGACCGCAAATTAGCTACCAACGATTGCCAAACCAAAAGTGGTCATTGATATGTGGATTTTGGTCTTTTTTTGGTCACTAATTTCACATTTTCCACTAGTGAATAGTTAGATTGTATTTAATATGCATACCTTTAAAGGTATTTAGTGGTTTATCTATCTTAGGAATATATATAGTCTGTACTTAGTTGATTAGATTCAAAATTCTATTAATGTTTGATGATGTATATATATTTATATATATATAGTAATTTAGATTGTAAATATCTTAGGTTATCTAGGTAGTAAGTTTATACATACATACATATATATACATACATATATATATATATATATATATATATATATATATATATATAAGACTTACCTTTGAATTAGTTTATTTAAATCTAAAACATGCCTCTACTGAAAAATGGAATATGTCAGTAGAGAATAAAAACCCAAAAGAATATATAGATAGTAGATCTAAGACAAAACCTAGTTTGTACTTAACCCAGTTTCAACAGTAAAAATAATACAAGAATTAAAACTAGGGCACAGAATCCTTGATAAACATTTATAAACAAATTAAAATTGAAGAAGCAAACTGATGAATAAACCCTAGATAAGTCTGGTATAGAAACTAACTTACAACCTAGAGTTATAATTTAAAAAAAATGCAAATCCTAGCAGATTTTAAACAAAGAAACAAATATATAGGTTTAGGAAATGCAATGCAATAATTTGCCTAACATAGCCAACATTTATTATAGGAAAATGGAATAGGCAGTCTAGGGCTTCATACCTGTAACTTGAAGCTCTTTTAATGGTTGAACCTGCACACTCAAATAGTCGACATTAACAATTCAAAGGTAGATATGACCTCTGTTTTTGTTGACCAAATCACTTGGGAGCTACCACGTTCCACCCAACCATGATCTGAAAGTGTTCCTAGTTTAACTTTGGATTCCCCCCGATTTGGAATCCAACATGCAAGTAGCTTAGAGCTCCTAAGGTAGGGTTTCTTATCTAGTATATCAGCTCCTAAGGTAGGGTTTCCTTTTTCCTTTCCAAGAAAATGTTCTCCAAGAATTTACTTCAGAGAAAAATAGGCATAAAATTACTCCTCCTAATGATAGATCAGAACCCCAAGCCTTTCCTTGGATTGAGACTTTATAGACAGACTTTTCAGTAAAAGGGATAGTTAAATCAAGAAACCTTGGTTTCTTGATTTAACCCTTTTCAATCAATTTGGGTAATTTTTAATACTTTAACTTAGGAACTTTCAACTAGTTCCTAATTAAGACTTTTGTAGGTATTGGACTATTTATTATTTTTAGATAATAAATAATAATGGACGGAGATTTTCTTTCTTTCTTTCAGCATTAATATTATTACTTTATTTATTCTTATACATACCATGTATAAAATACATAATAATATAATATTTGTTAACATTTGTCTTTGGGCATCATATACCATGATCCCTAGACTTAATGACACTTCTTCATTAAGGACAAATAGGTAGATGGCTAGGTCTACTAGGATAGGGAAATCTAAACATCCTTTCATGTTGGATTTCTCTTGTATAACGTGGTAGTTCTTCAGTACTTGATGAGAATACAAAACTTTAAAATTTCATTTAATCACTTATAAATAAGTATGATGAGATCAATATTTTTCTCGAGTTGTTTTCACTTGGAAGTTATTAAATTCTTTTCAGTAACCCCTAGAACTTACTAGATCCCATACTCAAGGATTTAACAGGGAGTTACAAACTTAGTGCAATTCTAGAGCTCTTCGCTCAACACTAATGCTATGATATACTTGTATGATACACCTAGGGACACAATGGCTAAGGATCCGATACTCCAGAGCTTATGCTCAGCATCAACATGGAAGGCTCCAGGGATTATTCCCACACTACTACATTTTGATGCAAAATCCGATAGTTACTTCCGACGGCGCGTGGATTTTTTCTTTTAAACCTACCAAAAATCACAAAATTAAATTTTTTTTTTAAAATTATGGTCATAAGCGTCGCTTAAGCGACGGCTAGGCTCATAAGCGTCACTTAAGCGACGGCTATCCTAGCAAGCGTCGCTTAAGCGATGGCGCTGAAAACCAATTTAACAACTAGAAAGTATGATTCTCTTCTCAACTAATTTCTTTTAGAACTAAATTGAAATTGTATTGCAAAATATATCTCCTTGTATACCCTACATCTCTGTCATACACAGCATACGCCTTCAATACATTGTGCAGAGACCTCTGCTCAGGCTCGTCTACAGTTTCGAATAATTCCTGTGAAGGAAAAGTGAGATGGATGTCCTTGAGGATAAGATTTTCTAATTCAGATGTTTCAATAGACAGGAGAAGTTCATAAATTCCAGGGTTCACTAGGAGAAGTTCCCGGCCTCCTGAAATGAATCGGCAAACGACACCTCGAAGCCAATCTGGAATGGGAATAGAATCTCTAATACTCCTCTTGAGTATTTGTGGGCTCTTTTTTTTCATGCAGCCCTTCCA
This sequence comes from Pseudotsuga menziesii, assembly GCA_001517045.1. Lineage (NCBI taxonomy): Eukaryota > Viridiplantae > Streptophyta > Pinopsida > Pinales > Pinaceae > Pseudotsuga > Pseudotsuga menziesii. The sequence goes on from LPNX011146647.1 coordinate 292,337, forward strand.
GTCAATAAATCTTACTGTTATCTGCCATTTTCTCAGTCTCTTCTGCTCGCTTTCATGGTCGTTCTGACCTGATCATTTATGCCTTGATTTAGCTGGCATCAGTTCTACTGTGCAATGTTGTCCAAGAGGATTAATATCAGGAGAGCATTCATATTCAAACTGTGTTTTTCTTACTGCAGACATTTGTGATAGGTTTATATCATGGCAATAGCAGTAACAGTAGCCCCTGCAATCAGAAATATGCATTTTTTAGTAGTTCTGGCTTGTTGTTTTTAGTTCTGGCTAGGCACATATGGTTCTCAGGGTTTTGATTTCCTTAGTTTCGATTCCAGTAAACAGGAACATTCAGAGTTTCTATATGATTCTGGACTGGCCGTGGGTAGAAGCAATTCTGACAACTTCCCGCTGGGTAAGCCGGTGGAGCCGCAGAAGAATGAGATGGATAATGAACTGAGCAAGGTAATTTTTGTTTCCTGATTCTTATTTTATGTGCCTGTATTTGTGTTTTGTAAATGGGTGGTTAGGGTATTTTCTTGAGCTCTCTTTTCTATGGTAGGAGTTTTCTTGGATGTTGGTCGGTTTGACTTTGATTGCATCTTTCAATTTTTTGAAATGTGCTTCTGTATTCCTATTAAAGAAGCATTCCTTTCATGGGACGATCAGTCAAGCCCTGGGAATGCTTTGACCAAAAGACAGTGATAGGGTTGGGGCCATTGACTTTGAATGCAAATCCTTGAAGTTGCTCTCCAAAGTATTCCACCATGTCATTTCTCTGCAACATGTGATAGACAACTCATTAGACTTCTTTCATGACATGGAAATATCTTGCATAGATATCAACTGTGGAGTACTTACCTCAGGCTCTCCATGTACAAGGACATCAAGATCAAGATCTTCTCCAATAAGCTCTGCAGTGAACCTCAATTTAAAAAATGTAAGCGTCAATCTGTATGATAATGTTAGTTTATCTTGGTTTAGTTCATGCTGCAGAACCCATTTGGTGCAATTGAGCAATTTATATTAGTTGTGAAATCTGTGGCATCCTCTCCCTCAAGGAATTGAACTGAGGGTTTTCTGTTGCCATAGTAAAATATGTTTTCCTCTGAGAAAATGATTTTGAATACTGAAAAAAGTGTGGTGGGAAATGTGATTTTTTTGTCTTGTTTCATTTTATTGTCTTTGAACAGATTCTCATCTTATCAATTAATAACATTACTGTCATTTTAGACCTGATTCTACATGATGGATGTTCAGTAAACTCTTTACATAAGTTTTGAAGGTTGATTCTCTACTGGGTAATGCTGTGCATTAGTATTGCACTTGGGTTTTGTATGGATAAGTTTATGCCTTAATATTCCATTTTCAACTTCAATGTCATAATCTTAATAATTGATCATTATTTAAAATGTTATCAGGTTGCGTGTAGGGACTATCCTCATTCAAGGCATTGTTGTGTAAGTTATCCTTACAATAGCACACCTCACAAGAAACATTGTGCCTTGGTACGTTTACTGAGGAAGAATCTATTCTAAGTTCAAAGAGTTTGGATGAATAGTTATTATTTGTTAAAGTTTGGTTTTAATTGTACGTGTGAACCATGTTATGTTGTGATGTATTTTGTATTTTAATCTATTTGCTATTTACATAGAGATTGCTTGTGATAATAATGTATTCAAAGAACACATCCAGGACATTGCTTCTCATGTAATTCAATTATGCAGTGTCATTGCTATGTATGTCACAAGCCTGCTCCATGTTTGATGTGGGGCCAAGGAAACTTGACTAGTGATCACTGCCATGCCTCAGACAAAGAAGATAACTGGAGGAAGTTAAGGAAGTCCTACAACCTGAAGAAAACCAAGATGATATTACCACCCACTGTTGATGCCATACCTCTATTATCTAGTGGGAGATCTACAGTTCGGGTTACTATAAGTAATCAAGAGGGTGTAGATACAGTTACAAATATTCCCTCAAACATTTGCCAGAATGCAGCAAGTCAATTAAGGTCTTCCTCGTTGACAGACCCTGCCTCTTCATGAGGGCCTTTCTCTTTTGCTTCTCTATCCTGTCATTTGACTGACCAGCGTAGAGCCATTCTTGCAAGCCCCATGAGTTCCATAGATTCAGCTGGCATGAGTAATAGAACTGGTAGAAAAGAAGTCATATCTACTTTGTCAATTAGTGGTCATGGTGGTGTGCATCACTTCAGGCCCTGCTCATCTACAGAACATCTGAATACTGAATTTTAGATTGCAATAACTGGCCATAGTGCTGGCATGCATGCAAGTTCCAGGAGATCTCACTTTTCTATAAGAAATCAGAACTCTGCCCCCAAGACAGGACCTGCATCTATGTATAGTTTATGCAGTTGCATGCCTGGCCAGTTGACAAGGATCCATCAGAGTGCAAGCATATAGACTAACTCCATGAGTTCCACAGTTCAGTCTGGTAGATATAATCCAGTGGGTAGAAGGAAAATTGCATCTGCTTCATTGAATATTAACCGTGGTGCTGCATTTCAATCAGGGTGTTACTCATCTACAAATAGTCTAAATGGTACCTTTGAGACAATCCCTCCATCTAATTTTGATTTACACGGTTATTTTCCTAGCCATAATGCAAATATTGGCCAGAGTGGAAGCATGTATGGCATCTCCACGAGTTCCCTAGGTCAGACTGGCAGGAGGAATCTAATGTGTTTAGAACAAGTTACATCTGTTTTGTCAGATACTGGCCATGTTTCTGGGCATCAATTCATGCCTTTCTCATCCGAAAACAATCTAAATCCTTCCTTTCAGCTAGGAATGGTGCCTGCTTTTGGTTTGCAAGCTCATTTCCCTGCACAGATTGGAAAGATTGGGCAAAGTGGAACCAGGCTTGCAAGCTTCATGAATTCCACAGGTCAGGTTGGTAGCAGTCAACAAGTAGGCTCCATTGCATCTGTTCCAACGGACATTAGCCAAGTTTATGCACAACAAATCAATCCTTCTCCTTTTACAAACAATCTGAACCCTGCCTTTAGTACAAATCCTCTCTCTGCCCTTGATTTGTCTTCTCATTTACTTCTTCCCAATGCAATGATTGACCAGGGTCAAAGCATGTTTGCAAACTCCATGATGTCCACTTGTCAGGTGGGTAGTAGTGATCATATCAGTATAGGAACTGTTGCATGTATTCTAAGCATCATTCCATCTTTTGTGTGGTTTGATGGTTGATCAAAGTGACATAATAATCCAAGTATGATAATCTGCAAAACGTTTTAAAAACTTGGAACCATCATTTTAGACTGTGGCATGTTTTAAATTTGCCATTCGAGGCACCATTTTGTACTTATAAGGCTTTGACATAAGAAACAAATAAGAAAACTTGATGTCAGGCCAGGTCATCATTGCAACTTTGATCTTAACTGTTTCATTATCTTTGCTTTGGGAGAGAGACTTTAGAATCAACCTCTATCAATATTCTTGTAGATTCTATTCCTAGCCATAGAAAAATTGGTTGTTAGCTTCAAGTTTTTCTTTAATTTTTAGAAAACAATGAAGTTGATAATAAACAACTTTATTATGGCCCTACACCCAAAACCAAATGATTGGTCAACTTATCTCCTAATATTCTTGTGCTTTAAAACTTTTGGGGCAGATTGAGGATCTTTGAAGTTCATGGTGATCTATATTATATAGTGACTTGTCATTATGAGAATGTCACAACTTCTATTTCCTTCCATAGTTTTCACACAAATTTGCCAACCACAAATGCTTTAGACATCTTTTCGATTTTAGTCTGTGAATATTTGATGCATGAATTGTAAATAATAGTGAATCTTAATTCACACAATCAAGGTAATGAGAGTATTAAAAACATTGTAGTAATAAAATAAAATTAGCACTACAAAGTTCAAAGTGCATGTAAATTTTGTTTTGACGGGAAAATGGAAAAGGCCAAATCGCAAATTTGCCACTAGGGCCTATAATGGAAAGGATCATGGAGATAAAAGCCCAGTTTGATGAAGTTTCTTTTACCCACATTTACAGGGAATTTAATCACAAAGCAGACAATATTTTGAAATAAGCTCTTACAGTGCAGGAAGGTCATCTGATTGAGAGAGAATCCAAGGATAACATCCCACTGGAAGCTGTCCTTAAAAACTCTTATTTCTGTTTTTCTATAAGCCTTAAGAATAACCAACCCCTTTCCTTCACACTATGCTCTTTGTATAATGTTTAAAGCTGAGAGAGTATATCTAGAATGCTATTTGCCAGCAGTGATAGCTCCCCTGTATGGCCAAAATGAACATTATGGCGCAGAATTCTGCTAAAACTTATGAACTAAAAGTACAATTGATGAGGAAGGTTGGCTGCATATTGGAGATATGGGCTACTTTGATGAGGATGGAGGCTTATATATTGTGGATCGTATCAAGTAAATAATCAAAGTCAAAGGATACCAGGTAATCCATCATATCCTTATGTGGAAAAGATGGAAAGGTTAAAATGTGTAACTATTTTTTCTGTCCTATAAATAAAATATACTTATTATTCATCTTGAAGGCATTATCTGGTTTTGTATTTAATCTTTTTGGATGTTTTAACTTTTGCTGGAGTTTTCTCAAATCAGGTTTCTTCAGGGTAAATCATGTGTTCAATGTGTTAGTTGTGTGCTGTTTTTAATACTGTAGCTTTTCTCTTGTTCTCTTAGTGAATTTCGATATTCAAAGCAGTATGCTTCTACTATTACATCTTAATCATTAAAAATTGTTGTGCAGTAAAGGATAGCCACATTCAACAGAGCCGTGGCTACATCTCTGAATCTTTCTGCTCAGGGAGTAGAGATAGGAAATTGGAATACAACTTGTCTCAGTGAAGTAGTATCACAGTCATTTGAGTCGTCTCCTAAACTGTTTAGCTTGGATAATGAACCAAATCTTTTCTTTGTTATACAGCTGAAAGAGTTTACTAGCTGGACATATGGAGAGTATTTATTTCTCACTAACACAGATCCAGTCTGCAGAGTTATAAACTGACATGCTACAGAATCATTCTAGATAAATAAATTGGAATAACTAGGACTTGTATTTCGCAGCAACTCTGAGCATTATAAAAGCTGAGTTTTCATCTTTGTCAGAATTTCTTAGTTCTCCTAGAATTTTTATGGGCTCTAGATCAATATCCGAGCACTTTCATTCCCAAAGTTTCCAATTACTTGCAACCAATTTCTGATAGATTGGACTGTTCATTTTATTTGGAACAAATTCCTTAGCTCCCTAGCATTTGAACATTTTTCCGGTGTTGTCTTTTTCCTCTTTTGGAGATCATGCCTGGAGTCCAGTTTCCAAGCATTCCTCCAAGTAATCAAAGAGTTCCTTGAAAATTTCCAAAACCATTGCAGATTTATGTAAGTGATATATTTTGAAAAGGAAGGGAAAAAAAGTAATCACTTTGTCCAAAAGACATACAATGAAGCTCATTTTAGATATAAACAGACTGCAGATCATCATTTATGACAATGGTCTCCCTATCTCTCCTTGCCCAAGCTTATAGCTTTTTGGAAGATTGCTGCATTATAGAACTCGGTTGTTACAGCATATGGCTAGTAACCCATATTCCAGGCTCCAGATATTTAAAAATGTACAACTTTCTAATGTAAATGGTAACTTACTTGAGCTCTAGGTTCCTCGAATATAAGATCGTGCTTCCTTTTGTATGTGTCATTTCCAAACAACCTAAACTGGGGCTAGGAGGCCTATGCATTCAGGTCAGATAACCACACTCAATTATAATGAAATTCAAAATAACAAAATGATACAAGAATCAAGGATTTTCATCATTGACCGAAATCTGCCCTACGACACAGATCCGTGATGTTTCATCCATGGCATGAACCAAATCTTTTGATTTCAGTGTTTCCATAATAAAATAGATCTCCAACTTCCAGTGAAGTTTGATTCTAAAAAATACTGCTTCAAAACAGCTTTTCCTATTAATAGAAAACAGTGGCGGTACACTGACAGGAGTCGGGGCACAGGGTCTAGCACAAATTGATTGCTTTCTGGATTAGACCTGGAATTGATGTCATGTGAAACATACAAAACTATGTTTGCGCTCTAAACTAAGTAACTACAATTTTGAAATGCTTGAGTGCATATTGTAACCGGTAACCAAAATATAGGGTGGAAATTCCTGCAAATCACAAATGGAATTGATAGTCTCACTAATGTATTTATTCTTGATTTTTAGCCATGAAAAGAGAAAACAACTGATGTTTTTAGTCACAAGGATGCCCTGTGCGAAAATCCAGAATATTTGAATGCAGCTACACTGGGGATCTTCTGAGTTCTACCCTCACAAGTAGACGACATCACAAGCCACACATCACACCAATTTATGAGTTTTACTGCTACAACAGCCAATCTGCATGATCAAAACGGAGACTGAAACTCCATGGATGAAAGGACTCTGGGATCCAAAGAGCATATAGTGTCATTACAACTAACTGGGAAGAGGGGCATTGCACTTCCAACCAATCAGATGAAGGGAACTGAAACCCTGAATTTTTAACCAACAAGCACCTTGTTATTTTGTTCTTCAATTTTTCTTCAAATGATCTTTCTGTAAGAAGTAGTATGGGAGCACAATGTTTCACCTCCTCAATGCACAAGAAGAGCACTGCATCCACTTCCATCAACCACTTAGGCTTTTAGACCAAAGGCCTGTAGAATGCTATGTATCTAGTTGTTGACAGAGCCCTAAATCCATCCAAAAGAAACTCAAAAGTGGAGACCACAACCTGCAATAGTTTAAATAGAAACCTCATAACAAGAGATGGAGGAGACGGGGTACTATATTTTGAAGTTTTAACCTTTGGCCAAAGAGGGTGATACCAGAAATGATTTCTTGGTGACTGGCTATCATTGGTATACGTTCCTCATCTGTCTCCACTGCTCTTGAAAACACGTGGGAAACTTGAGTAACAAATCTATGCTGCACTTGACACAATGAGCCTTCTTCTCAGTATTTAAGCCTTCTCAATAACTATGTATTTCTGGAACGTTGAAAGTTTCTATGCCTGCCCTTCATTTTCCTGAGACTCAACTGAAAGGACCTTGGAAGGCTGTAGGCTTTCTCATCTCTCCATTCCTTTCTTATCCTTCTTATTTCAGAGAGACTTTCTGATTAACAGATGATGTTGCCAATCATTTAATGTCCTTTTATTATTCATTAAGTTTTGGCACTGAAAATTTTTCGAGCATTCTTTCAATACTATGAATTTCTATTTGGAAAATATTATTTCAAACTTTGGCTGTGGGATTGTCAGTGTGTTTGTTTATTAATCTCTTTATTGTAAACATCAAAATGCCTACTCTGAAAGTCCGACGATAAATGGCACTTCTCACAGTTTATAAACCTTCTTATTTACTTTCTTGTTAGTTCTTTGATTATAATATTTACTTGTAACCTTAGAATGTTGTAGTGCTAAAATATAGTAATGCTTTTGCCTGTTGCATAATACAGATCACAAATATTTGTGTTCCCTAGGCTCATTCAAAATATTGAAGTGTTCTGACATTCTTTCTGATTCTTCCTTCTCTGGAAGATAACTGTGGTGCAAGTTGTCTTTTGAATAAAGCTATGCTATGTGGGAAGAGAATGCAGTTTGTTTTATTTCGAATGGGAGTTTATTACTGGTTTTGTGGT
>LPNX011146655.1:0-72215 GCA_001517045.1 Pseudotsuga menziesii
TGTGGTGCTTTGTTGAGTGGATGTACTATCATTGTGCTTTTTGGGGATAATATGTGTTGGATCCATCTTGCTTTCCAAATTCCAAATCTAGCTTGCTTGAAAGATTGGTATCAGTTTTGCGAGATAAATTAAGTTGTTTGTTTACCACTTCAATTTAGTTAGTATGAATGCTTAGAGATGCAAATCGAATATTTCATTTGTTTATGAACATTTCCACATTGATTTCTAAGTATATACGCTGCTGGATTTGACCATTGGTTGTTGAGTTGTGTGAAGTACAGGTTATCTTAGCTAGAGATCGAGAAGATCTTGTTTGATATTCCTCATTTCTAACACTTTTTTTTGCAGATAAAGTCCCTTGGTGCCCCACAATCAAGCACCTCAAGGATCTTCTTTTTCTCTAAACCTCTCTTTCTCTCCTTCTCAAGTATTATTTAAACTTTTACCTTGTCCTTTATTTGAAAAAGTAGTTACAGATCTGAAGTTAAAGGTTCATCTTCATACATAGATCGTAATTACTTTTCATTTTTAGATCTTGCTAAAGTTTAAAGGAATCATCATTTCTTAGTTCAGATCTAGGGTTTAAGCTATCTTATTTCAAGCCATTATTAGCAGAAAAAACTAAAAGCTTGTTTTTTAAAGGATAGTAGTTGATTTAATTCATTATCCGGCAAGTTAGTGCCTTGATTTATTTTCTCTTCTTAAGAAGCAAATAAAGACCATGATAAAGTAGCTTTCTAGCTCACTTTCTCAGTCATTTTTACCTAGTTTTTTCATTCTGTTGTTACTTATAAATATTTTGGCAAAATTTGGAAGTTTTTCCAAAACTCTCTTAAAGTGCTTTTGGACACATTCCACTAATATTTGTTGGCTTTTTTTTGCAGGTTTGCGATAAAAGAGAGGGAAACTCTGGCAAATTTTCACAAAAATCAACAAAAAAGAAGACAAACAGAACTCCCTCTTGCATAAAAATAATTTTTCCAATAAGTCGTAATCCTTTGGATCCCAATTTGAGGACCAAAGTGCACTTTCTTCTGCCTCATTGTAAAAGCAAAATAAAGTTTGAGTAGGCTCATTAGAGCCCGGTCTCCATCCCCCCTGGGGGGATTTGTGTCAGTGTCATTTTTATGTCTTATTTATATGTTGTTAGCGTAGTTGTTTTTCTTTATCAATTTCATGCTTTATTTAAGTTCTGCAAGACTAATCTGAATACTTACCCACTGCGCTATACCAAAAGTACCATAGGGAAAAGATTTGAGTAGTGTAGTAATTAAAAAAGCTTCAATTTTGTTATGCACTGCTAAGTTAAAATAAACCCCCTCGCTTTCCCGAGTACAGGTTCGTGGATAAGGGCTTGCCCGAGTACTGAATCTAGAAAGAGACTCCTGGGTTTTATCTTTTTTCTAAATCAGAAAACTTGTTCTAAAACTTTTAAAATAAACCAAGACTCCTTCCCCGTATGCTCTACATCGCTGCAGCTTGTCTAATCAGTTGGTTGTATCAGAAAGGAATACGAGTTACTAGATCTAATAGGAAAATCCACACAAGTGATTTTCTCAAGAACTCGAGAGGTTGCAAAGGGTAATCACTATAGAGTCAGGGGGCTACTCCAAGCAGGTTCACCCTCACCCCATTGGACACTTGGTATTACCGCTTTAGCACTCAATTCAAAGGGACTTGACTTGTTCGGCCAAACCCACAATTTACCCATTCCTTAATCAATTCATTTAATAATCAAATATTTACCAACCGAGACACTGCAATACTTTCACTGCACTCCTTTCATCTTGGCACTGGTCTTTTTTGTTCTTTTTGCATAAGTCAATCTCGCAATGTGTCATTGAATATTGTGTATCTAATTTGAGAGGTGTTGTTAAGGTTAATCTTGTTTGTAGTAAATCGTAATTTTTAAATTTCATCCATTCCATATTAAAACTCCCAGAACTAATTATTTCTCTCGTAGAGTAAAAACCCTAGATTTTACTTTTCATTAGGGTGCACCCCCTTGGCTTCGCTAGGAGTTGGCCTAGACGAAGGAGCTGAGTATCAGGTGACAGCACTTGGCTCGAGCTTTCCCCCAAGGTCGCACCTAGTGGCTTGAAGATTTTTGCCACGTTGCCCGAGGTGCGAATTAGGCGACAACACTCATGTTGTTGTCTTAATCACTATTGCAATCTCTTGTGTCATTTTACAAAACTCCTAAACAACTTACTCAAACATAAACCACCACTAAACGTTTAATCAAACTTAGTAACTCTTAGGGTCTACCCCCCTTGGCTTCGTTAGGAGTTTTCCTAGACGAAGGAGCAAGATCAAGTGACAGTACTTGACTCGAGACTTGCCCCCAAGGACGCACTTAGTGGCTTGAAGATTTCTACCTTGACAACCTAACCCCTCTAGGTGCGTGAAAGGCGGCAACATTCTCTGGCATCGCTGTTAGGGATAAATCTATTTATTCCCGGAGCACGACTTTTGTTTCTCCTTTTTTGTTTTTGCTTTGTTTGATGAATGTTTAGAGTAGATCTTTAATTTTCATCTAGCGACTCCACTGACATTTTTTAGTTTATTATTTTTACAAAGAAAAGCAAAAAATATTTTTGTGAGAGTTCTTAAGTGTGTAATTTTATTCTCACATGGAGACTCCATTGAAGGGATAAAACCCTTGTATCTCATAAATTTGTTGAGACTGATTGTGTGTAGATGAGCTCATACAAAAGTAAAGTTTTTGACAGCTCTCCAGTTTAGTACAAGATTCATTCCATGGCTATTCGAGATATATTAAGCTAAATATGGATGATAAAAAGTTAAATGCTCAGATTGCCAAGCATTTTTATCCCATTGACTTCTCAAACATCCCAGGGTTCCCCAACTTTTATCATGACCAGAATGATATATATGATTATTTTCGGATCTTTTATGGCCACGGTGATTCAACCATCCATCACGTCATGGATTTCATCGGGTTGTTGGTTGAAGTCAGAATTGTTCATCAGGACAATGTGATGCAGATGTCTACAAGTAACTTGGCAAAAAAATCTTATTGTTGGTTTTTTGAGGATCTTTCAAATAAACACATTACCTCCCTTTCAAGCTTCCTCGAGATGTTTCTAAAGCCGTGGTGTAGAGAAGGGAGTTGCATGGTAGCAGTGGAAAGGCACCTTAAAAATTCGTTTTCAAATATGTTTTACCTGAAATAGAATATCATGAGGAAATCCAAGAGCCACCCCATCTAATCATGGTGGATAACATTGAATGTTATGAGTTTTCTTTACAAAAATTCACTAAAGAAGAGATCAAACATCTTTTAGAGCATAGTGGCACTATCCCTAGAACACAGCTTGACGCTAAAAAAGAGATTCATAAGAATCCCTTGATTGAAGATATTATTGAGACACCTCATGATGCTATTGAATATTTGGAGTGTGCTGAGGTTTATGTCAATGATGGATGATAACACTTATACTCCAGATCTACCTCATGAAGAAACCATCACAGAAGCTTATAAAAAAAATTATGATGAAGTCTGTATGGTATATGATAAAACTCCTCAATGTTCTCCACATGGTGATGAGGGTTTGGAAGGTTTGTTGTTTTGTAACATCTTTGAAACCAAGCTTTCTGAAGAAGATTATTATGAACATGAGGAAGCCTCAGAACTCCTAAAGCATAAGGCATTTGATGAAGGCTTCCCCATATTTGACAAGTATGTTGATAACTATTGGTCATTTATGGAAAATCCCATTTTTTATATGTCTAGAGAGGGGAGTGTCGATTCAAAATCTTTTGGAGGTTTTATTGAAATCCTACCGATGATATGTCCACGAAAGGAAGTGTTCATCTTAAGACCTTGGGAAATTCTGATATTGAAGAGAAGCATTCAGAGTTTGCATATGATCATTCAAAATCATACACAAGAATCAGTAAGGAAGACATGGAGAAGCAATGTAGTGAAGAGTCAGATGTTATGCAGTTAGCGGAATATCAGTCTCGGCCGTCATATTCACATGTACAGGTTTCTTAATATTTGAAGCAACTTCGGGCTTATACAACGAGTTATCATTTGATAAGCCTTGGTGATCAGTATGATGGTGTAGTCAATCTGGCTCATCATGTCGATTTGTATATCATCCCTATCCAGTCATAAATAGAAGCGACCTGCGCAAGCACCTACCAGTTTGGGAAGAAGCTTAATGACATTATCCATGTTTATGATTTCTCGTCCAGCCCTTCCATTCTGGATCATCACGCAGGTTTGCACTTTCAAAATAAAGTGTCCTTGCTTTGGCTGGTAACCAAAGACAAGGCAAAAAAAAATTATGTTAATAGGATGCTTAGGTGGTTACATTGGATTTCTAATTACACCTAACATTTTTTATATCATGCTTAGAGTAGGAAAATAAGCTCCATTAAGCAAGCATTTACTTTCTGCATTTCTGTTATGTACTTGGGTATAATAAAACTTTTCTTTCATTAGTTAGCTGCATTTATTTTGTTTGAATAAAGAAACTTAATGGTTCATTTGGATTTTATATAAAGCTTGTGTTACTAAGGTTTTCTTGTCAAGTTGAGATGTTTTTATAGGTTATATAAACCAGAAATTTTGGTGTTCTCGTATCCTCTCCTTACCTTAAGACTAGATCGAGCACACGTCCCGTAGTTGGAGCCAGATGTTACCAACTAAGTTGCACCTTTTGGACACAATGGCACACTAAGATGGGGAGGGGGGCGTGAACCAGTGTGCTAGCATCCTTAACAAATTTCACTTCTCAAAACTTAAGCAAAGTTCATCTTTCATATTAAGCTACTAAGTACATCTTTCATATTAAGCTACTAAGTACATCAACATTCATCAATTAATCATGTCATCAACATAGATCATAAGAGACACATCAAAAATCAAGTATAGTAAACTTTATTTATAATTTGATATGAAGTACAATGGAAGATTTCAATCTTCTCGATTACATCAGCACCAACAAATTGAAGAGCACCAACTCCTATTCCAAGGCCCAACCTGGCTTTCTTAGCTCCAACTAAGAAGAGGTGCAAAACCCAGCTTGCTTTCACATACTTCTACCACTCAATCAAATGTTGCTCATTCAACAGCTGTCATGTCACATGTCATCACTATCATCAACTCAATCCATTATTAATCAACTACTACTCAACAATTTGTCCATTGTTGTCACTATCATGTCAATTCAACTTGTCACTGTCATGTAAGTCTGTTGTCAAGGCACTACTATAACTGTGTAAACGTGACTGAGCTGAGCATATCACTGAGTAAACATCATATCACTGTGTAATCTTCACTATGTATACAATTCATCATTGTATATCATCATTTGCATATTGTATGCATCATTTCATCATCTGTATTGTACATATCACTGTGTATGTAGGTTTCACAAACATGAATCATAACATGTGCACAATATCTTTGTGTAAGAATTTAATTCATCACTGTACTTCCATAACATTATGATATTGTGTATATATATATCACTATGTGACAATCTAACATACCTCTCAATCTTTGAATGTTTGTGTGATGCTGAAGTATATCCCAATAAACCACTCAGTACAACCTCTAATGACTTTCACATAGCTGCCTCGTTGACTAACTTCGGATTCCTTCATTTGATCTACTGCAGTTGTCTCAGAGATTGTCACATACCCGAAATTTTCCTCAATGATGGTCGAAATTCAGAGATGAAAACTTCCAAAAATATTAACATAAAATTTGACTATTGTTGCCTCAGACTGATCCAAAAATTTCATGGCAACAACTGCTGACTGTGGCTACCTTCTATCTTCAATTTGTCACCCAAAATCAGAGAAAAATTCCACCACCGAAATTCAGAGGTTAACTCAGACTTTTACTCCTCTCAAGAGTTGTGGCTAGTTCTCTCCTATAACCCAAGGTCAAAGCAATGCTGGAAATAAAATGTTGAAAAACAAATTCTACTCTAAACAACTTAAAGACATAATTAAACTATGCAAAGGCCAGACTCAATGGCCAAAAAGACTCATAAGACTCAAGAACACATGCAACACTCAGAAAAAAGAAACACTCGACTACTGCTCAAGAGAGCTTATTCAATCCTACCTACTCTAACAGATGGTGAACAAGTGATACTCTATGTCATGCCCGGGACAGTCACTTAGATAAATTTGATTCACATGAATTTCGAATTTAAGACCATCTTCAGTAGACAAATAATACATGTTACCTTCAAATCGTTCTATTGTTAATGGTCCTTGTTGCTACTCCTGACCAGCGTGCATGTGTCAAATCCCAAAAGTAAGCACACTGACCCGATGGCAACTGCGAAAAGAGAAGCCACTGTCACCACACTCTTCTCTTCCTCGCTTCAGGTTGGCTCTTCTCCAACTCAACGGGGCTTCCCTAAGGTTTAAGAGCACTAAGGCAGGAACAACAACAGACAAGGTGAATTGAAGAGGCTGCCCTAGCGAAATGGTTGTTAGTATAAAGGTTGGTTTGATATAGGTGATTGGAAGGGGGGAAGGATTAGTCCTCAGGAAGAGACCAATGCCAATATATCAAAGGGGAGAATGGAGTCAAAAGGAGAACTCACGAGGGCCTTGTTGTTAATGTATTTGTAACTTCAGAAGATATTCTGATGTATATTATCATTGTATGTTGTTGTACCCCCATTGGGGATGTGTGTTGCCCCTTTACGGGATGTCTAAATTGTGTCTAGACCTTGAGGTACAACCTCTATTGTAAGTCGGGGCAATAGTCCCCAGTGTAACATCATGTAATATGTAATTGTGGTCTCTCTAGGAGAAGTGGGCCCCATGTGAGATGACATCTAGACTCGAGCCTTATATTTGGTCAGTGACTTGAAAGGGTATAAATAGGGAGGCGCTCTCCCTCATTTATACACACCACACACACTCTCTAAGGCGCATGAGAGAGAGAGTTAGTCAGAGGAGCAGAGAAAGATAGCTATTGAACATTTCTTATTACTGCTTTGGATCATCTTACTATTCTGAAGAAGTTTGCGGGGGTTTCTTCTTTATGGTTTTCTCGATGAAAATCTTTGTGTCTTGTGTATCTTTTATATCTTATGCATTTTGTTGTACTTGTTATTCTTTTAGATAAAGATCCTAGATAATCTAATAAGATCTTAAGAAAATATGACATGGTATCAGAGCCTCTCTGAAAGAAGGCACTATCCAGTTGCAGGAACTAGGGCTTCCTAGTTGAAGGTGTTCTCTCCACAAATCATCAAGCAAGGAGAGCTAGGCTAACTCGCCTCACTAGGGCACATCTATTGGTGGTATCAGTTTCTGAATCAAAGAATTTTCACTGTACAGCCGAAATACAGCTGCAATGGCAGCTAATCGAAATTAGGGTTTCATGCCTAAAAACCGTAGAAGATTGAATTTAGTAATCCTAGCACTTTCGCTATAACGCAAGATTGGAGAAGGCTCAGAAGCCGAAACTTTTACAGGCCGAAGAGAAATTCGTGTTGTACACTGTGTAAAAGTTTCAGCCTCAGATTCGCTATACTTCAGGAGATATGGTTCCTCCATATCAAGGTTCCAGCCTCCTCCAGAATATAGTCATAAACAGGTGACCTAGGGATATTTGCTATAACTCGGGCTAAGAAGGTCCAAACAAAATTTCGCAAGATGTTGCAGGTAGGGCACGAACTGTAGTTTCTGTGGTACGCTTTTCAGACCCAGAATGTGAAACAATAACATGTGGCAATTCATACAAGTTTGCTATGCTGAACAGTCCCCAAAACAGTCACCTTCGAGAACTCAGCATAAGTCCCACTTGGAGAATCCACTTCTTCTCTAACCTATGGGGTTGGAAAGAGGACATATCATGCCATCTCAGTGAGAAGTTTCAGAATATAAGGAGCCGAAACTTCGGAGATACAGCAAAATCAATATTAGTCATTTCTGCAGAAGAAATTGGAAAACTAAGGCTTCCTGTTCCGGGAGCTTCCCTCCACTATTTTCAGAAAAGAAGCACATTGGATAGCTCGACTTGAAGAGGGCCATCTTTATATCCAATCAGAAGGTTGAAATTCCAAGTTTTGAAAATTAGGGTTCCTCTGACAAACCCTAGATCAGCCAGCTCCAGAACCAAGACGGACACCTCAAATCGCTTGGTGAAGCTGACGACTTCCGAGCATGGAAGTATAGGACCTCCGTGATCCTTAAAGAAATTGACTTGGATTAGTATTTCAGTAAGGAAGTTCTAAGAGCCAGAGGGAGATGAGGCTAAGGCTAGAGCCAAGAGAATCATTATAGATTCTATTAAAGATCATCTCATCCCTCATGTGTCATCCTTGAAGAAATCAAAAGGAAGTGTTCGATGCTATGACGAAGCAAACGAAGAAGAATAGGAGATTGGTGTAACCACCTTGAATGGCATCCCAAGATCATGGGATTCATTCATTCGAGGAATGTGTGCCAAAAGGAAGTGATTACCTTCAGCAGACTCTGAGAAGAGTGCACACAAGAAGAAGCTTGACTCGTAATAAGAGAAGAGAAGATGGGAACAACTGAAGATCAAGCTCTCACGATTCAAAGAAGATCCCTCAAGCGATGAGAAATATGAAGGACTCAATTCTTGAAGAACCTCTTATCCATCCTAGCATTTGGATAAGAAATCATGTTGTTATGAATAAAGTAACGTAGAGTCAAGTATACATAGAGCAGCCATTGGGAGATGAGACACATGATAGGCAAACTCATGTGTGCAAATTAAAGGTCTTGTATGAGCTCAGAAGGAACCCATGGGATGGAATATACAGTTACATAAGAAGCTTGAAGATCACCTAGAGTGATGAAGATCTTAACCTTTGCTACAAGATTGAAGATGAAAGCCTATAGAGGATGTCAAGCTCACAGATGGGTGCGAAAAGAACTTTTCAACAAAGTTCAAGATAGAGGATCTTGGTGTCCAGTGACCCTAGATGGATACATAGAATATTAGTAGCAGAGGAAGCTACTTGTCACTCGATTATAGAATGTTTCAATACATAGAGTACGAAAGGCAAAGGGAGAATGATGCTCCGCTTCAAAGGGAGTGACTGCAGAAGATCCTGAGGTTCGACATGGTACGACATGATGGACAGCTTACTGATGGCTCTAGGCTTTACTGGGAGTAAAGCGGATTCCAACCTTTACTTCAAGGTTGAAGGCAGAAGACCAGTGATACTCCTGTTATATGTCGATGACCTGTTGTTCTTGACAGGAAAAGAGGAACTCATTAAAGATGCAAGAAGGAGACTTGCTACTGAGTTTGAGATGAAGGACTTGGGTATGATGCACTACTTTCTAGGCATGGAGGTGTGGCAGAGTGTGGATGGAATCTCCCTTGGACAAGGGAAGTATGCAATGGAGATCCTGAAGAGGTTCGGGATGATGGACTACAAGGCCATGGCCACACCTATGGCATCGAACCTGAAGCTATTGAGCGATGCATCATCAGAGACGGTTGATGCCACGATGTATCGTAAGATGATTTGTTCATTAATGTGCCTAACGAATACAACACCAAACACATGCTTTGCTGTGAACAACCTGAGCCAGTTCCTGACGGATGTAAGACATGCTCACCTGGTTGCAAAGCATGTAGTGAGGTACCTGAAGGGTGCAGTTGAGTATGGGCTCAAGTATAATACGAATCAGAAGACTAACATGCATATTTATGTTCATTCGAATTGGTAGCGCCACTGAGAAGAAGAGCACCTTGAGTTGCTTCTTTAGACTGAGATCCAGTATGGGCTACTGGTTTGGCAGGATGCAGTCCTGAATGGCGCTGAGTACAGCCGAGAGAGGAGCAGTGAAGCTCTAGTATGTGATCCAGATCGAGATCTCTCGAAAGAGGGAGTGATGAGTTCTAGCATAGCCAGTGAGACAGGTTGTCTGAGCATAAAATCCTGGCGAAGCTCGTAGGTTGCTTAGACGTAATCAATCCTATAGGTTGTCCTCGGATGTAATCAGTCCTGGCGAAGCTTGCAGGTTATCCTTGGACGTAATCAATCCTGATGTGATTCTATGCTAGAAATGGCCAGAGTGAAATTTGAATACTTCAGAGAGAAGCATGGTGTACTTCAGATAGAGATTCTTTCCAAGGGGAAGTGATTAGTCCGGAAGACGCAAATACACATAAGCCTTTCTAATTTGGTGGCAGGCTGGGCCTCCCATGGTCGTTGATGTAAGTGCTGAGCCTTTTTGACATGGTGACAGGTCGGGCTCCCATAGTTGTTGATGTAAGTGCTGGGAGCCTTTTTGACGTGGTGGAAGGATGGGCCTGCCATGGTTGTTGATGTGAGTGTTGTGTTATGTGTATCTGGGTTGTGTTTCGTGTGACGATGTGATGATCTGAAGATGATGAGGTAATAGTAGGGTACACGGGTGTTGCAAGGCATGTAATCAGTCCTGGGATGCTCCTTCAGGTTTTGCAGTGGCATATAATCAGTCCTAGGAGATCTTCAGGTTTGCATGAGGCATATAATAAGTCCTGAGATGTACCTACTTGATGGCTTGCTCGCAGAGATAATGAAGACCAGGCAGAGGACTAGGCCTACATCCAGCATGAAAAAGGGTTGGCACTGTAGATGAAGACCTGGCAGAGGGCTAGGCCTACATCCTGCATGAAAAAGGGTTGGCACTGTAGATGAAGACCTGGCAGAAGGCTAGGCCTACATCCAGCATGAAAAAGGGTTGGCACTGTAGATGAAGACCTGGCAGAGGGCTAGGCCTACATCCAGCATAAAAAAGGGCTGGCACTGTAGATGAAGACCTGGCAGAGGACTAGGCCTACATCTAGTATGAAAAGGGGTTGGCACTGTAGAAACTTCTGATGATAGATAGTATAGAACAATGATCAAATTATAAGAAGATGATGGCAGCAGCTATGATCAAGACTCTATGACTCCATGATGATGATGATGCAATGAAGACTTGACCAGATGTGTTGATGACTATGTAGAGAGAAAATACCTTCCTAGTTAAGAGGGATTGTTGATGTATTTGTAACTTCGGAAGATATTCTGATGTATATTATCATTGTATGTTGTTGGACCCCCATTGGGGATGTGTGTTACCCCTTTACGGGATGTCTAAATTGTGTCTAGACCTTGAGGTACAACCTCTCTTGTAAGTCGGGGCAATAGTCCCCAGTGTAACATCATGTAATATGTAATTGTTGTCTCTTTAGGAGAAGTGGGCCCCATGTGAGATGACATGTAAGCTCGAGTCTTATATTTGGTCAATGACTTGAAAGGGTATAAATAGAGAAGCACTCTCGCTCATTTTTACACACCACACACACTCTCTAGGGTGCATGAGAGAGAGAAACAGTCAAAGGAGGAGAGAAAGATAGCTGCTAAACATTTCTTATTATTGTTTTTTATCATCTTACTATTCTGAAGAAGTTTGCGGGGTTTTCTCCTTTATGGTTTCCCTAATGAAAATCTGTGTCTTGTGTATCTTTTATATCTTATGCATTTTGTTGTACTTGTTATTCTTTTAGATAAAGATCCTAGATAATCTAATCAAATCTTATGAAAATCTAACATGGTATCAAAGCCTCTCTAAAAGAAGGCACTGTGTAGTCGCGGGAACTAAGGCTTCCTAGTTGAAGGTGTTCTCTCCACAGATCATCGGCATCATATGTGACTAAGGGGGAGAGATCGCATGATTGAGCAAACCCTAAACAGTCAATGGTGCGGCTACTAGATTTACTTCCTCCTAATTGCAGGAGATGCGCTATGCAAACAAAAGATCAATATTACACAATCAAACTAGATTAAATGCAAAGATCAATGCCCGTGTATGCATGCTTACAAAGGAAAAGGCTAGCACTGGAAAGGATTTTCACCTTCCAATATGGTGATAGCATCCGTTTTGGTCTTCAACGCAAACATAGAAAGAACAATTAACTTCTAACAACATTCACCTATTCATTGAAAGTCCACAAGTTTATGCCACACATTAGATGAGCGCTCAGTTACACATCCATAAAAACCCAAACTGATATTTTTTCTAATAAGATGTGAGGAAAGAAATATCCCCACTTTTTTCCATCACCTATATCAAACCAACCTTTATACTACAACCATTTCTCTAAGGCATCCTCTTCAATTCACCTTGTTCGCTATTGTTCCTGCCTTAGTGATCTTATACCTTAGGGAATCCCCCCTTGAGTTGGAAAAGAGCCAACCTGAAGCGAGGAAGAGAGGACTGTAGTGACAGTAGCTGCTCTTTTTCGCAGTTGCCATCAGACCAGTGTGCCTACTTTTGGGCTTTGACACATACACACCCGTTAGGAGCGACAACAGTCCCATCCAAAGATTTCCTGATCGTCTAGAAATATGATTAAAAGCATAATTTTCAACAATAACCTTATCACCATAGGTATACCTACGTTGTTTGATAGATGATGGAACAACTTGAATATCACAGGTAGGAATTATAGAGGCATCAGTGTTGCCTCAGGTACAGGGAAATTGCATCATCCTACTTCTTTCTGGTATAGCATCGAAACGTTGAGGACCCTTGTCTATTCGAAGGGAAATTCTTCCAATCAAGACCTATCTTACCTCTCTTTTTGACTCATGAGACTTGCTATTAACCTCCTCTAGGTGTGTTGATAACTTGATATAACCTGTTTAATTGTTTCCTCCACAGTTCAAAAATCATAAAAAACGTTGTCCATATCCAAGGTAAGGGGAGAAATGGTATTAGAATGATCAGTCTATTTCCTGGAACCTTCTCCATGGGGCATTGGTAACTTTCTTTTTCAAGAGACTTCAGATATATTCCTTTCTACTTCATCTTCCAAGGAGGCCAATTGTATTGTAGGAATGTGAGATGTATCATTAACTTCTTCCATAGGTCTTTCTGGAGGTAACAAAAAGCTTGGTAAATGTGACATAGATGGGTAACGAAAGTTACTAAGACTTGTTCCTTAGTCTAGTAGCTCGTTTTGGTTAATCAATTCATTTTGAGAATCATTAGGAGAAACTATGGTTTGGTTTTCACTTTCAGCTACTTGCGAGGAGATATCTGCTTGAAAAATAAATAAGTTGTTTAGAGAAAATTCCTCACCAGGAGCATCATTTATTAAGGCATATTCTTCCCAACTCCGATGTGTACGCTCTATCATCTCCCGCACTAAGTTATCTCTCGGATCCTGTCGAATTTTGTGAATATGACGATAACTTCTTCTCCTCGAAGGATGAGACATACCTTCATTCGCAGTAAAAGAATCATTTTGTGGGATGGATTCTGTGACTTCTACAGATAATTGGGATAAATGATCAGGGGCATCATAGAAATGTTCAGAACTATTACACATGATTTCCCCTACCAGTTCTTGATGCATAAGCTCTTTCCTAAACCTTACATCATCTTCATCTTCGGATTTAGAACTACCTACCCCCATGAAGAAAATATGTGGACAATCCTCATCATCATTTACCAAGTTCATTCTTTTAACACTCAAGCTACCTTTGCCACAAGTATTTTTTAAACCATCCTCAAGTTTCACGATACCCATCAATAAATGGCTTCCTACAGAGTCTAACTAGATTTCCATCAGAATTTGGAATCCATGCATATGACAAATCCATCATTAGATATCCACCTAATCCAACAGCCCACTTCCTAGATAGCAACATGCCATAAACTGTTGAAATATTAACAAGGAAAAGTGCAAAAGAGTAATTTTGCATGTAAGTGAAATTAGGCTTTTGGAACCCTAATTAGGGTTTTGGTAATGTATTTTCTCAGTGACTTATAAAAGGAAGTCTGAGTGTTTAGTTTATCATGCTTCTCAATCGGAGAGGGAGAGAGTTCATCTTCACAGGATTATGGATCAGGGCTACACGTATCAAGGAAAGGGTGCATACTGTTGGAACAATTGGGGCACATTCTTCAGGAAGTAGAAAGGACGGATCTTCAGAGATTGAAGAGTCCTTTCTTCTATACAGTGTCAGAAGTAATTTACTGAACAGCAACAACAGCTGCAAAGAGAGCAGTTGGAGGAGGACGTGAGCAGCAACACGTCACACGTGTGGGACATGAGGGAGTTTTTGCATACGTGTGGGAGACAGAGAGGGCCCAGAGAGCTGAGGGTCTTCATCAATGACAGAGGAGAGGTCTTCAGTGATCAGTCAGAGACAGACTAATAGCAGATCAGTTGAGACATCCATCAGAGGAGTGACGACGCAGCTGTACAGCTGGGGGGCATTTTCCAAGATTGAGGACGTTGTTCATCTTCCGGAGCATAGCAGATCTGAGGGAGCATTCAACAGAGATTTAGACAGAGAGTGCAGTGTTCAGTGACTAATAGAGTGTGAGTTGAGAAACCCAGCGTGAGGGTATCTTGCTGGGGGGCGCTTTTCAAAGAAGCAGTAGTTGTAGATGTTGTTGATCTAGGGCTTTGGCCCTTTAGGTTCATCCACTTGTATCTAAACTCATTCTGTACCTCTTCTATATTTATTTGTTTCCTCTGGGCTTGAGAAAGTAGAAATCCCCACAGTTTGTTGGTTTTCTCCATTGAGGTTTCCAAGGTATAATTCTGTGTCATATGTGATTTCCTAATTGAATATGGATTTTCGTGTGCTGCAAGTTCTAAATATATTTGAAGTATAGTTCATATTGGTTTAGTGAATATTGTTGCCAAATTGATTATCCTGACTTCTCAGAGCAAGTGGAGACCTATGAGAAAAACTAATATGGTATCAGAGCCTCGTTAGAGGTCAAAGGAGGGCAATCACACTTAGAACTGCGAGCTTCATACCAGATCTGTGTGAGTACTCAGTGGAGGCACCAGATCTGCAGAGTGGGTGACCAGATCTACCAGATCTAAAGAGTAGGGTTCAGATCTGTGACTGTAAAGGTCAGATCTATCAGATCTGGAGTGTGGGAGTCTAGATCTGAGACAGATCTAGCCTGTATCAGCAAGATAGAGATCAAATCTACCCAGATCTACAGTGCAAGTGTCATATCTGAGTTGGTAAAGGTCAAATCTATCAGATCTGATTGTATGGGTAAAAGAGATCTAAGTTAGGTCCTTTAGATCTTGGCACGTAAAAGTCAAATCTGTGTTTTTTATGAAAAAGGGGTTCCAGTAAGGCCTCTTGGCTACTGAGATGAGAAACGATAACACAGAGTGCTTTATCATTACTTGCCATTCATGCACTTCTGCAAATATAGATGAGAAATCTATGGGAAAAATTGACAAAGAATTGTCCTTGATGTCTAGTCAATCAGCAAGTGCATCAAATGGCATTTGGTACATTGATAGTGGGGCCTTCAGTCACATGACTGGCATCAGACAGTACTTTACAGATATCACTGAAACTGGGTTAGATCTAGAAGTAGTACTGGGAAACAACTCCTCGGTCACGGCTGTTGGATGAGGAACTATTTATTTTCAAAGGGATCATGGAGAATCCATGAAGCTAAGGGATGTCCTCTACATTCATGGATTAAAGAAAAACATGGTGTCAGTTTCTACTATAGACGATAGGGGATTTTGGGTGATGTTTCGAGATGGACATGTGCTCATACATCCTAAGGGATCCAACATAACTTCAGCAGCGAAAATTGGTGTTCGAAGTGGGAAACTTTACAGGCTCAATTTTCAGCTTCATCGTGCTCTAGTCCACGACAATAGCAGTGATTGTGGTGACTTATGTGAGTTGTGGCATAGAAGGATGGCTCGCCTACATCATCCTTCTTTGAGGAATTTGCGGGAGATTGTGACAGGTGTTCCTAAGTTTAACATAGAGCACAGTGAAGTATGCAAAGGGTGTGCTCTTGGTAAGTATGTAAAGACTACTTTCCCAAGTAGTGACAGCAAGGCAGCAGGGGCTCTTGATCTGATATAATCAAGCCTGTGTGGTCTGATGTCTATTACATCTCTGAAAGACTATGAGTGCTATGTAACCTTCATTAATGATTTCTCCGGGAAAACCTGGATCTATTTTTTGAAAACCAAGGAATCAAAAGAAGTCTTACAAAAGTTCAAAGACTTTAAAGCTCTAGTAGAAAACCAAATAGGGAGAAGGATCAAATTTTTACAATTTGACAATGGGGGAGAGTATACCTCTAAGAAGTTTGATGTTTTTTGTGTTCAAGAAGAAATCAAGAGACAGTTGATTGTACCCTACACACCTCAGCATAATGGAGTGGTTGAGAGAAAGGATAGAGCAATAGTTGGTGCAGCAAGATCTATGTTGCATGATCAAGGTTTGTCATTCTTTCTTCGGGCAGAGGCATGTAACACTACTGTGTATCTTCAAAACAACAATCCTCATAAAGTTTTGGGAAGTAAGACTCCTTAAGAGGCTTACTCAGGAAAGAAGCCTGAAGTAGGTGTTGTCACACAACTTGGAGTTGTCCCTAAAGGTATCCCATCCGAGACGGTAGTGGAAATGGACAACTAAAGAGGTGACCCAAGAAGTGCAATGGCTCCCAATGCAAGCTGGGAGTCACGTCATCCGAGGCACCCTTCACTTTAGATTATGAAGAATCACAACCAAGGGGGAGACACTATAGCCAATCAAAGAAGATTAGCCAAAACAAAGGTTCCTAGGGGAGTGTGTAAATTTGAGTTACGGAAACCAATGCAAGCTTCGGTGAGCCCAAAAGTTTAAGTATGGTTGAAGAGGCTTAAGATATTAGGAATGTTTCAACCAATGAATGAGTTAGGCCACCTATGAGGACCAAAGAGATAGATCTAACACCATGAAATACACAAGTAAGGCCCACTTCCTTAAAATGGAGAAATGATTCAAATGGGACCCACAAGATCAAATTAGGGGTGATATGGTGCTAAGGGGTGTTTAATGATGTGGATCTATGGATTCAAGGTAAATTAGACACACCCACATATGGGATCTTAGCATATGACACAATCCCCAAGGAGTACGAATTGACCCAAGGAGACTAGTGCCTTTAGATGGAGGGGAAAATGGAGTCCAAATTATGCCAAATTGTAGATCGAGGTAGATAAGGCAATTATCAAGGTGGGTTTTAAGTGGCATGCCCCAAGGTAGGCTAGATCTCCATAGATCTAAGCTTGAAAATGCATCACCCAATGACCCAAGTGGGGCACAACCCTCAAAATGAGGAATGGGGCCCATAAGGCAAAAATCAAAGGAGTGAAGCAATAGGGGTAGGTTATCAAATGAGATGAGTGCAAATCAAGCAGGATCTCACCTACCCAAGTGAGAGAACTAGCAAAACTCACCCAACCAAGGAGTGCAACCTCACCCAAGGAAGGCTAAGTGCCTTGGAAAATGTGTCAACTGAAGCCCGATTGCCACCAAACTATAGATCCGGATTGTCGTGGATGCTATGGAGGTGGGTTCTTTTTATTATTCCTAAAGACAAGCTAGATCCAAGTAGATCTAGGAAAAAGTGAAAAATGAGGGTTTTAATCAATGAGGGTTTTGAGATCTAAGAGAATAGATTGATAGGATAGAAGAATTTCATACCTCATGGAACATACCTGGAAGATGAAGATGGAAGAGGCTTGTGACGAGGATTACTTCCCACAAAGATCAAATGCCAAACTTTGATGAGCCCTTCTTGCCAACGTTTTGCTTCCTTCAACCAAATCGATTTTCCTATTCCTGTCAATCAAGGACACAAAAGATCAATCAACCAATCAAGAATGAAAAGAGATGTACACAAAGAGATGAGAAAGATGAATTGTTGGTACAAAGACAAAAAAACTCCCTGTCACCCAAAACGTCCTCTTGAAGCTTGAAGGGTAGGCCTCCCCACCAATTCGCACCCCTCCAAAATGTCTTCTTTGCCTGCAAAACAATGTTAGTTGAAGATAAAATCAAGATGGCCACCAATGTCTATCAGTGCAGAGGAATAAGCATTTACAATCACCACAAGCATTCCAATTCCAAGATCCAACATGCCCAAGAAAGTATTTTTATTCCAATAGCCCAGAGCCAAAAATCTCTAGATCTCTCCCCCCTTTACAATGAGGAGCTCTCTCCTTTAAATAGGAATGAGAGACAACAAACTCCTAACCACCTTTCAAATGGATGGCTAAGATTAAAAGATCAAAATATTCTAATCAACAATGAGATGAGCTCAACATAAAGTACATGGATCAATACAATAATATAATATGTCAATGGACTAAATCACCCTAGGAGAGGGGATCCCAGTCAATAAAAATGAATAAAGCTCATGGTGGGTCCAGGGAGTATTAACTAACACCCCTAGTGTGTCCCCATGGCACAATAAAAATAAATATAATTTTTAAATGCAAAATACTGCCTCTCTGAGGAAATCGTGAGCCTCCAAAAGCCCCAGAAAATAATAAAATATGTCAGAGAGATGGATGTGGGTCCATCAAAGTGCTGAAACTGCTGGAGAAGGATTGGAAGACATCACCCTCATCATCAAAACTCATCCCATGCCATTTCCTTGCCTCATTAGCCCAAATCGAATTCTTCAGTAGCCATTTTTATTATTTTTAATCTGCCTCGGGAAACGTGGTATGGCCTCTCAAATCTGTAGGTGAAACCATCAAATGATGTCTCTATCCTGACAGGCCATTCATCATGGCAAAACTGCTCCAGAATGGTAAACTGAGCCAAATCATCCCTGTAACTACCAGGAACTGAAAGCAAGCTGTCTCATTGGACTCAAGAAGTCCAAATCCATCTAAGGTGCATACTCATACACCCTACAGATCTCTGCATAATCAAGAATAATATCCAATATGCCCAAACATATAACATAGTAATCTGTAAATGATCAATAATATAACCCGAGCTAACATCCATCCACTGCAAGTGTTTAAAGGTTAAGACATGCTCTACAAATCATTCAAGTAACAATTATAACAAATAGCTAATCATTTCACTGGTGATCTATCAACCAAATATAGAGTTTCATTTATTAGTTGTAACTTAGACCAGACTTTCAAGACCATACTCACTTCATAGTTGTAATCAATTTGCTAGTGAAGGGTGAACGCTAAGATCAAAAGGCTAGGCTGAAGGGTGACCACTAACTCGAAACTGTGACACTTTGGATATGGAAAGGGGATACTCACTCTAGCATATGTCGGACAAGCAAGAACACAGGGGATGGCAGTGTCTCACAAATGGATAAGTTTCATTCAAAGGTGCTTATTCACCTTGACAAATGCTCACAATCCAAATCAATACAAGTGAGGCCAGCAATCTTTAGATATAACTTTTAGGAACCATTGTTTTTTGGGGCCTTTGATTTTCCATAGCCTTGGTCCATGTATTTATTACGCGGATTTTTTTATTATTGAGGCTTCATGCATTCATGTATGTTTAAAAACACCACTTTTCATGAATGTTTTAAGATATTCATTTCAATGTACTTCAAAGCCAATTTCATTAGGCTTGCCTTGCATTCATGTATGTTTAAAAATACTACTTTTCATGAATGGGTTTTTTCATAAGATATTTGTTATCACCCACCTTGTAGTTGCCTGTGTGAAGTGGATCTAGGATGGATGGTAGAGGGGCAAGCAACTAAGGGGTGGAACTACGACTGCCTATAGACTCCCAAATGGATGGTTGTCATGCCAATCAAGGCAGCCTTCACTTTATGTTATCCTAGTCCAAGACAACAATGGGGGAGACCCGGATCTGCTCCCGATAGGAGAGATCGGACCTAGACACCAGAAGAACATCAGATGGGGCTTCAAGGTACTTATGGTGCAAGGTAAATGAAAACCCTAGCTCTAGGGTTAAGGTACTAGCAACTGATGGAGATGACCACTGTCTTGGGAAACGTAACTATGATAGGGTGAGCAAGAACAGAGTTTGGACTGCCTAGTACCAAGGGGACAAAAACAGTGAAGGATAGGTAACTTGAGTTATCAGTAGGTGTTGGCAAAAGGAGAAATAATGAGGTCAAGATGGGGCAAGCGTTGGCTACGAGATCAGTGCCTTGTGTGCATTGGGCAATGGAGTCAGCAGTAAACCAATTTTTCAGAGAACCCACCTGGGAGATACCTTGATCTACGAACCCAGAAAGTAGTTGGTCCGGAAAAGCTAAGGTACAGGAAACCCAGCTCAATGGATGGCTAGCGCTAGGGCTTAGGAGGACATATCTGCACTTCTAGGGTTACCTGGAGGCTAATGGCTCAGCGTTGAAGGAGAGAAGATGTCAGGGTGACCTGATCTACAAGCCCAAATCATAAAATCAGCAGAAAAATCAGATCTGTAAAAGTCAGAATCTGATGAGGGGGGCTAAGAGGCTTAAAACCAATTTTTCAGATCTAGGGAAAACCGGAGAGAACTAGCTCAGCGTTGGGGGTGTTCTGGAGTTCTTGGGCCCTGATCTATCAGCCTATCTTGTCAAATTTCAGAAAAAAATCACTTCCGGAAAAGTCCAGTTTTCAGTGAGGGCGCTAAGGCAGATTCAGTCAATTTTTCAGATCTAGGCCAAATGGTCAAGCAGTTGCATAACGTTGGGGTTGATTTAGGCTATGTGGGACCCGATCTATCCGTCTGTGAATTCAGAAATCAGAAAAACTCAAAACCCTAGTAGGTCAATTTTTCAGTGGGGAGTTATGCAGTTTTTTGCTTAAAAATCAGATCTAGGTCAAACTGTGAGGAATTTGACCAACGTTTCAGTTGATTTGATGAAGGGGAGGCCCGATCTATGAAACCCAGAAATGGTTTGGCAAAAGATCGGACTATTCCCAAGTTTATTATTTTTTATGATTTTTAGTGCTTTAGGAGTTTTCAGAAAAAGTTGAAGAAAAGCAAGGTACAATGGAATAAGATCTGAAAAGAAGAGACTTACCTGTTGAATCTTACCTGGAAAAGCTTGTAGAAGCCTGTAACAGTGACGATCTTTACTATCCCGATCAATTCTGGAAGATCCCCGTGATTTCTATAGCATATGCAAGCTCCAAGCCATCAATGCGCCCCCTACCCTATTCTATAGCATATGCAAGCTCCAAGCCATCAATGCGCCCCCTACCCTACATGATCAAACGTCAACCATATCAGATTTGCACATACAAAATAAAGAAACTGAATGCTACAAGACAGTAAAATGAAGTAATCATAGATCACAATGAAACTAATGAAAATCCCCTGATCCAAGACGAAGAGAACCGAGCGAGTTGAGGTCCCCCTACAAAAACGCTCCAGCCAAAAACGCCCTCCTGTAGACAAAACAATGATAGCCACAAAAAATATAGATCTCACGAGAATTTCCACAATGCTAGGAAGCTAAAGACTAGCTAATCACCATTTGAGCAAATCAGACGCAAAGCAGATCCAGAAAAATTTCCACAGAAAAGTCTTTCTATTATTCAGATCCAAGAGTCAAAGACCCCTTACAAATGAGAAGCTCTCTCTCTTAAATAAAAATGAGAGAACCTTAATCATAACCAAATCCTAACCACTTTCAAAACGAGTGGCTAAGATTAAAAGATGAAATGTTCTAATCAATGGTTGAGATGAGCTCAACATACAACACATGGATCAATATAACCATAATTTACCAAAGTGGACTAAACCACCCAAAGGTAACCCACTCAACAAGAAATAAATGAAAGCACATGGTGGGTCCAAGGAGTGTTTGACTAACTCCCTTTGGGTGTCCCCATGACACAATAAATAATATAGCAATTTAATTCTTTGACTTTTGAGCCCCCTTGAGGAAATCGTGAGCCTCCAAAAAGAGCTCCAGAAAATAATAAAAAATGCCCAAAAAATAGGTGTGGGCCCAATCAGGAGCTGCAACTGCTGGAGAAGGTGTGGAGGACATCACTCTCATCATCATGACTCATCCCATGTCATTTCCTTGCCTCAGTAGCCCAAATCGATTTCTTCAATAGCCATTTAATCATTTTTTAATTTGCCTCGGGAAACGTGATCCTGCAAAAACAGCCTCCTAGGGTGCCTGCGTTGTCAAACTGAGCCCACCAGGCTTTCTGGGATGGGGGTACTATGGTACAAACAAGTGGTTGCACCCCCCTATGCCACTACAATGCCCTAGGAGATCCAACTGAAACATCTCCATGCTCAAATATATCAATCTGTGAAGAAAAACTGCATCAGAAAGGCAGAATGAGCCTGATCACATCTGTAAGTGCCCGAAACTGGAAATAAACTGTCTCATTGGACTCAGAGAGTCCAAATCCATCTAAGGTGTATACTCATACCCCTCATAGGTCTCTATCTGACCATCAACCACATCGAATAAACAATATAACCATCTAGAACTGATCAGATACCCATAATAACTCAAAATACATCCATCTGCTGCAAGTGTTAAAAGGTTAAGACATGCTCTACAACTCATTCAAGTAACAATCACAACAAGTAGCATTCATTTCACTGGCGGTACATCAACCAATACATTTATAAGGCTTTATTTATTCCTACTTAGACTTAGACTTTCAAGACTATACTCACTTCATAGCTGTAGCCAATTTGCTAGTGAAGGGTGAAAGGTGAAAATGACAAGGCTAAGGCAAAGGATGACTTCCTTCTCAACATCATGACACTTTGGATAAGGAAAGGGAAAACTCACTATAACCAATGTCGGACAAACAACAACACAAGGAATGGCAGTGCCTCACAGATGGATGAGTTGTTTAGAGAGTGCTTATTCAATTTAGGCATCATGTCTACATCAAGCCTGATCCAAGTTCATTAGGATCACATTTTATTCCATGGCCTTTTTGGCCTATATGACCCTTTTGGGACTTCACCAGTGCTTAAAAGCAGAGCTAATCGCAGCTTTCATCCAGGCCACATTTATTTTAATAAGGTCAGCAATTTTTGGATATAGCACATTTTAAACCATTGCTTTTTTTTTGGACCTTTTCTTATACTTTTCAAGGAGTATTTTAGCATTTCATTGCTCTTGCCCTTTTTACATATGTTAAGAAACACATTTTTACAATTTTCATTTTCCATGGGCGCATATTCAATATTTCAATACAAGTAGTACATGAGCTTTCAGTTTTAGCCAACAACATCTCAAGTGACTAGGGGGAGTTCTGCACAATGCCAAACATCGGGACAACCGACCAGAATGATTTAGGCATACAATCCAACTTACCAAGGCAAGTTTGGTCACCAACTCAGAGCCAAGACACAATATAAACAGGGAGGCTTGTCCAACAAAGGTTCTAACGGGGAAAAAGATCCTCCATGCCATAAGTCAAGAAGTCAGTCGGGTTGAAAACTAAACTGGAAGGTAATGGATGGGTGAAGACAATAACGGATGGAGCCAACACTAGCAAGCCAAAACAATGGTGGGAATGACTACCTCTATTCTCCCTAAGGAGGGCAAAACCAATGAGTATAAATCAAGAACTTCCAAGTCTAAGCAAGGACATCAATACATGGTACAAGATACAACCAAGTCCATATAATTATGACCGCCATATCATGATACCACAAGTTAATATATGTCACAAGAATCAGTATAAGAGCAATGATAACCATAACACAATATAAAATGTTGATTCATAACCATGCAATAAAATCCATCTGAGACACCATCTGTCCAATGAGAAAGAACTAATATAACATTGGGCATCCATGACTACTCTGAAATAACATAAATGGCTACATCAGTCCTCAAATCTGAGTGTCCTGAGACTCAGTCCTGACATGGGAGAGTACAATAGTCCACTGATACAAAAATGATCCATCAAAACTGCTCATCTCAGCATCTCATATGTAAGAGATCTGGCTGAAACATGTACTGTGTCTGAAAAATGGAATATGGTAGCCTGGCTACTATATATGTGATAACAATATTCATTCATTTCCAAATTCATTGTATTGATGGCCGCGCTACTTGTTTCAGGTTTAGCCAACACAACCTAGGTAACTCAAAGCCAAGACACAAATAGACAAAGAAGCTTGTCCAACAAAGAGGCTCTAGTGGGGAAAGGTCCTCCATGCCACAAGTCAAGTAGTAGGTCGGGTTAGAAGCATAACTGGAAGGTAATGGATGGGTGGAGATAGCGAACAATGAAAACAACACTAGCAAGCCAAAGTATGGTGGGAATGATCACCTCTATTCTCCTTAAGGAGGGTAAAACTAATGAGTATGGGTCAAGAACTTCCAAGTCTAAGTAGGGACATACATATATAATATAAATTTCATCCAAGTCCACATATTTATATGACCGCCATATCATGACACTAGATGCTAAGACATGTCACAAGAATGAGTATAAAAGCAATAATAACCATAACACAAGATAATATCTGCTTAGTCATACACATGTAAATACATAATCTAAACCAACATTTGTCCAATGATAAGCTACTGATACAAATCTTGGCACTACTAACTGCTCTACAAATGGCTAAATGACATCAGTCCTCAAATCTGACTGTCCTGAGACTCAGTCATGGCATGGGAGAGTACTATAGTCCATCATCAAAAAATGATCCATTATGAATGCTCATCTCAGCATCTCATATATAAGGGAACTGGCTGAAAAAGTGTACCGGAATCTAAAAAATAGAATATGGTAGCCCGACTACTATATATGTGATAACAATTACAATCGGATCTTCTTGGACATTATTTAGAGCTGGTTGAGGTTCTTCTAAGGGTTCTTTAAACTTTACCTTTTTCGAAGGTGGAGAATTTAAGGCTTTTAACAACTTTTCTCTTTGTTCAAGAATTTTAACTAGTTCACTTGCAAGGACAAACACTTTAGCTTGTGACCACCAAGTTCCCAAATCAAGACTTACATCATCTGCAACAGGGGGAGCGGTTAGCTTAGGAAGATATTGTTTACTTTTTGAAGTCCTTGGACTATCCCTTCTCTGGTAGGTGATGCCTTTGAACTTAAGCATCTCTTTGATTTGTTCATTTGTAGGCTTAGTACCAAAGTTCTTAGTGAGGTTATACAATTGTTGACTATACTCTCTCGCTTGACTCCAGGTTTCTACGGTGACAGGATGGAGTTGTCCAACTATGTTGACGTACTCAGGCTCGCTTGAATACTGTTCACTATCACTCATCTCTGAAAGACCAAGCTCTAAGATTTGATAGGCCATGTAGCAGGCGGATTCTTCATGAAGAGCCTCACAGGCTCTGCAATAGGGGATGACTTCCTCAACCATGTTGATGGGATCTAGTTGATTAGGGGGGCTTTTATCTTGTGGGGCTTTCTTCTGAACCCAATTTCCCTTAGAAGGAATTTTTTTTTGACTAGTTTGAGTTCTTTCCATGTTTATTACCAGATTTTGCATATCTCTTATTTTATTTGCATAATCGACTTGTAGGGCCTCCATCCTATCATTCATCTCCTTCATTTTCTTATCATAAGTCTCCTGCATGTGGTTTGTGGAATCCTTAGCTTTAATTTCCTGTTGTTTAGGAGGCATAAGGGCATCTGGAGAAGTTTTTTAGATGAAGACTTGCATTGATGGCATCAATGCCAGTGAACCTGGGCAGTTTTTCAACACCTTTATCTGGTAGAGTGTGAGGTTGACCTGCTATTTGAGTGATATTAAGGGGACTGAAATATTCAATCATTGTATCGGACAAACAATTATTATTCTCAACACAAAGACTATGGATGTCCGAAATAGACTCGAATCCAAGATTCTCAATGATTCTACGAGAAGCTAACCTATTTAGTCTCCTCCTATAAACCTGTTCAGGTTCAAGGTTGAAATTAAGTAGGCCTACGGAAATTCTTCTAGTTGAATAGCTTGGTGTGTTTAATGACAGTGGAATCGCCAGATGGATTCAAGTCTAAAATCAGAATTGTTTAAACTAAATCTATCAAAAGACAAGGTAGAAACTCAGGTAAAAAGTCGTCCAGGAACAAAAGATTTGTCCCTAGCAATGCCGCCAGAAATTTTGTCTGCCGATGTGCACACTGTCAACATAAATCTTTCAAATAGCTGTCTCCCGAGGGGGGAGAGGTGCGGCCTTGGGGGCAAGCAAAGAGTCAAGTGCTGTCACCTGAACCCGACTCCTAATGAAGCCAAGGGGTGTAGTCCCTACAAAGAGTTTCTAAGGCTCAAAAGTTTTAAAGATGTTTAGGTGTGTGATGTGGATGGGATATTTTTAGGAGTTTCTTGGAAAGAGACTTACAACAAAATAACCAAGTGAGCACTTGCAAGTAAAATTAAAAATAAACATCCATTTGACAATTGCACAATTAAAGTAAAGTAAATAGGCAAATTGAAAACCTCAAATGCCTATGCTATGTGCTACAAAGAGCCCTCTAAGCTAGATTATTGATCTATGCAAAGCAAAATAAATGAACAATATTACCTCATACAAAAAATATCACATGCACAACTTGCCACAAGATCATGAGCCTCCAAAGCCTTCGATTTTATTAATATATAACAATGGACAATACAACATGAACAGAGGTTCCTTGCTTCCGTAGAATGAGGAAGAAGGTCTTGCTTTTATAGAGTTTACAAACCCCTAGGGGGTGCTACCTACACTGGTAGAAGAAGTCCAGTTAAACTGAGTTGATCTCAGTTAAAGTGAGTGGAACTGGAGAGGCAAATGCCACCTCTCCTACCAAACTCTACCAACCCACTTGATGGCTGCCACATTACACACCCAACCACTCACGATCCTCGTGGAGTTGGTGACTCTCTCCCTTACGCACGAGTCTTCATGGTGTCATCTCAAACATGCAACTACTTTGAAAGAAGTATAACCCAACCTTATAACATAACCAAAGGATTT
The DNA here is from genome assembly GCA_001517045.1 of Pseudotsuga menziesii. Classification (NCBI taxonomy): domain Eukaryota; kingdom Viridiplantae; phylum Streptophyta; class Pinopsida; order Pinales; family Pinaceae; genus Pseudotsuga; species Pseudotsuga menziesii. Next base: position 26,737 of record LPNX011146655.1, read on the forward strand.
AAAACATTAACATATTAAAGAGGGGTCTGTTGTCACATACACATTTTCAGCCAGGCTTCCATTGATGCAGCATGCAAACTTGTCTCTTTTTCTATTCCGGCTATTTTTACGTGGGGTATCAACATGGATCTTTACAGCTTCATTTCACCACAGAGCCTTGTTCCTGATATTTTCCTTGCCAGGACTGAGATTCAGGAACCCATTGAGATGATTTTGGTGATGATCTAGTTCATTAGAGCATAGCAGCAGACCAAGATGTGGTACACACAGTTATAGAGGGGCTTATCAAATGGAGATAGGTATACATGGTGAGATCAAGTATATTTCCTTGGTTTAGTTTTTCTCTATGATGTATCTTAAAAAACTATGCTTGTCATGTTAGGATGATTATGGTGACCTGTGCTTATATGTTATGTATTGCTCTAACATGTGTTATGATTTATCAAAGAATTCAATGAGAAGACTGATGCCCATGCCATGCTCGAACAAAGTATAAACCTTAGTGCTAGGTTGGTCCCATGTCATTTGTGCCTGACCATCCATTTCATTCATTTTTGTTTTATCACATGACTCAGACCAGAAACTTGTGAGATTGAAGATCCTTTTGTTGATGTATTTGTAACTTCGGAATGTATTCACTTGTAAATCTTATATTGTACCCCGATGTTCCTATCGAGAGAATCATTTGTATTTCATTATACCCTGATGTTCCTATTGGGAGAGTCATTAATATAATAAAGTCATGTAAAGTCAATCAGGTTAACCCTCCGTTGTAAGTCGGGGCTATAGTCCCCACAATTGAGTTGAGGTTAACCCTCCTTGTTGATCAGGGGGCAAAGTCCCCTCAGTTGTGGGGCACTAGGTTTATTAGACGCTCCTAGAGATGTCGGCCTAAGTAGGTAATTGTCAAGTCAGAAATTAGTATAAATAGAGAGTGAACCTCTCTATTTTACACATTCACTCACTCAACTAGGGCGCATGAGTGAGAGAGGAAGTGCTCACACAAGTGAGAGAGATAACAACTGTTGGAGATCATCTTTCTGTCTTTGAGTTTTACTGCTACAATTGGTGCTCATTCTATCTCTAAGGAAGTTGCGGGGTTTTCTCCTTTATGGTTTCCCCGAGGAAAATCTTTGTGTCTATTGTCGCTTGTGATTGATTGTTGTGCATGTTATTCTCTCAGATAAGATCCTAAGATCATATTGCTTAAAAGATAAAAATCTAACATGGTATCAAAGCTAACCTGAGAAGAAGACATTGTGCAACTACAGAAGCTAGGGCTTCTTACTTTTTGGGTCTCTCTCCATAATCCATCAGCAAAAGGATGCTAGGCTAACTCTTCATTGAAGGGCGCACCTTTCTATTGAAGCAGAATTTGATTCTGGGCATTTTCAGTTTTTGCTGCAGGAAATTAGGGCTTTTCACACAAGGAATTTTTGAGTGAGCCCAGCATAGGATTGCTCTCCTCATCAAAATCGAAGTTTAGAGACCAAGGTCAAGATTTTTTGGTTGGGTAAAACTCCGAGAAAGTCAAACCCTAGTTTGACCCCGAGCTTGAAAAACCCTAAAATACTAAAACGGGTAGTTTTGGTACATTCGCTATATCTTGGGATTGAAGAAGTCTCAGGGGCCGAAATTTTCACAGGCCAAAGATAAAATCTTGATGTACCATGTGTAAAAGTTTAAGCCTCAGATTCGCTATATTCTGGGAGATATGTTTCCTCCAAATCAGGGTTCCAACCTTTTCCAAGATTCATCCCTAAACAAGACACCTAGGGAGAATATCTCAGGCTACAAAGATCCAAATGAAATTTCGCAAGATGTTCCAGATAGGGCACGGACTGTACTTTCTGTGATAAAAGTTTGAGACCCAGATGATGAAACAGGGACACGTGGCAGTCCGTACAAGTTTGCTATGCTGAACAGTCCTGAAATAAGTCACCTTGGGAAAACTCTCATTAGTCTCAATTGGTGAAACAAATTCTAATAAAACCTATGGTGTTGGAAAGAGGAGAGACGAGGTTACCTCAGTACGAAATTTCAGACACAGAGGAGTATTACTTTCGGAGATACCGCAGAAATAGTATCAGGCATTTCTACAGAAGAAATTGGTAAACTAGGGCTTCATGTTCCGAGAGCTTCCCTCCACTGTTTTCAGAAAAGGAGTACATTGGACAGCTCGCCTTGAAGAGGCCTATCTTTCTATCCAATCAGATCTGAAAGATTCCAAGTTTTGAAAATTAGGGTTTCTCTAACAAACCCTAGATCAGCCAAATCCAGAACCAGGACGGACACCTCAAATCGGTAAGATCTGATCTTTTTCTATTTACAGTTGAGGTCCTCATTTCAAGATGAATAATCACACCAACTTGATGACAAGCTTGGTAAAGCTGACAACTTCCAAGCATGGAAGTATAGGATTTCACTAGTTCTTGAAGAAAATGAATTCGACACCTACATAAGTGGAGAGTTTCCAGTTCCAGAGGGAGATGAGGCTAAATCCTTACACAAGAAGAACTTGGTCAAGGCCAAGAAGATCATTGTTGATCAATCAAGGATCACCTTATACCACAAGTGTCTTCCCTAAAGAGATATTTGATTCCTTGACCAAGCTATTTGAAGGGAAGAACATAAATCGGAAGATGATTTTGAGAAAACAGTTGAAGAATGTGAAGATTCAGAATGCAAAGACCATATAGTCATACTTTACAAGGGTTTCTCAAATCAAAGAACAGCTTGAAGCAGTAGAAGAAGTGGAGAATGTAGAAGTTGTGATAACCACCTTGAATGGCCTCCCAAGATCATGGGATTCATTCATTCAAGGAATGTGTGCCAGAAGGAAGTGATTACTTTTAGCGGACTCTGGAAAGAATGCACACAAGAAGAAGCTTGACTCATAATAAGAGAAGAGAAGATGGGAGCAACTGAAGATCAAGAACTCATGATTCAAAGAAGGTCCCTTAAGCGATGAGGAATATGAAGAACTCAATTCTTGAAGAACCTCTTATCCATCTTAGCATTTGGATAAGAAATGATGTTGTTATAGATGAAGAAGATGATGAAGCTGAATGAAGGAGTCTACCCACGAAACAAATAAAGATAAGTATTCAATTGTCATTTCATGATATTGTTTTGTTATGGATTTGTTTATATTCAGTTGATGTGTTATGCATGATAGAATGTTTGCATTAATGACAGTATACTACTAATATGCATGTGATGGGTAAGTAGCTCATGGTACTATACAATTCTCCATTGCTACTTATCTAGAATGAAACCTCTTTGCTGACATATTGGATTAGTGCACAATCTCAATGATGTCTTGGTAGAGACGAAAGGCATCTAGAAAAGTTTCCGTGAGATATGGATGAATGTTGTATTGGCTAAAATAGTTGCATGAATATATCTTTATGCATCAGAATTTTCCATTGTGAATATGCCTTATGAAATGTTTCTTACCATACAAATGCATTTGACTTGTAGGTAAGATCGCGTACAATCACCTACAAGAAAAGAAGGATGAGACTTGTTCCGAAGAACAAGTGACGACAATTCAAGAAAGAATCCAAGATGAAAAATAATATGACGATACTTTCAAAGAAAGAAGAGGCCTCAGAGACACTCCAGTTATGTGACACTGTTGAGCGACATCATTGATGCAGAGCCTTCCAGCTATGAAGAAGTAGCCAAGAAGAAAGGGAAGGAGAATACCAGTTCAAGAAGAATCATGTCTAGGATGCAGTATCAAGACCTAAAGGGAAGTCCGTAATGTCTTCCATATGGATCTACAAGATCCAGCATGCATTAGATGGCAACATCGTGGGATACAAGGCAAGATTCGTAGCACGAGGCTTCTCACGGAAAGAAGGCATAGACTACAAAGAGACATTTGCAGCCACTGGAAATGAAGACACATGATAGGCAGATTCATGTGTACAAATTAAAGAAGGCATTGTACGAGCTCAGAAGGCACCCATGGGATAATACATACATGAGGAGCTTGAAGATCACCTAGAGTGATGAAGATCTTAACCTTTGCTACAAGGTTGAAGATGAAAGCCTATATAGAATGACAAGCTCACAGATGGGTGCGAGAAGAACATTTTCAAGATAGAGGATCTTGGTATCCAACGACCCTAGATGGATACATAGAATAATAGTAGCAGAGGAAGCTACTTGTCACTCCAGTACAGGATACATAGAGTACGAAAGACAAAGGAAGTATGATGCTCCGCTTTAGAGGGAGTGACTGTAGAAGATCCTGAGGTTTGACATGATACAACGGGATGGAAAACTTATTGATGGCTCTAGGATTTACTGAGAGTAAAGAGGATTCCAGCCTTTGCTTCAAGGTTGAAGGCGGAAGACCAGTGATGCTCCTGTTATATGTCGATGAATTGTTCCTGATAGGAAAAGAGGAACTCATTGAAGTTGCAAGAAGAGGAAGCTTCATGTAGGTGTGGCAGAATGCGGATGGAAACTCCCTAGGACAAGGGAAGTATGCAGTAGAGATCCTGAAGAGGTTTGGATGATGCACTGCAAGGCCATGACCACACCTATGGCATCAAACCTGAAGCTATTGAGTGATGCTTCATGAGAGACAGTTGATGCTACGATGTATCGTCAAATGATTAGTTCATTGATGTACCTGACGGATACGAGACCAGATATTTTCTTTGCTGTGAACAAATTGAGACATGTTCACCTGATTGCTGCAAAGCATATTCTGAGGTACCTGAAGGGTACAATTGATTATGGGCTCAAGTATGAGGCGAATCAGAAGATTAACTTGGAAAGTTATGTGGATTCAGATTGGGCAAGTCGTGCCATTGATAGGAAGAGCACTTCAGGGTGTTGCTTCAGTATGGGATCAGGTGTGATCTCTTGGTTTAGCAGGAAGCAGTCCTGCGTGGCACTGTGTATAGTCGGGGAAAAATATGTTGCCACTTGTTCAGCTATTTGGGAGGTAGTATGTTTCTTTTGAAAACTACTATTTGATTTGATTGATCTGACCTGTATTTTTGTATGATTCAGAGAGGAGCAGTGAAGCTCCAGTTTGTGATCCAGATCGAGATCTCTTGAAACAGGGAGTTCTAGCATAGACGGTGAGACAGGTTGTTTGAGCATAAATCCTGGCAAAGCTCGTAGGTTGCTCAGATGTAATCAGTCCTTTAGGTTGTCCTTGGATGTAATCGGTCCTGGCGAAGCCCGCAAGTTATCCTTGGACGTAATCAACCCTGATGTGATTCTATGCTAGAAATGGCCAGAGTGAAGTTTGAGTACTTCAGGGAAAAGCTTGGTGTTCTCCAGATCGAGGTTCCTTCTAAGAGGAAGTGATGAGTCCGTGAGCCTTTCTGACATTGTGGCAGGCGGGTCCTCCCATGTTCAGATATCAGTGCGGAGCCCTTCTGACATGGTGGTAGGCGTGTCCTCCCATGTTCAGATGTAAGTGCGGAGCCCTTCTGACATGGTGGTAGGCGGGTCCTCCCATGGTCAGATGTAAGTGCAAAGCCATTCTGACATGGGGGTAGGCTGGGCCCTCCCATGGTCAGATGTAAGGGCTGAGCCATTCTAACATGGGGGCAGGTTGGGCCTGCCCATGGTCAGATGTAAGTGCAGAGCCATTCTGACATGGGGGCAGGCTGGGCCCTCCCATGGTCAAATGTAAGGGCTGAGCCATTCTGACATGGGAGCAGGCTGGGCCCTCCCATGGTCAAATGTAAGTGCAGAGCCATTCTGACATGGGGACAAGCTGGGCCCTCCCATGGTCAAATGTAAGGGCTGAGCCACTCTGACATGGGGGCAGGTTGGGCCCTTCCATGGTTAGATGTAAGGGTTGGGTCATTCTGACATGGGGGCAAGCTAGGCCCTCTAATGGTCAAATGTAAGGGCTGGACCTCTCTGACATGGTGGTGGATGTGTTCCTCCCATGGTCAGATGTGAGTGTTGGGCGTGCCTTTCTGACATGGTGGTGGATGTGTTCCTCCCATGGTCAGATGTAAGTGCTGGGCGGGCCTTTCTGACTGGGTCAGATATAAGTGTTGAAGAAGATGAAGACTACATGGAGGCTAGGCCTACAACCAGCATAAAAAAGGGCTGGCTCTGTAGAACTTCCTGTGACGAGTAGAATTGAGAGATAGCACCAGTTGATTGAGATAATGAAAGCAGTGATGATGATGATGATCCAGTGATGATCCAGCTTTGATGATGATCTAGTTTCGATGATGATCCAATGATGATCCAGCTTTGATGATGATCGAGTTTCGATGATGATCCAGTGATGATCCAGCTTTGATGATGATCCAGACTTGATCCAGAGAAGAAAACTTGTGCTGATGAATTGTGTCAAGAGAATACCTTCCTAGTTAAGAGGGAGTGTTGATGTATTTGTAACTTCGGAATGTATTCACTTGTATATCTTATATCGTACCCCGATGTTCCTATTGGGAGAATCATTTGTGTTTCATTATACTCCGATGTTCCTATAGGGAGAATCATTAATATAATAAAGTCATGTAAAGTCAATGAGGTTAACCCTCCGTTGTAAGTTGGGGAAATAATCCCCACAATTGAGTTAAGGTTAACCCTCCTTGTTGATCAGGGGGCAAAGTCCCCACAGTTGTGGGGCACTAGGGTTATTAGACTCTCCTAGAGATGTCGGCCCTAGTAAGTAATTGTCAAGTCATAAATTAGTATAAATAGAGAGTAAGCCTCTTTATTTTACACATTCACTCACTCAACTAGGGCGCATGAGTGGGAGAGGAAGTGCTCACACAAGTGAGAGAGAGAAAAACTATTGGAGATCATCTCTTTGTCTTTGGGTTTTACTGCTGCCATTGGTGCTCATTCTATCTCTGAGGAAGTTGCGGAGTTTTCTCCTTTATGGTTTCCCCGAGGTAAATCTTTGTGTCTATTGTCTCTTGTGATTGATTGCTGTGCATGTTATTCTCTCAGATAAGATCCTAAGATCATATTGCTTAAGTGATAAAAATCTAACACCTTTCCCCATTCTGACCCCTATGTATGATAGAATCCATGTTGCTATGTGTCTTTGGCTATGAAGTATATGTCTTGGCCAATGTGGCTGGGTTCACAGGGTTGTTCTCCTTGAGTCCTCAAAACAAGTGCTCCACCATAACAGTGTTTCTAAATACTAAAGCATCGGAGCGCATAAAAGCTATATCTAAAGGATGCAAAAAGTATAAAATATTGAAAAAGGTAGTCAGTGGCCAAGAGGTTGAGCACTCATTCCTTATATTATGGAAGGCTCAATTTTCCCTCCACAGGGGCACCAGGGAGAGGCAAAACCGTCAGGGCTATGGACTACTCGCTGGCAGCGAGTCTAGGCCTTAGTCATTAACTAGAAGCCTAGAAGACTTTCCAGGGCACCTGCTCTTGTAGGCTCGCTACCATCTTACGTAAAGTGTGAAAAGTATTGAAAGGTTAATGGTCAAAGGATGAGAACCCACTCTTTATATATTGTTCGGTTCAATGGTCCCCACGGGGCCACAGGGTGAGACTAGTCTAGAAAGGTTGGGTCTTTGTCAGTACTGGAGCCCAAAAGGCTTCTAGGGCACCTGCCTTTGAAGGTTGACCCATATTGCAATGAATTTGCAAAGGAAAACTTGCTAGAGTCTAAGGGAAGCATACCTAAGTACTTTATCCATTTATGAGACACCTCCATCCCCTATTGCTATCTATCATACATATGTCACCTTGGTAGAGTATATTGGTTATCATTCGGATAGATCACTGAGTCAAAGTCAGCCAAGAGTCATTTCCCCTTGCCTTAGCTTTGTTTTTCCACCCTCAACCAGCTATAGCACAACTTTTACACTTTGTAAGTATGGCATGTACAATCAAATTTCCAGAGGACTCTAAGATTTTTTCAGAAGCAAAGGTATATTTTATTACTGTTGTTGGTCACCATGATTATGAATAACTGGCTCAAGTTTGGTTTTGATATACATCATTGGAGCATCTCTTACCTTGGATGGTTGGATGACCATATTGGCATAGTCTCTCACATTGATTTTGGGTATTTTCACTTGATCAACCAGGTTGACCAAGTCTATCATGGTTTCCAAGGCAGTGACTCAAAAATACAACATGGTCTATATTTGTTCCAGACATGCCCACGACCAATACTGCAGTTTTAGTTCTAAGAGTTTGGCCCCGGTTCTCCAGAAAAATGATTATTATCACTTAATTATTGGCCAGATGATCAATTTTTATTCCAGATGGCAGTATGATTGGTTCTCCTAAAGCATAGCAGTGTTCCAAGGGGTATGAGTAGTCACTTATACCATTCTTCTGTGTCTCCAGATCATCAAGAGTAGTCAGTTTTCCCCAGTTTTCATCCTGGAGAGAGTTATGATGGATTTATCAGTTTCCAGAGATTGTACCATCAAAAAATGAACTTGAAAATCACTAAAAGAGTCAATTTGGCTTCCTAGGTCAAAGAAATGGCTTGGAATTTTGGCAGATGATGTTTCTCAGCATCCCGGACAGTCCTCCAACAATTTTCAGTCAGCAAATGTCCGGATTATTTTATTATGGCTTAGCCAGTGAGGAAAGCCCCCCAAGGGGCGCCCCCTTTGATTGGCTATTCATGTATCTCACTGTTATATCATATGATTTGAAGTTGTAAAAGGGCCTAGGGTGAAGTAAGCCCCTAAGTGACCCCCTCAGTGTATTATTGTATCACACTTTATGTTATATTTTGAGTTTGACTTAGAATAGGTGTCCTTGAGCAAAGTGCGCCCCCTTTGTTGACTTAGTCACTTGATCCATGTGATAAGTTATGTATTGTTGATCTCCACCGTTGATGATGTTTTAATCTCAACCGTTGGATGATAAAGTGAGTTAGGGTTTATGTCTCTCTCAAACTATTTAAGAGAGGTGATCCCCCCATTGTAATTCATAAGCTTTGGTACCAGAATTTTAATAAAGAGATTTGTGTCTTGGATTATTCTTCTGTGTATCTTGTGGATGTTTTGATGATCTGATGATTAGCATTGCTACTCTTCTGTACTAAGCTTCATTCTGGATAAATCTTGCATTTCTTCTTTATCCATCTCATCTACAGGAAAGGGAGATGCACTAGAAGAGAGAGAGGGCGTTTTTGTGGGGCAACTCACCTTCATCCCAGCTCCTGGGTATTCGAATTAGGGAGTATCTTGTTCTTTGTGATTTTTTATTCTCTTTCTTCTTCGGATTCTGCAGATCTCATGCGTTTGTCTGATCGATTGATGTTTCTCTGATCTTGAAGGTTGAAAGAGGCGCTAGGGTGACTGGCTGTGGCAAAATAACAACAAGATCTTCCTCGAAAAAGTTCATTTCGACGAAAAAGTGGCATTCTTCATTGTTTCTCAACTCATCTACAAGATCCATGTATGTCTCGCAGGTAAGTTTCTCTTCTTTTATTTTCTGTATATGCATTGCTCATCATTTTATTACATGAAAACCCTCGTTTCATAGATCCATAGCTTCTAGCTTGCGGCGAGCTATAAAATTTAAAACACACTTCAAAATTAACATAAAAACCTTAAGTTTAAAATTTCATCGCAATCGGACTCCATTTTCCCATCCAAAGCACTGGCCTGCTACTTAGGGAAAAATGCCCCCCTTGGGGGAAGTGGGTATTTCACAAACCGCAATATGGGTATTGTTGGTTTAAGCTTTATTTGCCTAATTTTACATCCAACAAATCAATCTGAGTATCCAATTTTACTTAATTTTGACATTTTGCCCTGATCCCAATTTTTCTGCATTAACCCTAGGATAAATTTGGGGCTTTTCACCTGGATGCTCGAAAACTCTTAGTAATCATTTTAAACTCTAATTAACTATCCTACTTAGATATTCCACCAAGTTTCCCTCGATTACTCACTCGTTTTCCTTGTTTTAGGGTTTCTTGGTCATAGGGACGCCCCCTAGGCTTTGTGTTTTCACCGAGTCTGAAGTGTCAGTATCCTTGACTAGTGTGACATCCGAGTTCTTTCGGAGGTCTTGGATATCGTAGGTCACGACTTTGCTTGCCTTTCCTCTGCCGTTCTGAATAGGATCACCTCACGAGGCACCTACAAGATTCGTAATAACAAGGTCCACCCTCAACATATCGCATACATGTTTGGTGCTTAGCGTGAACCATATTGGGTTGACGTCACCTTCTATCCCACTCGCTTGCTTGGATAGAGAAATAATACGCCATGCTTACAACATACCCAAGGTTCAAATGAGGGGTCCACTCTCTTTACACATTAGCACAACCTTCACCTTGGGTTTAGCGTGAGTCCCCTAGTGGTTGACGTCACCACTATTTCAAATCAATTCATAAACATCTTTTTTATCCAAAATTTATTTGCCTTCATGTGGAAGAGGGGTCACATATCAATAGGGACCACATGCCATCTCACTTTCTCACCCTTTTTTTACTTTGGTGCACTTCGTCACAATTTAGCATTTTTTTGCCATTTTGTAGCATTTTCAGCGAAATAATGCCATACAAGACGATATACTCACCCGGAGCACGAGAAAAATGGGTCTCGGGGTAAAGGAGGTACTCTAAGCTTGAAAATAAGCCTAAACACGCCAAAAACAGACTTTGAATCATACCATTTTTACATTTAAAATTTTTCCATTTAAACCATTAAAAAATGACCTAAAAACGGAAATATATATATATATATATATATATATATATATATATATTTTCTCGGAATCAAACGAAACTCTAGGGGGACCAAGTACATGTCCATACGACTCAATACCGATGCCTAACACGCTTATATACATCAACACACGAACTTTAACAACCTCCTAAGGCCTAACCACCAAGACAAAAATAAAAAATTCCAGCTTTGGAGGAGCGGTGAAAAACTCAAAAATTATACATCGCTTATTCAACATTGCATTATTGGCAAGAGAAAAAACACCTTGGAATAATCGGATTGATAGCCAAGTCCCAGGAAGCCAAGTCTTTTATAAAAAGTTTGCCATGTTAGAGCATTTATTACAACGCCCCCAAGGGGTATGAACATGCATTTTATAAAAGAAAATGGACCACAACTGGTCCTGATGTAACCACAAAACTTCTAAGCACTGACAATGAACAATTGACTTGTTGAATACTCTAGCGGCTCACTGGAAATCCCCTAAGTGCAACTTAGTGGATAACATCTGGCTCAAACTGCAAGAATGATCTATTCTTATAGAGTGAGATAAGTTGTCTATGTTACAAGGAGATCTTATCATCTCCTTGTATATTAGACAAAGTCTAATCTAACGTTGAAGTTGACAATTGGTTCTAAGAAGTGACAAAGACTTCTTAGAGTATGGTCAAAGCAACATTAGAGCTCTTGGGAAAGAATATGACTGCATGTGATGAGACATCAACGAGGAGAAATTTTCTATGATGAAGAAATATCCGAAGAAGTCAAGACAATCCATTGAAGAAGTCCCAAAGAAAGCGGAAGACGAGAAAGGGTAAAATACCCTAGTGAAAGAGGGAAACTAGACCAAGAAGACAGAAGTACAAGTCGGCCTCAAGAGTGCAAATCAAGTCAACTGAAAAATATAAATAGAAGTGCAAATAGAAGTGTTCTCACACTTCATTTGTCACATTTAAGCAAGCTCATCTCTCTTAATTGGTGCACACTTCTCAAGGAGGGCAAGTGAAGATCACTAAAAGGAATTTTTGGGGTTATCTTATTATCTCTATCTCTCTAAAGGTTTGCTAGGGTTTCTTGTGGAAGAAGGGGACACTCTTGTGCTAGGGCTTAATCTTTATGGTTGGTATTGTACTTGAAATTTGGATTGGTTTCTTCTAAGAAAAGTTTGTTGGTTTTCTCTTGTTTGGGATTCCTAAGGTAAAATCTTTGTCACTTGTGCATGGCTATCTTTCAGTGATCCTTGTTTTTATTTCTAAATCAAATAAATATATGCTATAATTGTGGGATGAAGTGAATAATGAAATTAAGTTGAAAGAGATGAAAATTATGCTGCTAAGTTATAAAACACTAACATTAAACTCTAGTAATCCTATCCTAGCGACTCCTCCCTTGAGCTAGAGAAGAGCTAGTCTAAAGAGCAAAAGAGGGGTAGCTGTGGAGACATTGGCCTCCCTCTTAGATGTCTATAAGCTATCATTGGTTTTAGGGCTTCAATCTCTTCCATCAACTATAATTTAAATCTGGAATCTCCCATGTCAATTCTGGAGCAACAACTGCACCAGATTTTGCATTTTGATCTATATTATGCTCAAACAAACCGAAATAATCTCAAAAACATTTGGTACTCTTTCAGAATTGTGCAATTCAGAATGTTGTGAGAGAACAGAGAAAGCATAAAGGCATCCAAAAGTCTAACTATAGAGAGTCGAGTCAAGACACATGTCTCTATAAATTGTATACTAAATGACTTTTGCATTAAAACTCTAACATTAAACTCTAATAATCCTATCCTAGGGACTCGTCCCTTGAGCTAGAGAAGAGCTAGTGTAAAGAGCAAAAGAGGGGTAGCTGTGGAGACATTGGCCTCCCTCTTAGATGTCTAAAAGCTATCATTGGTTGTGGGGCTTCAATCTCTTCCAAGTTCCATCAACTATAATTTAAATCTGGAATCTCCCATGTCAATTCTGGAGCAACTGCACCAGATTTTGCATTTTGATGTATATTATGCTCAAAAATCTGGTACTCTTTCAGAATTGTGCAATTCAGAATATTGTGACTCTTGAGAGAACAGAGAAAGCATAAAGGCATGCAAAAGTCTAACTATAGAGAGTCAAGAGTCAAGACACATGTCTCTATATAGGGTATACTTATTACTAACTGACTGGCAATGATTGGGAAGTTGACAGACTAACAGCAGACACAATTCAATACTTGGCAATAACTTAACTATTCAAGTACACAAAGGCATCACTTTAATACATAAAGGCATAACATACAACATTGCTCATTAATCCCCATTTAATTACAATTAGAATTTATGACAAACAATTAAAATTTCACAAGTAACATTTACAAGGGAAATAAAAATTTTAAAATTTCAAACATTTACAAGGGAAATAAAAATTTTAAAATTTCACAAGTAACATTTACAAGGGAAATAAAATTTAAGGCATATCTACGAAAAACATGACAAAAACTTGCAGGATGTCAAAGGTAGGAGATATTTACTCGCCTTGTAATCCTGCATGAACTCATAATGCAAAACAGTATCAGGGCTATCACTTGCAACCTTCAAAAACTTATCTAGGCCCTCTCTTGTCCCATTGTCCACTAAGAAACATATGAAAAAACTAATGTATGAGTGACCAATAAAAAAATGGAAAATATTTTGCTTACTGATTCCTGAACAAATGGCAAACTTTGGTTTTATGGTGTTAAATCATAAACATTTTCTTGCAGAACATGAGAATGTAAATTTACAGCAACAAAAAAGAAGAGAATGAGAAGTAAAGCAGACTCAGAGAAGGAAAGACAGTGCCACAGTCAGACTACATTAATGTTCAGGAATATACATCAATGTCCTAAAAAAATCCTATGCCAGTCAAACAATATCACAATAAAAAACTGAAAGTGAAGTCTAACAACTTACCACAATTTGTGCCAAGCACATATAGTTTCTCCAATCCCAAATATTGTTCCACCATTCTTAGAGCTGCAAATTTGAAAACCAAAGGTCCATAGTTGATTAGATTAAGAAAGCTTTCAACTAAAGTGATGTTAATTAGTTGTTATAAAGAATGGTCTATGGGCACCTTGCACCTGGCAACCAACTCCACAAAAGAGCAGTCGTTTCACTCCAGCTGCCTGGAAAGCCCAAAAGGTGGAAGTCAAAATTTTCAACAACTCACAAGTTTTAATAATCCTCAAATTCGATTCCAAATCACAGATCACAAATTTACATAAAAGTACCTAACATGTTGCTTTTTACTCTATAATTCAAAAGATGTTTACTGTAATAAAAATATGTATTCTAGAAATGAAGAAGATAATGTGAAATTTGCAATACTAAAAATAAGGAGATAAACAATCTATCAAAATAAAAATAGTGAAAGATATGATGCAGAATCTCAAGACTAAGACTCAATGAAGGTAAACTCAATTTTAGTAAAATAAAAAATTGCTGGGTGTTACCACCCAAACCCTTTCTTTTTTAGATGAAGTCATAATCTCAAGCAAGACAGTAGAAGCACTAAAGAAGGGTTACCCAATGGCACTATGGTAGCACCTTCACACACTTTTGGCTGGCTCTTCTCTAGCACAAGGAGGGGAACCCTAAGAAACCCTAAGCCAATTAAAAGATGATCACAAGGAATGATACAGAAGGCTTAGTTATACAAATTTGAATTCTGATTTGGTTATAAGATTAATTTCAGATTTGTAAAAGCAAAAAAAAAGGTTTGATTTTATGAATTTTAGGAGGTAGAAAAGTAGGATTAGTGCCAGTTACGACCCAAGCCCTTGATTTAGAGATGAAAGTCCTAAAGCTCTAGCAAGACCCTAGGGGAACTTGGAGAAGTTATCCAATGTCCGCACAACAACCTACTCCCACTCTTTAGGCTGGCTCTTCACTGGCACAAGGGGGGAGTGCCTAAGAAATCTCTAAGTCAAAGATAAATGATTGTTGGGTATAATTTCTAGACTTACATAAAGAAATCTGAAATCTGTATTTTGGATTTGCTATTTTCAGATTACTAGACAGAAAAAGAAAGGTTCAAATTAACTTGGGAAATGAGGAATGAAATCTGATTTTTATGAAGGTAATTTTCAGATCTCAAAACAGCATGTCAATATGGTTATTTTGGCACAAAGGATAAAATCTGTATTCAGGTTTTATCATTAGTAATCTTCAGATTTCAGGACAGCAAGTAAATAATTTGATTTTAGATGTTTTAGAGGGTTGGAAAGTGAGACTAGTGCCTAGAAATTTAGTTGGGAAGATGGGGCTCGTTACCGCGCAAACTAGTAGGTGTAGTTAAAGCCCCAAATATCTCTAGTAGTCCATGGTTACCTGAGAGGTGTTACCCACTGTCACCATGATAACTACCTCTATGCACCGTGTTACCGACTAGGTTGCATCTAGTCAGACTTTCAAGTAAGACGGAAAAGATGAACAAAGCACTTGTTCAAACTCAGAGCTCAGAGGTCCATCAGGGCTTCATGGCCATTTTATTTTTTGTACCACATATTCATACCCCTTCGGGAAATTGTAATAAATGTAATAGCATTGTTATCACGGATCTTGTAGTTGCCCTTATATAGAAATCCAATACAGGATGGCAGAGGGGACGGAAAACCAAAGCCGTGACATACAGAAATCCTAACCCCCAAAGATGGATGATTGTCACGCCGGTTAAGACTTCCTTCACTTTATGCCACTTGAGAAACCCAAGTGACAATAGGGGACACCCAGATTGATCTTGAAAGGAAAGATCTAAGACAAATCACCAGATTAGACTCCTAATGGAGATTGCGTAAGGTGAGTGCCTAAAACCCTAGACTTGGAGGATAAGCCACAAATTACAGGTACTTGAGTAGGGGTGGTTAATTATGCTGGTAATATTACTCAAGTTAAAGAATCAAGTGGCTTGTGAAGATTCGAATCAGGTCTAGGATTTTAGTGTGCTTGTTCAAATGAAGCTTTCAACTAAAGTGAGAAATTACCTGCGAGACGTACCTGGATCTTGTAGATGACTTCAGAAATGATGAAGAATGCCACTTTCTCATTCAAATGAGCCGTTTCGAAGAAGAGCTTCTTGTAGTTGAGCCACAGCCAGTCACCCTAGCGCCTCCTTCAACCTGTCAGATCAGTGAAAATCAAATGATAAGGCAAACAAACGAGATCTGTAGAATAAAGAAAAGATAGGAAGTAAGAAATCATGAAGAAAGAAATACTCCCAGATATGGACACCCCAGAGCCGAGACGATGGTGAGTTCCCCCACAGAAACACCCTCTCTCTCTCCTAGCGCGCCTCCTTTCCTACAGATGAAGTGGGCAAAGGAAAATATACAAGATGGATCCCAAACAAAACTCAGTGTAGAAGAGTAGCAATGCCAGTCATCAAATCATTTACAAGATACACAGAAGAATAATCCCAGACAAAATCATCTTTATTCAATCTCTGGTGCCAAAGCTCATGAATACAATGGGGGGTCACCTCTCTTAAATAGTTGGAGAGAGACGTAAACCCTAACTTCCTTTTACATCCAACGATTGAGATTAAAACATCATCAACGGTGGAGATCAAAAATGCATAACTCAACACATGGATCAAGTGACTAAGTTAAAGAGGGGGCGCACTTTACTCAAGGACACCTATCCTAGGTGAAAGTCACAATATAACATAAGATGTGACCTGATAATACATAGGAGGGGGTCACTAGGGCCTTAATTCACCCTAGGCCCCTTTACAAATTCATAATACATGATATAACAATGAAATACATTAATGGCCAAGTTGAGGGGGCACCCCTTGGGGGACTTTCCTCACTTGTGGAGCCAATATAAAATAATTCTAACATCTGCTGACTGAAAACTGCTAGAGGACTGTCCGGTATGCTGAGACACATCATCTGTCAAACTTCCAAGCCATTTCCATGACCCAGAAGGCCAAATCGATTTTTTTAGTGATTTCTCTAGTTCATTTTTGCTAGTACAATCTCTGGAAAATGATAAATCTACCATAACTCTGTCCAAGGTGCAAATTGGGGCAAATTGACTGCTCTGGATGGCCTGGGGACATAGAAGAATGGTAAAAGTGACTACTCATATCCCCTGGAACACTGCTCTGCTCTAGGAGAACCAAACATACTACCATCTGGAATAAAATTTGATCATTTGGCCAATAATTAAGTGATAATAATCACTTATCAAAAGAGCCGAGGCCAAACTCTCAAAACTGAAACCGCAGTATTGGTCTTGGGCATGACTAGAACAAATATAGACCATGTTTCATTTTGAGTCACTACCTTGGGAACCGTGCTTGACTTGGTCAAACTGGGTTGACCAGGTCAAAGTACCCAAACTAAAGGTGAGAAATTGTATCAATATGATCCTGTAAGCATCCAAGGTAAGAAACTCTCCAATAATGTCTACCAAAACCAAGCTTGAACCAGTTATTCATAATCATGGTGACAGATAATAATAATAATAATAGCAAGATATACCTGTGCTTTTGAAGGATCTTGGAACTTTTATGGAAGTCTGCTTGTCCATGCCATACTTACAAAGGGTAAACAATGTGCTATTGTTGGATGAGGATGGACAACAAGGCTGAGGCAAAGGGTAATGACTTTTGACTGACTTTGACTTTGTGATTTATCCGAATAATGACAAGTACACACAGCCAAAGTGACATATGCATGATAGATTGAACAATAGGGAATGGTGGTGTCTTACAGGTGGATGAGCTGATCTGAAAAGTGTCCATTCAACCTTAACAACATGTCTACAGCTCACATCCAAGCTAAGAATCAAGCTCCGTGAGGATATTTTCTTGGACCCTTGCGGTACACAAGAAACTGTAGTGAAGAGATCCTAGACGACACTTAGAATTAGTTGCCCCTTACTCCGTCTTGTTATCCACTAATTCTGCACTTAGTGGGTTCACAGTGAGCCGCCAGTTATCGAACATGATGCATGTTCGTTTCCAGAGTTCAGAAGTTCGGTTTGTTCCAAAGTTAGCCTCGTAGGGTTGTAATAAAGTGTGCTAGTAGGCGGTCTTGAGTGGCTCAGTTCCCTTAAGACTCAACAAACAAAAAGGGTATTCAAAGGAGTTTTTTCCCTTGTCGATTATTTCATTGCCTTTAGCCGAGTTATAATCAATGAGTTTTTCTCCTGCTATCTCCAAAGTTGGAATGCCCAAATTTGGTGGTTAAGCCTTGGGGGGTTATTAGAGTCCAACATTAAAATATGAACCTACTAGACACTATTGGTATGTTTTATGGTCATTTCCTAGGTCCCGGGATGTGTTTAAAAAAAGTCCGAAAAAAAATTTTACCAAACGTCCTCGGATTTTTTTATTTATTTTTACTATGGAAAAATAATTAAATTTTTCAATTAATTAAACCATTTTTCCTATGGTTTAATTGAAATTTTTCAAAATGTAATAATTAAGTGGTCTGGAGGTGGATTTTGGAAAATAAAGACTTGTTTTCTAAGCCAAAACACTCATTTAACCCCTAGACACACTTATCCCAAGTTTCGGGTGATTATTTTTCACTTAATTGAATATTTCCTCAAAATCAATAAATGGGGAATATTTAATTAAATTAATCATTATTTTATTAAATGGAGATAAATCAAGAACTCTCCAAAATAAACCAATTTGAATAAAGTAAAGGACTAATTAGCTCGAGTAAAAGCATCTGGGAAGATTCCAATCAAGTCCTAACTGATCTAAGTCAGTATCGGAGTGCTACAGTGAACTTCACCTTGGGATTTGCACCTCTCTCCATGCATGGACGTTTTTCCTTCTTTGGCACATTTTTATTGGTTGGTGGTGTTTCCAAGGTGAGTAGGGTGGGTGCCTTGCCTAGGTGGAGGCCACCTCACCCTAATCACATCTACCAAGCTTCAGTTCAACTCCAAATCAACTATCGAAGCTTCAGTCAGTGAGGGTTGCGCCCCCTTAATCTCTCCTTGATCCTTGCGCTAGGGTTTATGAGCCCTCTCTTCTCCCTTTTTGTATAAATAAGATGCATTCCTACTCATTCCAGATGGATGGAAGCAATCTCTTCCTATTGTAATGTTGTTATTATTTTGAATAATATTTTGAAGGATTTGGAGGTCTATCTTGCATTGGTATTGGAGCTTGGATCATGAGATGAAATTGTTACATTATCTTTTCATTTACTATTACATGCTTGCAATATTGTGGATCTAGTTTATTGAATATAGAAACAAGTATTTACGGTTGATAATTTACTTGTTTGTGCTTAGATATTAGGAGATTCAAATGCAACAAACAGTATTCAGTTGTACTCAAGTTCATTTGGTTTCATTTTATTCCAACACACTAAGATCTCCATTGTTGTTTTGCAAGTTTTTGGGTGATTGTTTAAGCTGCAGGTCACAAGCTTGAGGGAATTTGGAATTCGGTTATTCCACCTTCTCTTGGGCAACTTTTTTTATCTAACACTCTTGCACACAGATTTCTCCAAAAGCATCTACAAGAGGAGCATTGGAAACAAAAAGGCTCATCCATCTCTTCAATCAAATCTATCTCTTCCTTTTTTTATCTGTTTGCTTTGCTTAAGAAATAGATATGTTCTTTCATGCTTGATGTTTAGATCTATCATTCTTTAAGCATTGCTAATTAGTTAGATCTGATTGTTTTAAAAGAAATTTATCATTCATTAGATCTAAGCTAGGAAATTGTGCTTACACTTAGTAAATTTTGCCAAATTTTTCTTAGTACAAATTTCCATTTTTTTTATTTTTTTTATTTTTTTAATTGTCTTTCTCATCATCTTCTAACACTTTTAGCTTGCTTGTTTTTAGCAGGCCTGCACATAAAATTGAAGATTTGGAGTGACCAAGACCATCAAAGAGGGCTTAGAACAATCCAGTGGACACCCATTTTGTTGTAATACCTTTGTACACTATTGTAAGCTCTCAGATCCAAATTTAATGGACTAAGAAGCACTTCATTTTCAGCACACAAATTCTAAAAAAAAATATAAACGAGAACAGTGGGATAACCAACACCCACATCCCATCCCCCCTAGGAGGATTTGAGTCTTTTGCCATTTTTGTGAGTTTGCATTTTTCTAACCCCACTAAATCACACACCCACTTCTTAAGTGCAGCGTGTATACTTTCATTCATATTTCGTAGTTTAATCCATTTTCATTATTGCAAAAGTAGTTTAGAAATAAAACCACTCTTCGTCCCACGAAGTATGCTCTCACCTCCACCCAAAGGTTTTGCCAATTAGTGGAGATTGATCAAAAAGTGACGCAGAAGTTTGGCTATCATATATTTTTTCATAAGTATTGTTTTATTTTTCATGTTTTAACTTGTTCAATAAAAAGAATCCAAAGTCTTTTGAACTTCGCTGAAAAGCAAGTCAAGAGTGCTCTCTGTCAGAGAGTCAATGGTTACTTGTTCAAATTTAGAATAAACCTATTTTGCTACCACTACGTATGCTCTACCCTTGTTTGGGATACTCAGAAATAGCGGAAAAACTTTTTAACATTTCACATTTAACTTAATCAGTCACCTAATCAAATTAACTACCCGAAAGATAAGCGTACATCCAGCGCTTCTCGATCAGACTTTGTGTGGGCAAATTCTGCCTGGGGACATTGGAACCATTGTACTTAGATCTTGGGGGCACCATTAGGCTACATCCTTGGTTGTTGTAGTGTTGAACACACCCATGGGACTTTGGCAGCCAACATGTCCTTGTACGGAGCCACCAAAGCCTAAATTCCGAACATTCCTCTCTGTACCTTTACGGTATCTCGAGAGTTTCCCTTCTTCCCTTAAGCAAGATTAACAGTCTAATAATCTAAAACTCACCAAGATACAATTGCACAACATTTCCCTTTCTTCAGCAATTATCAATTTTTCAATGTGTTGACTCCATAAGGCACTGGTCCTTGCACTTTCATTTGCTTATTATTAATATCAAGTATCGTGCATCTTTTATTTTTTCAGTGATATTAATTCATGCTGTTGAAAGGATTCTTTTAAATTTTTGTTGCAATTATATCTTGGAACCCCACTTTCTAAAAAACTCCTAAAAACTTAATATACAAACCATCAACTAATAACCTTAGTAACTTTCTTTAGGGACTACCCCCTTGGCTTCGTTAGGAGTTTGTCTAAACGAAGGAGTCGGGATCAGGTGACAGCACCTAACTCTTTGCTTGCCCCCAAGGCTACACCTCTCCCTTCTGCCGGGAGATAGTCGTTCGAAATATTTCGAGCTGACAGTGTGCACATCGGCGGGAAACACTTGCTCAGTCAACAATAAAACTCTATTGAATGCGGCCTTCCTTCATGAATAATAATGCCCACGACTTCAATAAATAACCAAGCAGCATCTAGAAGAGGATCGCTACTCCAAACTAGATGAAGTGGTTCGCTACCCTAAATGGTTGATGGATGCATCCTTTTTCAATAGAGAGAATTGTTGCCCAACAAACAATGAATGCACTCGCTACCAATAAAATCAAACCCTAACCTAAAACTCAATGATCTTTGTCTTCTTTGAAACACGGCAATAGATCTGGATGATCTACACTCTTGAATTGACTAGGGTGGATAGATTTCGCCACCAAACCCAATTGTTGGCTAAGGAATTCACCCTCAACCCCAAATACCTCTCAAAGCTCTCAAAACCAAAACTCAATAATGAATAATAACAATGGATACCTTTTTTGTTCAACTACCCTTCTTATATAGCTTTAGCATGTACTTTTGGGGTTTGCATGTCACTTTTAGGGTTTGCACTTTACTTTTTGCATGCATGCAATTATAAATGCTCATTGACTTAAGATTGAAGAAATAAGGCTTGCATGCTCTGCATGCTTTATGATAATAACTATGATGGCCCTCTTTACTATACTGATGACTTAATAATATTGAATAATTGTTCTAATATGCTCCCGCTATTAAATGTAGTCAATTCCCTATTTATCAGTAACAGAACATTACAGTCCTCCCTCGCCAAAGATTGTTTGTCCTCAAGCAATGCCAACGCAACTCCACAATCAATCAAACTAAGCCAATTGAATCCGGGGATGATCCGAGGGTCCCAAATTATCCTAGGATATCTGTAGCACCCTCTGCTCAAAGCACTGCAATGCACGGTACCCTCACAAGATATCCCATGGAAGCCTCCAGTAAGTAGAGTAACTAACCATGGTGTAAACGAGGTACCATCACAAGAGACCTCATGAAAACATCCTCTAGCAATCACTAAACTGCCAGTTACTGTAATCCCAGGGTCCCAAATCAATCTAGGAATTGCAGAGGTCAAAATGCATCTACCGCTACCCTACGTAGTATCGACACAAGGAGCATCCTATAGACTCCTAAGTAACCCCATCAGTAAACAATGTATCCATCCCTCACAAGGTCTCCCGCCTGGGTCCCAATGCAAACTTGTACATCTTTCATCAAAAATATCCCAAGGCTCTTGTGGGACTATAGCCTTAGCTAGGAATGTCTTCCCAAGAATTGCCCACTCAATAGGACACCAACTCTTAATCTCTTTCCCATTCAACCCCCAAAAAGGACCTTGTCCATAAGCACCATCACAAGGAATAATCCTACCAAGCTGACATTCTGCCCTTCTGATTTCAATTGGAATGCTCATATACTGCTGCCCAATTTCTCGATCCTAGCCAGCCTGTAAAAACCATCCTCCATTATGCAAATGTGGACTCAAGCTACTGCAAGCCTTGTTTATGTACTCCTGAAGAGGACTGCTTTGAAATGAAATAATATGTTTCTTCCGCTGACCCATCAAGGAATCTAACTGCTCTTCAATACTAGAAAGACTGACTGCTGACTCAGTACATACAACTCGAAGAAATGTAAGCTCAACATCTCGCTGTAATATGGTGTCCCAGAGTATCTTGGTCCTCTCTTTCATTGATAGAATGCTTTCTTTAACACATTCAATCTTCTTTTGGTGACTATCATCCGGAAGCTCTATCTCATGCCTGTATAAACTCTCCCTGACCTCCATGTGCGACTGCCCATTGTCTCGACTGTTATGCTCATTGCCTTGCACCTCATGTATTACACTTGTCCTAACTGTTTGGCCTCCTATTGTAGGTGATGAAGAGTGTACCAACTCCAACTCATCACATGGCTTGTCCACAATCTAACTATCAGATGTGCTGGTGTTGCTAGACTCACGGGATGGCTTTAATGCTATCTCTTCATGCACATCCTTATCATGTACTATTAACTCCAAATCAAGCTCACCATCAACCTGTACTTCGGGCTAATCTTTCTCTACTCCTCCAACTATGTTTTTAAGGAAACCCTAATCCAAATCCTTGGGTTGGCTCCCGAACTCGATGGTGTAATAGTCTTGAAAGGAAAATGCTGCACATACCTCATCACCCAAGGCTAGATATTCCCGATATCAAGGCAAGTGTTGCAGTGTTGCTATCCTCTGCAAATTTTGAGTCAATATCCTTCTCATTGTCTTCATGTTCAAGCCCACAGCTGGCCAGGAACATGCTCTGATACCACTGGAATATGCCAATTGAAGGATTTTGCTTGTGACATGTGCTTTCTCTTACTTGTTTCTTGTAATGGCTAGTTCATTTGCCTTGTTGGTTGTTTTTGTAAGCATTTATCATTCAATATTATATGCATGCCACAGTTGAATAATGCCACATCACAAATCCAAAGATAACATGATTGAGAATCTGCTGGAATATAGAGAACTGATTATTCAATTGTAATAATAGAAACTGTTCCAATCATTCAATAGCACCCATACACCATAGGTAGAATAAATCTGAACTTAAATGAGAATGGGTTGTAGGTAGTTATAACAACTGTTATATAATGATAATGGTGCATGTAGTTTGAAGACAAATTATTACCTAAGGAAACACCCAGCTATAGAGATATATGCTCAGCTTGATTGATCATGCCCAACCTTGTCAGAATGCAGCCCTAGCATGAGAAAGACGCCCTCAATTGAATTGAATGTGGCTTTCTGAATAATAAACAACCTCCAATTGTTAATGCCCTCTTCTTAATAATGGATCGAAACCGTCGTTCAATAGATCATTGCTTGTAATATAGATTCACTAGTCAAGATTGCAGATCTGAAACATATTTGTTGTGGCTGCTCCGGATCATAAGATGAACAATCTCCTGTTGTAGATTCCTTGTTTAATATAGCGTGCTGCAAGGGAGATTATTACTTGCATGCAATTAAATATCAGTCCACGGTTAAGTAACTGAGCCTAGCTAGATAGAAGATGCCTAGCAAGATGTTGAATGGCACTTGGGAGAGGAACTACACCAACAATCAGAGGTATATCTGTTGTAAACAATGGATCAACACCCTACTTCTCACCACTCAGCAATATGTAATAAATGACAGCCTTCTCCAAGTGTGCATGCAACACAAATCTCAGCTCTCGAATGGTGAATTAAGCCCAGTAGTAAGGTCCTGTCCAATCCAAACCAACTCATCCAAATAAGAAGAGGATTGCCCAACGATATGATGCCCTAACACAAAGTTATGGGACACGTCTTCATTTCAATAAATATCTGCCCCAATCAGTGGATTGTGACCCTTTGTCCACTATTCAAAAAGGAATAATAACTTGTTTTCTCCAAATGGTTAACCACTGACCATTATGAAGATGCCCTTCAATGTCACATAATAAACTCCTATGCCCTAGCCACTTTCATGCTGCCCAAAATTAAGGAGATCGTTGGTGTATTCAATGGTTCCAACTCCCAAGGAAAACCATGACCTCAGCAAATGAATACGCAGCAGTAAGAAATCTGCCCCAATAAACAATTAATATATCCTTGCTCAGTCAACAATAAAACTCTATTGAATGCGGCCTTCCTTCATGAATAATAATGCCCACGACTTCAATAAATTACCAAGCAACAGCTAGAACAGGATCGTTGCTCCAAACTAGATGAAGTGGTTCGGTGCCCTAAATGCATGCTTGATGGATGCGTTCTTTGTCAGTAGAGAGAATTGTTGCCCAACAAACAATGAATGCACCCAGCTACCAATAAAACAAAACCATGACCTAAAACTCAATGATCTTTGTCTTCTTTGAAGCACGGCAATAGATTTGGATGATCTACACTCTTGAATTGACTAGGGTTTATAGATTTCACCACTGAACCCAATTGTTGGCTAAGGAATTCACCCTCAACCCCAAATAGCTCTCAAAGCTCTCAAAACCAAAACTCAATAATGAATAATAACAATGGATACCTTTTTGGTCCAACTACCCTTCTTATATAGCTTTAGTGTGTACTTTTAGGGTTTGCATGTCACTTTTAGGGTTTGCACTTTACTTTTTGCATGCATGCAATTCTAATTGCCTGTTGACTTAAGACTGAAGAAATAAGGCTTGCATGCTCTGCATGCTTTATGATAATAACTCTGATGGCCCTCTTTACTATACTGATGACTTAATAATACTGAATAATTGTTATAATATGCTCCCGGTATTAAATGTCCTCAGTCAATCCCCTATTTATCAATAACAGAACATTACACTTTGCTTCTTGTTACCAACTATTATGTACCATAGTTGAACCTCCTGTTGAGCCGCCATTTGATGAACATGGTCAATGTTCATATCCAGTGCAGCAGAAGTTCAGAATGTTCTGCCTAGCCAATTTTGGCTAGTCATTTTTATTTTTATGTTGAAATGACCATGCCCCATGGGGTTTTTGTAATAAAGTGTGTTAGTAGGGGTTTTGAGTGGCTCAGTCCCCTAAGACATAGATTTCAACTAAGGTATTCCAGGGAGTTTTTTCCCTTGTCGATTATGCTTTTCCTATAGCCGAGTATAATCAATGAGTTTTCCTCCTGCTTCCTCCAAAGATGGAATGCCCGATTTTGAAATTTGAGCCTAGGGGGGTTATTAGAGTCCAACAAGTAAATATGAACCTACTAGACACTATTGGTATGTTCTATGGTCATTTTCTAGGCCCCGGGATACATTAAAACAATGTCCGAAAAAAAAATTCCCAGACGCGTGGTGATTTTTTTGTTTTTGTTTTTTGGCTATAGAGAATTAATTAAATTTTTCAATTAATTAAACCATTTTGACCATGGTTTAATTGGAAAGTTTCAATTTGTAATAATTAAGTGGTCCGGGGGGTGTTTTTGGCAAATAAACACTTATTTTCTAAGCCAAAACATTCACTTAGCCCCTAGACACACTTATCCTCGGGCTTCTTTCAACTAGACACACATTCATTTAGCCCCTAGATGCGCTCCTCACCAACCAACCACGTGTGATTTAAACCACAAAAAGTCGTCACCCGTCCAACACATGCGATACCATATCTAAACATTAACCAAAGTTTTTTTTTTACACTCATTACATGAAGAGGGGTCCACCCAAATATGCTAGCCCAACCTTCACACTGTTGTTGGTGCTTTCCCTTAATAGTTGGTGTCATCCTCCCAGATGATTCGAAACTCACTTCAATTATCCAAAGTTTTAAAGTTTTCACACTTTGAAAAGGGTTGCATGACATAAGGACCCACATGCCATATGTAATATCCCAAATCCCGATATTTTCTATTTCTAGGCAAAAAGGCTGATACAACTGGGCATGCAAACTGCCATGCAAAAATCCCTATTTTATAGGAAAAATTAGGGTTAGGGTTTGCGAGATAGAATGAACACTTACCACTGATAAGCCGGCTGAACTACTCCGGAGAAAGTATGCACGCTCTGAGAACTGGATCAGAAATAGGCGGATCTCCTCTGCTTCAGGTGAACCCCCAGCAGCAAGACGCCCCAGTCAGAAAAGGGTGACGCCCTCAAGGAAGGAGGTGTCCGATGGAACTGCGAATTTGCCGGGTTGATAGTTTTTCAGTGCCGGAGAGAATCCCTGATGCATACGGAGGTTCTGAGACCTCTAGGCAGGGTAGCGAATTACTTCAGAGAGGCAGCTACTCATGCCCTAGAACCCCGAAACTGCTAATAACGGCTTCGGATGAGCCCTGATGGATCTGATAATCACCGGGTACCGGAGTATGAAGCTGATGATGAGAATGGTGCCTGAGTTTCGGAAGGAAACTGAGATCTGAAGGCCCAACAGCTGATTAGGGATTCTTGGCTAAAAACCCCCTCTTACGGCTGCACACGTGTCCCTGCAACGATCTATACCATGTACTCGATAACTGATGAATGAATGAAGAACAAATGGTGAACCTGTATGGCTTACCCGGAATAAGACTAGGACATATGTTTCACTGCCGAAATCCTGTTAGCTGAAGACTCCATCTCCAACCCCAACTGTTGTGCTGCTATCCAAGAGCTCCCAAAATAATCATAATCAAAAGTGAAGTCTCCTTTCGCTTTATCCTCTATTTATAAAGTTCAACTGCGCAAAACCTAATCTTTGACCTAATTAGGTCACTTTACCTTCTAATTTGCCGTTGACTTGCATGCATGCAGATGGAGACTTAAAGAGTGCATGCATTATTAAATAATGCTAGGATGGCATGCACGAAGGTGGCCTTTGGCCTCGGTGGCCCTTCTTGACCAAATGATGATGCCCTAGATCTTCTATGGATGGCATCAGTCCTTAGCTGATTCCCTAGCTGTCAGTAACCGCTCGAACCCACAGGAATCACATAGGTTAGCGGTTTTGGGCCTTAAGGCCTAACTGGAAGAGGACATTACACCATATCACTTCCACATTTAAAATTTTGATTTTTTGACTTTTTTTAACTTTTGACTTTGGCACATTTCGTCAAAATTTAGCATTATTTTACCACTTCGTAGCACCATTAGAGAAACAATGCCATACGGGACAAAATAATCACCTAGAGCATGAGAAAAGTGGGTCTTGGGGTAAAGGAGGTGCTCTGAGCTTGAAAACAAGCCCATCCACGCCAAAAACAGACTCTGGATCGTACTTTTTTCAAATTTTGAATTTTTCCATTTAAACCATTAAAATAATGGCCTAAAATTGCGAAAATTTTTATTTTTTTGGAAATTAAAAAAAAACCTAAGGGGGACCTAGTACATATCCATAAGGACTCAAAACCATGTCTAACACGCTTATATACATCGACACGTGAACTTTAATAGCCACCCGGGTTTAACCACCAAGACAAAAATTCCAGCTTTGGAGGAGCGGTGATAAACTCGAAAATTATACATCGCTGATTCAGCATTGCATAATTGACAAGGGAAAAAACACCTTGGAATGATCCGATTGATGGCCAATTCCTAGAAATCCAAGTACTTTACAAAAAAATTGTCGTTTTAGAACATCTATTACAACATCCCTAAGGCATATGGACATGCATTTTATTAAAAAAAGGGACCACAACTGGTCCTGATGTAACCACAGAACTTCTGAGCACTGACAATGAACAATTGACTTGTTCAATACTCTGGCAGCTCACTGGAAATCCCCTAAGTGCAACTTAATAGATAACAGACTCCATTGCCCAAGTTGGATATTCACACTGATCTCCAGTCTCTCCATCACCTATTCTAAAAAACCCTAAAAACTACAACCCTGTTTTGCTAAGGCTATCTTTTCCAAATCACCTTGTGCCCTCATTGCCATAGCCTAGCAATCACATCCAGGGACACCCCCTCAAGTTGAAGAGCCAACTGGAAGTGCATAGAGGTAGTTATCGCGATGACAGTGGGTGACACCTCTCAATTTACCATAGCCTAGCAGTAATCTTTGGGGCTTTAACTACATATGCTAGTTTACGCAGTAATGGGGCCTATGAGGGAAATAATTATAGAATTTTTTATTATGTAAAATGGGATAACTAGAGCTGGAATAAGCAAGCTACATCCATCAATTTCTTGTTGTTTACAAATACAAAAACCAGATCTGAAGGTGAAGGAAAACCTATCAAACATACATGAGAGAGAGTTCACAACTAGCTAGGGTAAATTTCAGCCAATTTTCATTATGAAATTTCACTTTCCTTAATACCTTACAGCCATGAACATCTTTTGAACTTCAAGAGGAAATAAACCATCCATTAAATTCACTATAAATAGGAACAATATTACCCTGGTAAAGCTCTCAGTGACATCTGAAGCAATTAGATTTCCAGAATTTGTATTAAGAAAATTAGATCCAATACATCCACCTCAAGCTCCAATAAGCTACAACAGTCTCTAGCAATATTCTAGTCTCTCTCCACAAACTTTCAGCAACCATATGAAAATAAGCCCAAACTAGTGTGAACAGGACCCTATTGATCTAGGGTGCTCAAGCTCTAAGCCTCCTCAATGAATCAATTGGTCAACTACCATTAAAAGACCACAATCAGCCTCCATGTGTGCCCAAGGGAGGCGCTCCATCAAAAGTTCATACATGTGTCATAACAGAGAGATCTAGGTGTCATAAACTACAAAATCACCTAGGGCGCTCCCACACAAGGCTCCAAACCACATCATACCACATCAAAATAACCATAATACTGCCTCGAACAAAGTGAAAGGGGTATATGTGCCAACTGATACATAAGGGAAATAATATCAATAATACCAAGATGTAAACCATAGGAAAGTAGATCCAAAGTGATAAAGTGTTCCACCAAGGCATCATGGACCACCAAATATGTCTAACCAAGTCCAACCATCTAGCACAACACAAGAGAACCACCCTATAAAGTGTCACAAGCAACAACAACAAAATAGAACATGTAATGCATCGTCATAACACTAAATACGTCATCATTGAAAATTCTACTCAGCTCTAGGAGCATAAACCGACAACTCTGCACCATTCATTTTCCTCTGAACATCGCATGTCCAACTGTTGAGGCAATTAGTCGAAAGAAGCCATCATGGCAATGCCAGCATAATTGTGTACAACCATAATAAGCCCCTATACTAAGCCTGTATACTAAGCAGCAATAGGAAATGAAACACTACTCAACTATCCCAAAGGACTTATTTACTACTCTACTTAATCTATATATGGCATCAGATCCATTAGCATAATACAATTTTAGAATTTGCCCATTTACAAGCAGTGGAAAATTTTCCCCATCCAAGTAGGTGAGGTAGTGTTACCCCTTATATTGTATGAGAGTAATACAGCAAAGGACTATGATTACTTCATTCAAAATCCAGATCCCAACACAACATAATTAATTGCACATGGCTTTGTAGATTCACCTTGGTGGCTCCACACATTTTATATTGGTATGAGGTATGACAATATGCAATTTTCAGATTTGACACCTTTTGCTTGAAGACTTGAAGAAAGAATATGGCTTTTTGGGAAAAGTTGGTTTCTCCTTTGGATCTCCCATACATCCCTTCATATCCACATGAGATTCATATGGACTCTCCTGGAGTTATTGTGTAACTCATCTCTCTTATCTATGTTTTGAGAGGGGCGCACCTCATGTTATAGCCATGTGTGC
Organism: Pseudotsuga menziesii; assembly: GCA_001517045.1. NCBI lineage: Eukaryota > Viridiplantae > Streptophyta > Pinopsida > Pinales > Pinaceae > Pseudotsuga > Pseudotsuga menziesii. The sequence goes on from LPNX011146655.1 coordinate 56,861, forward strand.
CAACTTGGAGGGACATTTTATGTCATATTTGACTCTAATCTTAGGTGTGTTCTCCTTTAAGACTACATATGTGACCCTATCTTCCTCATTTGGCACAATTTGAGGCATTTACATTGGTGATTGTGCATTTCTCTTGGTCTGCAAATACCCTAAGTAAACCTGTTTTACTGGAAATACTATTTTTTTAGCCTTGTATTTCATAGTCTAATTTCCGGCAGTACTATATAGGGAAGTCCATCTTGAACTGGAGGACGGCTGGTCTTAAGTGCAGAAGAGGGTTGATGAGGTGACAGTGGCCTCCTCGTAGTTTTACCAAAACCATACCATGAGCTATAGGAATTTATCTTAAAGTGTGTAAGATTGGGCAGTAACAAACCCTAGGATAAGATTATTCAACCTTGAAATATAAGGTTTTTTTTCTGCATTTTACTTCTCCTGCAAAGCACCTCTTGCTCCAGTTTGGGTAGAAATGAAAAATAGATGAAAGAACTCCCTCTCCTAATACAGAATCAACTTCTGAGGTTCAGCAAACAAATTCCTACAAGGAAGCAAGAAAGTTCGAAAATAAATAACAAAGAATGAAATACCTCTACAAGAGCCAATGTGTTCAAATTCGGTGACAATGTTGGCTTCACTCCTCTTCCTGCAAGAACTTCCTCTGGTGTCCTACCACCAATACCAACATACTTAATGACAATAATGAACTTTATTTCTCAACTTCAGAATTATCCTTCCATAAAAAAATCTAATAAGACAAAATCAAAGGTCAAAAATGCCCAGCAGAAACCATTACAAAATCATTCTGATGCTTCGAAAGTTCTAATTAATTCATAACTAATGTCCAATTGCTCAAAGCTCTTTTGTAGAAAGGACCTCAGTTTGAGACAAGCGTCCATGAGGTCAACATAGACATAGCTATCTATAAATGAATCAAAGGCATTGCCAAGATTTGTTACAAATAGATCTTAAGCTCTATTCCAAACAAGCATCCTGTTGCATACACTAACCTGGCCAAAAATGGCTTCGGTGAAAACCTATCTTCAGCATCACTGCACAACATAAAATTTTGTAAGCTACAACTTATTCTCCACAAACCGATAAAAGAAACATGCAAAGATTACTAAGATTATAGTTATTTTGGACACAGAAGATCCTTCCTTGTTCACAATTCATGTTCCCAAATCGATTACCTTTGGACACAAATAACTGCATCCACTTTATTAGAACGTAACATCTCAATTGCAATAGTGGTCACAATGCCTGTCCACTGTGCTCCTACAATGCCAACCAATTATCCAGTCGTTGAAGACTAAAATTCAACATAAAATGCATGTATTATCCACAGCAAGAATAACTCTATGCTAAAGAACATCAGATCATAACATCTCCATAGGTGATGTGATTTCAATTCCTCTTCATTCTCAACATAATTGGCAAGTCTACCTACACATGGGATTCTTACTCATAATAAATTGCCATGGATCTTGTTGTATGAAATAGGCCAAGAAGGATGGACAAAATGTGTCCACTGAAAAGCTAACGAAAAGCCTACAGAGGATTTCCATGCTAAAATAATGCAAAAGGATCTTTATTAATGTTCTTTACATGCAACTACAATAGTTCATGCATGCAGGCCAAGAAAAAGGAATTAAGGGATTTACTTCATTACTAGAAGACTTTTAAAGATTTGAACAGTTATACATAGGTCAACTATCAACATATACAGAAAATAGTTAAGTACTACCTTCCAAAGGTTCAATCCTTCATGCATAGTTTACTTCCTCGTGTACACTAAAGTACAAGTATAAAACAACTTTCAACATATGCAGAAAATCGTATGTACTACCTTCCAAAGGTTCAATCTTTCGTGCATAGTTTACTTCCTCATGTACACCAAAGTATAAGTCATCCAGCGAGTCTTCTTTTCTCCCTCTTCCATGAATTTTTGGTTCTAGGACCTGTGAGATAGAAGGACCACCAATAAGCATATTCAAGCCCAATGGAATCCAAAGGATAATACAAGTAAATACAAATTTACACAAGGAAAAACAGGCTGTCACCATAGTAAAAAGTATACATCTATGTATCTATGTATGTGCATGTGTATTGTGTCAACAATGTGGAATCTTGTTCCTCACCCACCAGGTGGTTCAGGTTGGGTCTTATGGTGGAGAGCTATTGTGCAAAGGGCAATATAAATTCTTTGAGGTTGTGGGAAAACAATAGCTCGAGGCCAAAAAGTAAAAGAGCACCACGTTAAAGAACAGCTAGGGCAAGCCATAAAAACACTAGAGGATCTATTTAAACAAGCAAAACAATGCCTAGTGATTTTGGGGTACTTCCTTCAAGGTTTTAAAGAATATAGAGCCAAAGGAGCAAGGAATGGGGCCAGGACTGACTGCATCAAGGATGGATAAAATGCCAAAAAGATGTACTTGCAAAACTAATAGGAAAAAAGGCTTTGAATGAGTTTTACTACTAAAAGATCACTTTAGAATCCAAACAGAAGATGAGGAAAATATAAAAGAAGTTTTTGAATATCACTACCAAGGGATCTCTACCTTCTGGGAATGTGATATTAATAGAAAAGAGGCCAAAGAAGCTATTAATCGTTGTTTTCCTTCCAAAGTACAAAGAATTGAGCAAGTCCGTCTATCACAGCCCCTTAATATTGACAAATCTTACAAGGCCTTGAAGGACATGGAAAATGAAGAATCTCCAAGTTCAAATAGGCTACTTTGTGAGTTCTAAAAAATTGTCGGTTGTGATTGATGATGAGCTACTAATTATGTGTTAAGAAGGTATGGGCATAGATCATATGAGAGAGCATGTGCAAGCTTGATCAAACTTATTTCTAAGGGGTCAAAGAGAGACATGGTGGGAGGATAGAAAGTTTAAACCAATAACCTTGCCAAATGTACCTTACAAGATGTTAGATTAAGCCTTAGCTAATAAGATTAAGTTTTTTTTCTGCAACGATTGTGCAATGTGAGTTGTGTTATCACATATATAGCAGCCAGGCTACCATATTCTATTTTTCAGACACAGTACATTTTTCACCCAGATCTCTCACATATGAGATGATGAGATGAGCAGTTTTGATGGATCATTATTGTATTAGTGGACTATTGTACTCTCCCATGTCAAGACTAAGTCTCAGGACACTCAGATTTGAGGACCGATGTAGCCATTTAGTCATTACAGAGCAGCTATTGATGCCCAGTTTTATATTAGTGCTTTCTCATTGGACAGATGATGTTTCAAATGGATTATATTGCATGATTATGACTCAGCTTTTTATATTGTGTTATGGTTATCATTGCTCTTATCCTCATTTTTGTGACATGTATTAACATGTGGTGCCATGATCTGGCAGTCATAATTATATGGACTTGGATGTATCTTGTATTATGTATTGATGTCCCTACTTAGACTTGGAAGTTCTTGATTTATACTCATTGGTTTTACCCTTCTTAGGGAGAATAGAGGTAGTCATTCCCATCATTGTTTTGGCTTGCTAGTGTTGGTTTCATCATTCACTATCTCCACCCATCCATTACCTTCCAGTTTAGTTTTCAACCCAACTGACTTCTTGACTTATGGCATGGAGGACCTTTTCCCCCACTAGAACCTTTGTTGGACAAGCCTCCCTGTTTATATTGTGTCTCGGCTCTGAGTTGGTGACAAAACTTGCCTTTGGTGAGTTGGATTGTATGCCTAAATCATTCTGGTCGGTTGTCCCGATGTTTGGCACTGTGCAGAACTCCCCCTGGTCACTTGAGATGTTGTTGGCTAAAACTGAAAGCTCATGTACTACCGGTATTGGAAATATTGAATATGCACCCATGGAAAATGAAAAGGATAAAACTGTGTTTCTTAACATATGTAAAGAGGGCAAGAGCAATGAAATGCTAAAATACTCCTTGAAGAGTATAAGAAAAGGTCCAAAAAGCAATGGTTAAAAATATGCTATATCCAAATATTGTTGACCTTATAAAAATAAATATGTCCCAGATGAAAGCTGCGATTAGCTGTGCTTTTAAGCACTGGTGAAGTCCCAAAGGGTCATATAGGCCAAAAAGGCCATGGAATAAAATTGATGATCCTAATGAACTTGGATCAATCTTGATGTAGTCATGATGCCTAAGTTGAATAAGCACTCTCTAAACAACTCACCCATTTGTTAGGCACGGCCATTCCTTGTGTTGTTGTTTGTCCGACATTGGTTATAGTGAGTATTCCCTTTCCATATCCAAAGTGTCATGATGTTAAATAGGAAGTCATCCTTTGCCTTAGCCTTGTCAATTTCATCCTTCACCCTTCACTAGCAAATTGGCTACAACTATGAAGTGAGTATAGTCCTGAAAGTCTAGTCTGAGTAATAATAAATAAAGCCTTATATATGTATTTTTTGATGTACCGCCAATGAAATGACTGCTACTTGTTGTGATTGTTGCTTGAATGAGTTGTAGAGCATGTCTTAGCTTTTTAACACTTGCAGCAGATGGATGATAGTCTGAGTTATTATTGGTGTCTGATCATTTACAGATAGTTATATTGTTTATTGGATATGGTTGATGATCAGATAGAGACCTGTGAGGGGTATGAGTATACACCTTAAATGGATTTGGACTCTCTGAGTCTAATGAGACAGTTTATTTCCAGGTCCGGGCACTTGCAGATATGATCAGGCTCATTCTGCATTTCTGATGTAGTTTTTCTTCACAGGTTGATTAGTCTGAGCAGGGAGATGTTTCAGTTGGATCTCCTAGGGCGTTGTATGGACATAGGGGGTGCAGCCACTTGTTTGTACCATAGTAACCCCATCCCAAAGAGCCTGGTGGGCTCAGTTTGACAACGCAGGCACCCTAGGAGGCTGTTTTGGCAAGTTCATGTTTTTCGAGGCAGATTAAAAAATGAATAAATGGCTATTGAAGAAATCGATTTGGGCTACTGAGGCAAGGAAATGACATGGGATGAGTCATGATGATGAGAGTGATGTCCTCCACACCTTCTCCAGCAGTTGCAGCCCCTGATTGGGCCCACACCTATTTTTGGGCATTTTTATATTATTTTTCTGGAGCTTTTGGGAGGCTCACGATTTCCTCAAGGAGGCACAAAGTCAAAGAATTAAAATATTATATTATTTTATTGTGCCATGGGGACACCCAGAGGGAGTTAGTCAACACTCCATGGACCCACCATGTGCTTCATTTATTTCTTGTTGAGTGGGGTACCCTCTTTATGGGTGATTTAGTCCACTTTGGTACTTTATGGTTATATTGATCCATGTATTGTATGTTGAGCTCATCTCAACCATTGATTAGAACATTTTATCTTTTAATCTTGGCCACTCATTTTGAAAGTGGTTAGGATTCGGTTATGATTGTGGTCCTCTCATTTCTATTTAAAGGAGAGGAGCTTCTCATTTGTAAGGGGTCTTTGGCTTTTGGATCTGAATAATTGAAAGATTTTTCTGTGGATTTTTTCTGGATCTGCTTTGCATCTGATGTTCTCAAATGGTGATTGGATACTCTTCTGCTTTCTAGCATTTTGGAAATTCATGTGAGATCCATATTTTTTCTGCTATCATTGTCTTGTCTAAAGGAAGGCGTTTTGGCTGGAGCGTTTTTGCAGGGGGACCTCAACTCGTTCGGTTATCTTTGTCTTGGATCAGGGGGGTTTCATTAGTTTCATTGTGATCTATGATTACTTCTTTTTACTTTCCTATAGCATTTAGTTTCTTTATCTTGTCTTAGCAAATCTGATATCGTTGACATTTGCTCATGCAGGGTAGGAAGCGCATTGGTGGCTTGGAGCTTACATCTGTCATAGAAATCACTTGGATCTTCCAGAATTGATCGGGATAACAAAGATCATCACTGTTAAGACTTCTACAAGCGTTTCCAGGTAAGATCCAACAGGTAACTCTCTTCTCTTTAACAGATCTGAATCCATTGTACCTACTTTTCCTTCCATTTTTCTGAAAACTCCTAAAATACTAAAAAACCTTAAAAAGCACTAAATCTGGGAACCGTCCGATCTTTGGCCAAACCACTTCTAGGTTTCATAGATCGGGCCTCCCCTTCACTGAATCTACTGCAATGCTGGTCAAATTCTTGCTAGTTTGACCTAGATCTGATTTTTAGCCTGAAAACTGCATAACCCCCCACTGAAAATTTGACCTGCTAAGGTTTTGACTTTTTCTAATTTCTGACCTCATAGACTGATAGATTGGATCCCACACAGTCCAAATCACCCTTAACGCTGTCCAGATTCATGGCAGTTTGAACTAGATCTGAGTTTTAGACTGAAACAGCCCTAGCGCCTTCACTGAAAATAGGACTTTTCCGAAATTTACTTTTTCTGAAATCTGACAGGCCAGGTGGATAGATCAGGGCTTGAGCACTCCAAAACACCCCCAACACTAAGCTAGTTCCTGCCAGGTTGCCCTAGATCTGAAAAACTGACTTTCAGCCTCCTAGCCCCCCTCATCAGATTTTGACTTTTTCAGATCTGATCTTTCCTACAATTTTCTGACTTGGGTTTGTAGATCAGGCCATCCTGATCTCATTTCCCCTCCAACGTTGAGCTGATAGTCTCCTGGTGGCTCTAGATCTGCCTCTCCAAACCCTAGCGCTAGCCCCCCTCCTATTGAATTTCCTGTAACCTGAATCTTCTGGACCAAATCCTTTTCTGGGTCCATAGATCAGGGTATATCCCAGTTTGGTTCATTGAAACGTTGTGCTAATACTGACTCCATTGCCCAATGCACGAAAGGCACTGATCTCCTATCGCTTGCGCTAGCCCTAAATTGACCTTACTCCCATTCTCTTTGCCAACATTCACTGATAACTCAAGTTACCTATCTTTCACTGAGTCTGTCTCCTTAGTACTAGACAGTCCCAACTCTGTCCTTGCTCACCCTGTCACAGTTACATTTCCCAAGACAGTGGTCATCTCCATTAGTTGCTAGTACCTAAACCCTAGAGCTAGGGTTTCCATTTACCTTACACCTTACATACCTCAAAGCCACATTTGATCTGTTCTGGTGTCTAGGTCTGATCTCTCCTATCGGGAGTAGATCCGGGTCTCCCCCGTTGTTGTCTTGGACTTAGATAACATAAAGTGAAGGCTGCCTTGATTGGCGTGACAACCATCCATTTGGGAGTCTAAGCAGTCTTGGTTCCACCTCCTTAGTTGCTTGCCCCTCTACCATCCATCTTGGATCCACCTCACACAGGCAACTACAAGGTTGGTGATAACAAGTTGTTGCCACCCAAACCTACACTTCAAATGTTACAAAGTCCTTTAACAAAGTGCAACCCTAGGAGCACTTAGGAAGATTCCCAATGTCATCACAGTAGTGCATCCTCTTGCTTAAGATTGGTTCTTTTTCGACACGACAGGGGAAACCGTACAAAATATCATTTTTATGTTTTATTTTGGAATAAAATGGATGTTGGAATTCACCAATACCAGTGCCTATCCAATTGGGTTGTGGACTTACAGTAAATGAATCTGACACGAGATACGAGCAACCTTCAACAAGTAACCCAGAGCATCTACTATTAAGACATACAAATATGGGGCCAAAGGACATCCTTGACAAATAGAGCAATGTAGAGAGATTTGAGGAGACAATGCCCTATTAACAAAGACAAATGTTGAAGCATTGGTGAAGTGTTCACCATGGCTATACAATGGGGCCAAATCCTAAGAAAATCAACATCTCATTAAAAATCGAATCAACCCGATCATATGCTTTGTCCAAATCAATTGTCAAGATTAAAGATTGTTGCCTAGGCTCCCTCGCTCACTCCATGGCCTCCCAAGCAAAAACCACGGTGTCAAGAATGAATCTTCCCTAAACCAGTGTTGTTTTCTCTTAACAAACAACATTTTTAGCAATCGAACATATCCATAATGCCAAATCCTTATTCATAAATTTATAAGCAACATTGAGCCCGGTATAGGTTGCCAGCCACCAATGGAATCACTAGTTGCATTCTTGGAGATAAGCTTGATAAGCCTTGTTACCCCATGATACGCACCTAGGGTAACGTGGCATAAATCTTCAAGCCACTGGGTGTGACCTTGGGGGAAAGTCTCAAGTTGAGATACTATCACTCAACACTCAACTCCTCCATCTAGGCCAACTCCTAGAAACGCCAAGGGGGATGGTCCCTAGTAAAATAAACTAAGACTCTTTAAGCTAAGTTACGAAATTGAAAGTTAATCTAGGAGTTTGAAATGATTTACTGAAACAAGAGCATTAACAAAAGACGATTAATGATAGCAACATGAGATAAAATTTAATCCATGACATATCAATTGGTTTAAGCAAATATGATTGTGAAGTAGACTAGTGCCAAGATAGTTAAGAGAATGTTGCTTAAAGGAAATTGTTTTGTTGTGCCTCTTGGTCAATTTTACTTATTATGGATGAATGGATTACAGGAAGAGGGATTCCAATATACTCTTGGGTACGTGGAAAATGTCCAAATTAATGTGGTTCCACATGAGAAGAGGGCTAGATCCGAGTCGCAAGGGTGTGTCCAACACTGAAACCAAATGAGGGTGTAGCCTTGTTATCCACTAGTTTTGCACTTAGTGGATTTCCAATGAGCCGTCGAAGTCATGAACAAGCCATTTGTTCATTATCAGTGCTCAGAAGGTTCCACGATTCATCAGGGCCATTTTTGGGCCTCTTTTTAATAAATGCATGTTCATACCCCTTGGGGACATTGTAATAAATGTTCTAACACGACAAACTTTTTGTAAAGGACTAGGCCATGTTGCCGCCTTTCACACACCTAGGGGGAACGTGGCAGAAATCATCAAGCCACTTGGTGTGTCCTTGGGGGCAAGTCTCGAGTCAAGGTTGCCACCTTGTTCTAGACTCCTCCGTTTAGGCCACTCCTAATCGAAGCCAAGGGGGCTAGACCCTATTTATTTCTAAGGCTATTAAGGCTTAGTGTGATGATGATTAAGTTACTTAGGAGTTTGATGAAAATAAATACCGGAACTAGATATTGCAACGATATTTGTTAAAAAACAACAGCATATAAAATCACTTAACACATTATATATAAAGCATATAAAAGAAAATGATTGTATGATGATAATACCAGTGCCAAGAATGGAGTCAAAAATAAGAAAGTGTTGTTGTATTACTGGGATGTGTTGCAAATGCTCTTGGTCAATTTTAAATTAATATGGAAGATGAGTGGATTAGATTAGGGGGAAGGGAACTCCAAGTATACCTGAAAGTACGAGGAGTATGTCCAAAACCCTTATCTGATGTGGCTCCACGCAAGGAATATGTGGGATGGGTCAAAGTCTCTAAGACGTGTCCAACACTACATCAACAAGAGTGTAGCCTGACGGTGTCTCGAGGTCACTACCCAGTTGTTCCAGCTTCCTCTGTGAATTTTCCACCGCAACGGATCAAATCGAGGCATTGGATTTTCTCGTAGGGAGGTTAATTGAGATGTGAAAACTAATTAAACTAGTCGCCCACGTTGCTTTTGATGCAGCCAACTGTTCAGTCGAACCGCAACAGTGCAAAGCATACACAACGGAGTCTTGTTGATTTTCAAGATTTTAAAGACTAAGTTTGTTTATTAAAAAGGAAAAATTAACCTCCAAGAATCTCTTTCAGTTCAAGTGAACCTCAATCGGGCAAGCAAGGAGGGGTAAATTTTAAAATGCGAAATTAAAACTAAAGTACTGAAAAAAACAAAGGATTTCTAATTAAGCCTACCACGAATCTCTTTCCCCTTGCAGGTAACTCGGGAAGCCGTGGGGTTAGTATTAGTGTTACTTTTGATTCCAATAAGATATAGAATGAAAATAAAGATCAAAGGATACAACTCTACAACAGAAACTAACTAATCAAGCACAACAGAAAAGTTGACACAGAGGTAGATCCCCCCTGGGGGGATGGGGAGTGGGCTCCGTATGTTGGAGTTTGTGCAACTTCAGAAGCTATTCTTATTGTCCTCCTTCGGGAGTTGAACTTGTTGTAACCATTCATATAAATCCTAGAAAGAACAATGTAATCCTTGGGGTGAAAAGCCAGCAATAAAAGAATAAATAAAAATAATAAAATATAAATTTATTATTCCACCCCCAAGTGAAGTCGACCCCAGTTAATTTATGGGTGGGAAAATAGTATAAATAGGAGGTGCCCCTCTTCATTATTACACACAACAGCAACGCAGCAGTACAAGAGAGGTGCGCAGTTTCTGGCAGAGGCGCAGCTACACAGTAGCTCAGAAGAAAACTGGTTTTCAGGGTTTCATATTTGGAAGGCATTTCCTTATTTTTCTTTTCTTTCTTCATTGTACTCTGATCTCAGAATTATTATCTCTAGACGAAGGTTGCTGGGTTTTCTCCCAATTGGGTTTCCCAGATGAAAAATACTTGTCATTGTTCTGTGCTTTATCTATCTTCTAGTGATCCTCTTGATAAATGCAATTAAGATATACTGCTATAATTTTAAGAAAATCTAAGATGGTATCAAAGCAGTACTAGAATAAGCCATTGTCGAAACTTTGTCTGCAACTTGTCGAAACTAGGGTTTCATCTTTCAAGGTCTTCACCCAACTTTTTGGCAGAAAAAGAGCCTTGGGAATTTCACTCTAAGGAGGGCGCATCTTTTGGTGAAGACTTGCGGTTGTCAACTTGTTTGTCGACGTTATGCTTTTAAAGGTCTTAGGAGCAATGTTATCGGAACCGGCCCGGTCATCGAACCGGCGAAGCCCAAAATGTAACCGGACCGGAACTAGCAAAAAACCAGGTAAAAAACCAGCTTACTAAAAAATACATAAAATATTCATATTTTGTAAAAAAACATATATGCAAAGTTTCTCATATATATAGCAAATATGGGTGCAAATATCCAAAATAGCACCTAGTGCAATACATCTGTGACGTTCTGAACCAAAGTACATCAACAAAGAGGCTCTAAATGGCCCCTACAATCCAAAAATAAACCATAGTACTAATGAATAACAATAAAGTGATCATATGGCACTACCCTACTAGCCACTACTACTAGAGTCTAGTGTCTAGCAGTCTACTACTCCTCATCATCGTCATCCTCATCCTCTTCCTCTTCATCCTCTTCAGGAGTGGGATTCTGAGCCCCACTTGATTCCCCTGGCCCTGAAGATGGAACCTCTGGAGGTGGGTCCAAATCCAACCAAGAAAGGTCTTCATTATCAAATATTGGTGCTTGAGTCTCCACAACCCACTCTAATGATGGATCAAAGTCATCCAAGGTTATGTTTCCTGATGCTGGTGTCTTGTTCAACAACTGGTTACGCCTCAACCTAAGATTGTACTGGACATAGACCATATCATTCAATCGTTTGTGTTCCAAACGGTTTCGTTTCTTGGTGTGTATACGCTCAAATACACTCCAATTGCGTTCACATCCAGAAGCACTGCATGGCTGGTTCAATATTCGAACTGCAAAAAATTTCAAATCAATGCAGCTCCCACCAAACTGCCCCCACCAATAGGCTGCAATAAGAGTTGAATGCAAACAAGTTTCAGCAAATGGCTTTAGAAATTTAACTCATTCTTTACAATGGATAATATAATTTGAAACTTTGAAAATTCTTACCCGGTGGATCCTTGGATCTGCCTCGTATGGCCATGCTCATGCCAAAGCTACCCATACTTTCATTGAATTGCAATAGCTTACTACGTATCTCATCTTGTATCCTGGGATCAGGAACCATGCACTCAATGCATCTATACAATCCGTCTTTTACCTCTCCATCATCATTGGCTTCAAAGTCTTTTGTATAGTGGTAACTTCAAAAGTTCATTCAAAGTTCAAAAGACAAAAAATATTCATCAATGAATTTGAAATTGTAACTTATAACTTTGAAAGTTTGAACTTTAAAGTTTGAAATTAAAAGAAAACTTATAACTTTGAATAGGAATTTTGAGATTTCTTACCTTGGTTTTAAGTAATAGCCAGCTACATGCAAAGGACGATGGAGTTGTCTGTTCCATCTGTCATCAATGATATTCCAAATAGGAAAATACTTCTGCCTTTTATCACCATATGCTTTCTTTATTGCTTCTTTGGCTTGATCCATGGCCTCATAAATAAAACCCATAGCGGGTTTATCACCATCTACCATCCGCAATACTCTCACAAGAGGCTCACTGAATAAAACTATCTCTTCTGCCTTTTTCCAAAATGTTTTTTCAAACACTTTGTCAGCAATATCTTTCCCTTCAGCCTTTTGACTCCATTGACATTCATTCCACTCATCGCAGGGAAACATCTTCCGCAAATTGGCTTTTTGATCAACAAGGGATTGCAACACAAAGAAAGTTTGTTGCAATTTGGTTGGGTGAAACTCCGGGAAAGTCAAACCCTAGTTTGACCCCGAGCTAGAAAAACCCTAAATACTAAAACTGCTAAGTTTTGGTACTTTCGCTATATTCAGAGATTGGCGAAGGCTCAGGAGCTGAAAATTGCAGAGGCCGAATATACAATCTTGATATACACTGTGTCCAAAATTTAGCCTCAGATTCGCTATATTCTGGGAGATATGATCCCTCCAAGTTAAGGTTCCAGCCTCTTCCAGAATTCATCCCTAAACAGGACACCTGGGGAAAATTGCTATAGCTTGGGCTACAGAAGTCCAAATGGAATTCCTGAAGATGTTCCAGAAATAGCACGGACTGTAATTTCTATGATCCGAAGATTAGACTCAAAAGATGAACCAGTGACACGTGGCATGCCGTACAACTTCGTTGTTCTGAACAGTCCTGTAACAGGTCACCTTGGGAAAAGGCTCATAAATCCCAATTGGTGAAACCAATTCTGATGAAACCTATGGTGTTGGATCAGGGACATGCGAGGTTACCTCAGTGAGAAATTTTAGACACAGAGGAGCATTAATTTCGGAGATATCACAGAGATAGTGACAGGCATTTCTGCAGAAGAAATTGGAAAACTAGGGCTTCCTGTTCTGGGAGCTTCCCTCCACTGTTTTCAGAAAATGAGTACATTGGACAGCTCCATTTGAAGAGATCTATCTTTCTATCCAGTCAGATCTAAAAGATTCCAAGTTTTAAAAATTAGGGTTTCTCTAACAAGCCCTAGATCAGCGAGCTCCGAAAACAGGACGGACACCTCAAATCGGTAAGATCTAATCTTTTGCTATTTGAATTTGAGGTTCTCATTTCAAAGTGATCTATAACATTAGCTTGTTGATAAGCTTGGTGAAGTTGATAACTTCCAAGCATGGAAGTATTTGATCTCTCTGAAGAAAATGAATTGGACACCTACATGAGTAGAGAGGTTCCAGGTCTAGAGGGAGATGAGGCTCAAAGCCTTACACAAGAAGAACTTGATCAAGGCCAAGAAGATCATTGTTGATTCAATCACGGATCAACTTGTACCACAAGTGTCTTCCCTAAAGACACCGAAGATGTTTTATTCCTTGATCAAGCTATTTGAAAATAAGAACTTAAATCAGAAGATGGCTTTGAGAAAATAGTTGAAGAATGTGGAGATCCAGAATGCAGAACAACTTGAAGCGGTAGAAGAAGAAGTGGAGAATGCAGAAGTGGTGATAGCCACCTTGAATGGCCTCCCAGGATCATGGGATTCATTCATGCGAAGAATGTATGCCAGAAGGAAGTAATTACTTTCAGCTCGACTCATAAGAAGAGAAGAAGAAGATGGGAGCAATTGAAGATCAAGCTCTCACCATTCAAAGAAGATCCCTCAAGCGATGAGGAATATGAAGAACTCAATTCTTAAAGAACCTCTTATTCATCTGATCATTTGGATAAGAAATGATGATTTCATGAATGAAGAAGATGATAAAGCAGAATGATCAAGATGGAGTCTACCCACGAAACAAATAAAAGATAAGTATTCAATTGTCACTTCATGATATTGTTTTACATTTGATTATATTCAGTTGATGTGTTATGCATGATAGATTGTTTGCATTAATGACTGTATAGTACTAATGTGCAAGTGATGGGTAAGTAGCTCATGGTGCTATACAACTCTCCATTGCTACTTATCAAACCTCTTTGCTGACATATTGGATTAGTGCACAATCTCAATGATGTCATGGTAGAGATGGAAGGTATCTAGAAAGTTTCTGTGAGATATGGATGAATGTTGTATTGGCTAAACAGTTGCATGATGCATAAGAATTTGTCGTTATGCATATGAAATAGCTCTAACCATGCAATTGGTGCATTTGAATTGTAGGAAAGGTCCTATACAACCTCCTACAAGAAAAGAAGGATGAGACTTGTTCCGAAGAACAAGTGATGACAATTCAATAAACATGAATCTGAAGCTCCCAGGGTCAGAGACACCATGACGAAAGAAAGAGCTTCAAAGAGCGGTAGATCCACCTCGAAGGATGAATACCACCATGGGAGTGAGTGATAACTCAATATGAAGAAAAGAATGCTATGAAAGAAGCTATGATCAAAGAATAACAGTTGATCATGAGGAATGATGTATACGATATGATTTCGAGACATAAAGGAAAGTATGTAGTATCCTCCATATGGATCTACAAGAACAAGTGTACAAAGCAAGGTTCGTGATTTGCCTCAGAAAGAATAGACTATGACATGACAGACTCTATTGACCAGTATATATCAAGCATAGAACCACCTGTACAGAATGAAGAACGAAGATAATACTCCACTTCAGGGGGAGTGACTACAGAAGATATCTGAGTTCGACACGGTACGACATGATGGACAGCTTCTGATGGATCGAGACTTTACCAAGAGTAAAGTGGGTTCCAACCTTCAAAGTTGAATGCAGAAGACTAGGATATGTTGATGATCTGACAAGACGAACTCATGGAAGATGTTATGATGAAAGACTACTAGAATGATGTTTGGGATATAGTACTCAAACCAGAAAGCAAGAATGTGGTATCTTACAAATGGATTTGCAAGATAAAATATGTCGCTGATAGAAGTAAGGAAAGACTTGTGGCTAGAGGTTTCTATAAGAAAGAGGGAATTAATTCTGAAGAGACACTTACTCCAGGAAGCAAGGTACACTTCCTTCAGAACTATGATGGTAGTTTCTCCCATGATGAAGTAAAGACAATCCTTCCTTAATGGTATGATTGCAGAAGAGTTTTACATCGAAAGGATTTGAATTTGAAGACAGATGGACTCATATATGTAAGTTAAAGAAGGCCCTCTATGGCATGAAGCAAGCTCCCACAACTTGGTATGGAAGGATAGACAGTTTCCTGTCAATTATGGGCTTTACCAAGAGTAAAGTTGATCCTAACCTTTATCTCAAGGTTGTAGAAGATGAACCTGT
>LPNX011146655.1:72495-123426 GCA_001517045.1 Pseudotsuga menziesii
GGAAATATCTCAGACAGGAAAAGCACATCAGGTAGATGCTTTTGTTTGGGGTCTGTTCTGAGTTCATGGTTTAGTAGGAAACAGTCCAGTGTTTCTCTTAGAATGACAATACATAGCAGATTGCTCTACTAAGTTGTGAAGCCATATGGCTTCGGAAGCTGATATCAGGTCTCCTTGACCTAAAGATGGATACTACATTGATTCTATGTGATAACGAGAGTTGTGATAACAAAGAACCCTGTGTTCCGTCGTAACACATAGAAATCCGATATTTCTACATACAAGATAAAGATGCAGATGATGATGTTTCAGTATTCCCATACTAAAGATATAGATGATGTTTCAGTATTTACATATTGTAGATGCAGATGATGGTGACTCCGTATTTCTATACTGAAGATATCGATGATGATGCTTTCAGTATTCACATACTGGAGATACATATGGTGATAGTTCAGTATTCACATACTGAAGATGTAGATGAAGATGGTTTAGATGATGATGTGCTGACAAAGCCTCTGTCTCGGGTAAAGTGCGAACACTTTCGGGACAAGCTTGGTGTGGTTCGGAAAGACCTTCCCCGAAAGGGGGAGTAGTGATGCTGCAGTGGGATTGTATCATCCTTGGGCACTTGCCCTAAAGTGATCCGAAGACCTCGGTCTTCGAGAATGAAGAGGGATTGTATCATCCTGGGACATATGTCCAGAATTGATCTGGAGACCTCAGCCTTCGAGAATGAAGAGGGATTGTATCATCCCGGGACATATGTCCAGAAGTGATCCGGTGACCTCGGTCATCGAGAATGTAGTAGGATTGTATCATCCTTGAACTTCGGTTCAGAACGGATCCGGTGTAACTTCGGTCATCGAGAATGTGGCAGGATTGTATCATCCTTGAACTTCGGTTCAGAACGGATCCGGTGTAACTTCGGTCATCGAGAATGTGGCAGGATTGTATCATCCTTGAACTTCGGTTCAGAACGGATCCGGTGTAACTTCGGTTATCGAGAATGTGGCAGGATTGTATCATCCTTGAACTTCGGTTCAGAACGGATCCAGTGTAACTTCGGTCATCGAGAATGTGGCAGGATTGTATCATCCTTGTACTTCGGGTCAGAAAGGATCCGGGGTAACTTCGGTCATCGAGAATGTGGCAGGAGTGTATCATCCTTGAACTTCGGTTCAGAACGGATCCGGTGACCTCGGTTGTCGAGAATGTGATAGGATTGCATCATCCTTGGATTTTGAGTCCAAAAGAGATCCAAAGACTTCTTTGTCTTTGTTATGGGCTGCTGATGATGATGATGATGTTTCCTGATCGAAAGATCAGAGTGTGATGATGATGATGATGTTTCTGATTGAAAGATCAGAGTGTGATGATGATGATGATGTTTCTAATCGAAAGATCAGATGTTGCTGATGATGATGATGTTCTCTGATCGAAAGATCAGAAGTTGTTGATGATGATAATGTTCTCTAATTAAAAGATCAGAATATGATGATGATGCTGTTGCTGATGATGATGATGTTCTCTGATCGAAAGATCAGAAGTTGCTGATGATGATGATGTTCTCTGATTAAAAGATCAGAATATGATGATGATGTTGTTGCTGACGATGATGAAGTTCTCTGATCGAAAGAGCAGAAGTTGCTGATGATGATGATGTTCTCTGACTGAAAGATTAGAATATGATGATGATGTTGTTGCTGACGATGATGAAGTTCTCTGATCGAAAGAGCAGAAGTTGCTGATGATGATGATGTTCTCTGACTGAAAGATTAGAATATGATGATGATGTTGTTGCTGACGATGATGAAGTTCTCTGATCGAAAGAGCAGAAGTTGCTGATGATGATGATGTTTTCTGATCGGAAGATCAGAAGTTGCTTATGATTATGATGTTGCTGATGATGATGATGTTTTTTGATCGAAAGATCAGAATGCGATGATGATGATGATATTTCTGATCGAAAGATCAGAATGTGATGATGATGAGATCCTGATGATGATGATGTCGTATTATCAAAGTATGACGATGATGACGTACTGATCAAAAGATCAGAATATGATGATGAGTTGATGTTAGAGTATGATGATGTTCGGTTGATGATGTTTCTGATCAAAAGATCAGAATATGATGATGAGTTGATGTTAGAGTATGATGATGTTCGGTTGATGATGTTTCTGATCGAAAGATCAGAGGCTGATGATAATAATGATTCTGATTGAAAGATCAGAGTATGATGATGATGATATTTTGATGCTGATATTTTGATGATGATGATGTTGATGTTTTCATGATGATGTTTCTGATCAAAAGATCAGAGTATGATGATGATGTTGTTGCTGATCGAAAGGCCAAAGTGCTGAAGAAGATGTTGCTGATCGAAAGGTCAAAGTGTTGAAGATGATGTTGCTAATCGAAAGGTCAAAGTGCTGAAGATGATGTTGGTGATCGAAAGGTCAAAGTGCTGAAGATGATGTTGGTGATCGAAAGGTCAAAGTGTTGAAGATGTTGCTGATCGAAAGGTCAAAGTGCTGAAGATATTGCTGCTGATTGAAGAGTCAAGATCCTGAAGATGTTGCTGATCGAAGCAGTCAAAGTACTGATGATGTTGAAGACTAAAGATTGAAGATGAAGACTACATGATGTTGAAAAGCTTCCAATGATTTATAGATGTATCACCCTGATGATGTTGATGATGTCCTCTATCTCTCTCCTATTATTGTTGTTGTTGATGTTGTTATAGAATACCCTTCTCGTTAAGGGGGAGTGTTGAAATATTGTAACTTCGAAGAATATTCTATATGTATTTCTTTGTGTTCCCCGATGGTCCTACCAGGAGAACCACTTGTATTAATTTGTACCCCGATGCTCCTAATCGGAAGAACTAATAAGAGTCATGAGGCAGTCCCCTCTAATTGTAAAGGTGGGTCATTAGCACCCCAGTGTGGTTACTTGAGCCTACATGTGTAACTTGAGCCTACATGATTAACTCGAGCCTACATGACAAATGAGTTAACTTAAGTGAACGGATGAATATAAATAGAGGTGTGGTGCTCCTCATTTGAGACACTCACTCTCACTTGTGTAGCGCATTAGTGGAGAAGAGAAGAGTAGCTGGAGAAGGAGGAGGATCAGGATTTGATCTCCTTGTTGGTTTTACCTTTTATCTTTTTGGGGCATCTATATTGAGGAAGCTTTTGCTGGGTTTTTCCGTTTAGGGTTTTCCCAGGATAAATCTTTGTGTTCCTTTTGTATGGTTGTGCTTGTCTATCTTTCAGTGATCCTGTTTATATGCTTTTGTTATGAATTCGAAATGAAATACTAATGATCTAGCTTAGCATATGAAAATTTAACATTCATAACACCACCCTCAGGATCATAGTCAATCTCATCCTCAAATGGCATTGAACTTCTCCCTATGTCTTCTTGAATCTTCTTTGTCTTGGCTTTTTCTTCTTGGTAGGCTTCAATACTACTTAGCATCTCTGCTCTAAGATCATCAGAGACTTTCCTACAAGGTTCAACATTGCCTCTAGCACCAGCTAAGTGTTGTTTTAACCTATGGATACCTCCCCCAGCTATTTTCTTCCCACAATCATCCAATTGGCAATGAACCCATGCCGCATCCTTCCTCTCTTTTGGAGCCATGGCAAACAAAAGCTGGAAATAAAACCCTCTAATTTATTAATAACTTGTTAACTAAGAAAAAAAAAATTTAAAGAGAAATGTCTTGAGACTTGACATACCTTTGAGAGAGAAGAAGAAATGAAGGAAAGCTTGAATGGAATTGCCGCTGCCAAGAGAAAAAGAGGATGTTGATCCATGATAACAGTCCACAAATTCTGCACAAAAGCCTTCAATAACCTCCAAAACAGTCCACGTAATAGCTCCAAATCTGCTGCAAAAAATGATGCTTCTAATCTCCTCCAAATCCTCGCTGCAAAACACACTTGACTATGCCCAACAAGTTCTTGGAAACCACCGGTAAAACTTAGCTGCAAAAGACTACACAACTGCCCAACAAACTGTGCTCTCAAGATTGCCAAACTGATAGCAATGAGTAGTGTGAGTAATGTAGGGGGTGGGGGGGTCTTTAAATATTGTTAGGATAGGCTTAGGGTTAGGTTAGGAGCATTAGTTAGGTTGTAGTTTTTGTTTTTTTTTAAATTTGAAATTCGTGGGTCCCTACACGCGGCTGTACGGAACCGACCGGTTCGGTGCTCGGTTTGGTCAAAGATCCGGTTTTTTCAAATTTTTTTAGTGACCGAACCAGTCAACCCTGTGAACCATGTCAGACCGGCCGGTTTTGCCAGTTCCGGTCCGGTTCCGATAACATTGCTTAGGAGTAATGGACAGTAGTCAGTTATACTTCCATTCTCCTTTCCTTTGATTGAGGAACATACCAGTTTAATCTCCCTTCTGTGAAATGCAAGGCCTCCTTGAGTCCCCTTTGACTCCATCCTCCCTTCTGATACAGACATTGGTCTTCCCTCGAGGACTAATCCTCCCTTCCTTCCCATCACTTAAGCAACAATCCTTTTCCCTTTTTGTTACAAACGTTTTTCTAAGGCAGCGTCTTCAAATCACCTTGCCCTTCCCTACACCTGCCTTAGCGATCCTAGCTTAGGGAAACCCCCCTAGAGTTGGAGAAGACGCAACCTGAAGCGAGGAGAGAGGGGTGTGGTGACATTGGCCTCTCGAGAGAGAGTTGTCACCGAGCCGACGCGCTCACATTTTGGGCTTCAGCACTCGCGTGCTAGTTTTGGGCGACAACAGACAGAATTCAATTCTGAGAATTTTCAATTTTGACCTACTTTCTCCACAGTTTTGGCTCGACTCTACCTGTACTCAACTCGCCTCCCTAGGGTGCATTTATCTGTGGAGCCAGTTTTCCAAAACTCCAACTTTCATTTTTTTGACCTAGCCTCTACTGGGGTCTCAGATCCAGATCTGCAATCAAGATGAACAGCATGAAGGTTGAAGATCGTCTGGAAGGAGCTTCCAACTTCATCCCCTGGAAGTCTAGGGTTCTTCTCCTACTAGAAGAAAATGATCTATTAATTGTATAAATGAAAAGGTCCCAAATGTTAAAATATTGTAACTTCGGAAGATATTCTATTGTACTTTTGTTGTGTTCTCCTCTAGAGATGTTATTCCTCCATTTGGAGATGTCCTTGATGTAATTGGTCATGTAAAAGTCATGAGGTAAACCCTCTGTTGTAAGTCGGGGCAATAGTACACACAGAAGTAATATATAAAATGTATTTTGAGTATCCCAAGGTAAGTCGGCCCTAATTAGGGAACCTGTCCGACATAGTTAGTTATTTGAGTCACTCACCTAATGAATATAAATAGGTGAGGCACCTTTCTCATTTGGATACATCTTACACTCAAGTATCGCACTAGAGAGAGAGAAAGAGAAAGAGTCTATTGTGGAAGATGAGCAACTATTCTTGTTGTTGGGGTTTTACACTGTCTTGGTCGAATTCTATACTGAGGAAGTTTTGCGGGGTTTTCTCCCTTGTTGTTTCCCCGAGGAAAATCTTTGTGTTCTCTTGTGTTGCTGCATTTATCTTTCTTTCAATGATCATTTGCTTATGGTTATGATGTTATTATGCTAAATGTTTTTAGATTTAGTATAACCATTAAAAAACTAACATGGTATCAGAGCCACCCTGAAAGCCTTTGTGTAGCCGAAACAGTGCTACAACTACAACTATTGAAGATTAGGGTTTCGTGCTTGAAAACCCTAAAAGACCAAAACTAGTAATTTTGGTACTTTCGCTATATCTCAAGGTTGGAGAAGGCTCAGGAGCTGAAACTTTTACAGGTCGAAGATAAATTCCTGATGTACCCTGTGTAAACGTTTCAGCCTCAGATTCGTTATATTCTAGGAGATATGAATCCTCCAATTCAGGGTTCCAGCCTCTCCTAGGATTCAGCCTTAAACAGGTGACCTAGGAAGAATTGCTATATCTCGGGCTAGGAAGGTCCAAATGAAATTTCGCAAGATGTTCCAGATAGGGCACAAACTGTAGTTTCTGTGGTAAACGTTTCAGACCCCGAAGATGAAACAGTGACATGTGGCAATCCGTACAAGTTCGCTATGCGGAACAGCCCTGAAATAAGTCACCTTGGGAAAACTCGCATAAGTCCCAATTGGTGAAACCAATTCTGCTCAAACCTGCGGTGTTGGAAAGAGGACAGGCGAGGCTACCTCAGTGCGAAGTTTTAGACACGAAGGGGTAGTAGTTTTGGAGATATAGCAGAAACAATATCAGTCATTTCTGCAGAAGAAACCAAAGAAAAAGCTAGGGCTTCCCGTTCCGAACACTTCCCTCCACCAATCAGTTGAAGGAGGACATTCAAATTCGCCCTAGGAAGGCGCATATCTCTATGTAAGAAGTTTTGCATTCTGTGAACCTTCATTTTTTATCTAACACTATTGCTGGAGAAAACTAGGGCATCAGATATTTTGCGGTTCTATCCACAGTTTTGGGAAAATAAGTATATTGCTCAACTTGCCTTGAGAAGGCACATCCTTCTATCCAATTAGATCTGAAAGATACCTAAGTTGAAAAATTAGGGTTTCTCTATCAAACCCTAGGTCCACCAGAAGCAGTCTTTCAAAAGATCCTTCAAGCAAGCATCTAGTTGAAGCATTCTCACTAGTAAGTTTCATCCTCTCTATTTCCATTTGAGATTCTCATTTTTATCATAATGACAAACAGTACCAAGCTTGAGGACAAGTTTGAAAGAGTCGAAAACTTCTAAGCATGAGTTATAGAGTGCTTACCGTACTTGAAGAAGCATGAAGAACTATGCCAAAGAAAGAGCTGCAGATTCAGACAGAGATGAAGTCAAAACAAAGCAAAAGAAGGATCTAGCCAAAACAAAGAGTATTTCTCCATTAGATCTCACATGTAACATCCTTGAAGACTCCCAAGGATATGTTCGATGCAATGAACAGTATGTGCGAAGATGACCTTGAGAACTCAACTCAAGAATGTGAAGGTGCAATGTTATAAAGCATTCAATGACTACTTCACAAGAAGATCTCATCTCAAGGAGCATTTAGAAGCTGTTGAAGATAATGTCAAAGAAGAAGAAGCATAATGGTCTTCCTAATTCAATCAAGAGATTTGATCTAGTAGGAAGATCACATATGGGGAAATGCACGATTGATTGAAGAAGAGAAAGAACAAGAATAGAAGGACATCTCACAACTCAATAGTTTAATTGTGATGTGAAAGGACACTTTGCGAAAAAATGTCCCAAGAAGGAAGAACGGAAGGATGATATGTTCTAGAAGTACCAATTGATCATACAAAATGATGTTTGGATATGAGCTCAAGACATGAAGGGAAGTTTTATGAAGTCTTCCAAGAAGATCTACAAGATCGAGTATACTATCGATCGAAGTATCAAAAAATACGAAGTAAGTTTCATGGTTTCTATCAACAGAGAGAGTCGATTATGGCAAGACAATGATCTAGGAACTAGACACACCTCTTTAATAGTATTACAATAGACAATTGGTGTAATCAAAGTAGAAGAACAAATCAAACAACCTATATGGTTTGAGACTCTCTACAAGAACCACCTATGCACAGAAGGATTTGTACAAGCTCAATAGGCACCCATGGGACAGCACATGCAGTCATATGAGAAGCTTCAAGATCAACTAGAGTGATGAAGATCCCAACCTTTACTACAAGGTTGAAGATAGAATCCTATAAAGGACGAGACAAAACTTGCAACAAAGTTTGAGATGAAGGATCCTGATATCTAGTGTCCTCGACAAGTGACATAGATGGATACAAAGAAGACTAGCAGCAGAAGAGACTACCTGTCACCCCAATCTCCTAATATAGATACAAAGGGAGGATGGTGCTCCACCTAAGAGGGAGTGACTACGGTAGATATCAAAGTTCGAGAATGTTGACATGATTCTTGAGATTAGAGGCATGATGAAATCCAGAAGACATTTTACTTATCCAAGTAAAAGATGCAGAGCAAATAGTGTTGTACCTAAAGGGCACTACAAAGGTCTGATGACTTTGATTGAGTTGGTAGTACTATGTACTCCAACATATTGCAGAAAGCAGAGTGTTTCTCTCAATGCAACCAAGGATGAATATATTGCAGCTAAGAAGAAAGCAAGTAAAGATTCCTCAAGCAATGAGGAATTACACCGATGAAGATGAAGATTATACTCTTATCCATTCCATCATTGGATAAGAAGGGGCGTACTAGTAGGACACACAGACACAGTTCTATGTGACCTGTGGTGTAAGAAGACTTGTTCAGTATTTCCGATCATTAGAAAGATAGGAAAAGGTCCTCAGAATCAGACGATGAAGTTGAACACATTTGGCAGAGACTCCAGGAGTTCGAGAAGACAAAAATCAAGATGCAGTCTACCAAAGAAACAAAGATAAGTATTTGAATTGTCATTTCCTATATATCTAGTTGTTCAAGATGTGTACATAGATATGTTTCTAGATTCAGGAAATGTATTATGCATATTAGAATATTTGTAGTATACTACTAATATGCAAGTGATGAGTAAGTGGCTTATGTTGTTGTACAACGTTCGATTGCTACTTATGAAATAATGTCTTGGACAGATGGAAGACATATAGAAAGCTACTGTATATAGATGTTTGTTGCATTAACATAAATAGTTGCATGACTATATGACATATATCTTTATGTATGTCACATGTTACGAAATGTTTCTAATCATACAATTGTATTTGATTTGTAGGAAGGATTGTATGCAATCACCCACAAAAGAAGAATGATGCAAGTTGTGAATGTACGACACCGATGCGGATGTACAAGAGAAGAATGATGGAGTTACAGATGCACAAAAGAAGAATGATGTAAGTTTTGAATGTACGATACTATTGCGGATGTACAAGAGAAGAATGATGCAGTTACAAATGCACAAAAGAAGAATGGTGCAAGTTGTAAATGTACGATGCAGTTGCGAATGTACACAAAGAGAATGTTAAAGAACAAGTTGCAGAAAGGAGCTGTAAAGCTCAAGTATGTTCCTGCAAAGGAACAAGTGGCAGATGTGTTGACTAAGCCTCTGGCTCGCGTAAAGTTTGAATACTTTTGAGACAAGCTTGGAGTAGTCCGAAAGGCCCTCTCTCAAAAGAGGGAGTGACAGCAGATGTTGGATGCAGTGGTGAGTAGGTCAGTCTAGAGGAGGGTACGTCTGGCTAGGCTTGTTTGGCCAAAAGGGGTTAGTAAGCCAGACTAAAGGCCTGTCGATCCTAGGGGGATTAGTATGTCTGGCTAGGCTTGGTTGGCCTGAAAGGGTTAGTAAGCCAGACAAGGCTTGTTTGGTCCCCAGGGAGATCCATCTGTCTAACTAGGCTTGGTTGGCTCGAAAGAGTTAGTAAGTTAGACAAAATGCCCGGATGGATCTACCAGATAACTCATCGTGATGCTGCTCCGAGATAGTTAGAGGGCAGGATGGTTGTTATAGTATTTCTATACTGTTGAGATGTGTAGTTCAGTGTTGCTATACTGATGACTGTTTAGCTCAATATTGCTATACTAATGACTATTTAGCTCAGTATTTTTATACTGATGGCTGTTTAGCTCAATATTTTTATATCAATGGCTGTTTAGCTCAGTATTATTATACTGATGGTTGTTGAGATGATTGATTCAACATTGATAAGCTGATCGTTGAGATGTGTAGTTCAGTATTATTATATTGATGATTGTTTAGCTCAGTATTTTTGTATTGATGGTTGTTTAGCTCAGTATTGTTATACTGATGGCTGTTGAGATGATTGATTCAGCATTGATATGCTGATTGTTGAAATGTGTAGTTCAGTATTATTATACTGATGACTGTTTAGCTCAGTATTGTTATACTAATGGCTGCTGAGATGATTGGTTCAGCATTGATATGCTAAGATGTGTAGTTCAGTATTGTTATACTGATGGCTGTTGAGATGATTGGTTCAGCATTGATATGTTGATTATTGAGATGGTTGATTCAGTATTGTTATACTGATGACTGATTGATATGTATGCTTCAATATTGTTATACTAATGATTGTTGATATGTGTGCTTCAGTATTGTTATACTGATGATTGTTGAGATGGTTGCTCCAGTATTGTTATACTTATGATTGATGAGATGTGTGCTTCAGTATTTTTATACTGATAGTTGAGATGATAGTTTCAGTGTTGTTACACTGATTGTTGAAATGACTGTTTCAGTGTTATCACACTGATGATGGTTGATTGTTGAGATATTTGAGTGAGATAGTTTCAGTATTCTCATACTGATGATTATTGTTTGATTGATAGCTTTAGTATTCTTATACTGATGTAGCAGGTTCAGTATTCTCATACTGATGATGAGATGATTGATAGTTTTAATATTCCTTTGCTAATGTAGCAAGCTCAATATTTTATACCGATGTTGATGAGATAGTTTCAGTATCTCTATACTGATGATGGTGAGATAATTTCATTATTCCTATACTGATATTAATGATGATGTTGCTTCAGCATTTGTATGATGATGTTGATGATGTGGTTATGGTCCCAACACCTTGTGTTGATGGTGTTGATGTGGTTGTGGTCCCCAACACGTTGTGTTGTTGCTGATATGGTTGTGGTCTCAGCACCCTGTGCTGTTAATGTTGATGTGGTTGAAGTCACAACACTTTGTGTTGATGATGATGAGGTTGTTTCAACATTTCTATGTTGATGGTGATGATGTTGTCCCGGCATCTATATGTTGGTAATGCAGATGATGATCTAACACTACATATGATTTGGTTTTTAGCACTAACATGCTAATGATATTGTTGATTGTTTCAGTATTTACATACTAAAGATGCAGATGATGGTGATTCAGTATTTCTATACTAAAGATGCAGATGACGATACTTATGATGCAGATGACGATACTTATGATGCAGATGATGATTCTTTCAGTATTCACATACTGGAGATACAGATGATGATAGTTCAGTATTCACATACTGAAGGTACAGATGAAGATGGTTCAGATGATGATAGTTCAGTATTCACATACTGAAGATGCAGATGATGATGGTTCAGATGATGATGTTAAAGATGATGATTCAGTGATTACACACTGATGTTGGCAAGTAGATGATTCAGAAGATGTTGATATTACAGATGATGATTCAGTGTTTACACACTAATGCTGGAAAGTAGATGATTCAGAAGAAGATTCAGTATTCACACACTGATGTGGCAGAAGAAGATTCAGTATTCACATACTGATGTTACAAAAGAAGGTTCAGAAGATGATTCAGTATTCACATACTGATGTTACAGAAGAAGGTCTAATAAACAGAAGATGATTCAGTATTCACACACTGATGCTACAAGAAGATGATCCAGAAGATGATTCAGATGATTCAGTATCCACATACTGATACTACAGAAGATGATCTAGAAGATGATTCAGTATTTATATACTGATAGAAGATGATTCATCATGTACAGAAGATGATTCAGTATTTACATACTGAGATGCCAGAAGATGATCTAGCTGAGATCAATGATGAAGATGTATGATGATGTTCCAAAACTTCCTATGACATATAGAGATTCACCAGTCAATTGTACAGTTGTAATGATGGTTGTTGTTGATGTGGAATACCTTCCTAGTTAAGAGGAAGTGTTAAAATATTGTAACTTCGGAAGATATTCTATTGTACTTTTGTTGTGTTCTCCTCTGGAGATGTTATTCCTCCATTTGGAGATGTCCTTGACGTAATTGGCCATGTAAAATTCATGAGGTAAACCCTATGTTGTAAGTCAGGGCAATAGTACCCACAGAAGTAATATATAAAATGTATTTTGAGTATCCCAAGGTAAGTCGGCCCTAATTAGAGAACCTGGCCGACATAGTTAGTTATTTGAGTCACTCACCTAATGAATATAAATAGATGAGGCGCCTCTCTCATTTGGATACATCTTACACTCAAGTATTGGATTGGAGAGAGAGAAAGAGAAAGAGTCTATTGTGGAAGATGAGCAACTATTCTTGTTGCTGGGGTTTTACACTGTCTTGGTTGAATTCTATATTGAGGAAGTTTTGCGGGGTTTTCTCCCTTGTGGTTTTCTCGAGGAAAATCTTTATGTTCTCTTGTGTTCTCTTGTGTTGCTGCATTTGTCTTTCTTTCAGTGATCCTTTGCTTATGGTTATGATGCTATTATGCTAAATGTTTTTAGATCTGGTATAACCATTAAAAATCTAGCACCAGAACCAGAAGCCGGAGAAGACAAACCTCGCTGGAGAAAGGATGATGCCAAAGCAAGGAGGATTTTGGTGGACTCAGTTAGAGATCACTTGGTTCCTCAGATCTCAAAGAAGACGACGGCGAGAAAGATGTTCAAAACTCTAAAGAATTTATTTGAACACGGTAGCCTCAATGTGACTCTCACATTGAGGAATCAACTGTCGAATATGAAGATGACAAAGTTCAAGAACATTGCCTCATATTTCATGAGGATCACCGAGCTTCGGGACAAGCTGAAGTCCAGTGGAGACAATCTTGAAGAAAAGGATCTTGTCATGACCACCCTAAATGGTCTTCCACCATCTTGGGAGTCCTTTATCCAAACTATAAGTGGTCGAACCAAGTTGCCCAAATTTGATAAACTATGGGCAGAATGCACTCACAAAGAAACCAGAATTGCGGCACACCAAAGACTTCATGGCACTCAACCTGAGGAAAATCAAGCGTTAGTATCGCATACCAAGAAAGGCAAGGGAAGGGGAAGGAAGTCGTACATCTACAAGCATCAAGATAAGAGATCAAGTCCTCCCCCAGATCAGAAGAAACATCAGAAGGATCTATCTCAGATCCAATGCTACAAATGCAAGAAATACGTTCATTATCCCAGTAGTTGTCGAAGTTCAATCAAAAGGAAGCATGAAGCTTCAACTGCTGATGTAGAAGAAGACCCTCCTCACAAGGAGCCAAGGAAGGATGATCGTTCGGAGTTATCTTCTAAGAAATGATTTGAAGATCCAGATTGTGATGATCGTCAAGCAAGCATATGAAGACCAATGGACCCTGACAGTGGGAGCCCACCCACAAAACTACAAAAGATAAGTATTTGATTTTACATGCTCTAGTAGATTAGATCTGGTTGTTTTTGCATATATGTTACACAGATCTACATTTCTAAAATTCAGGTAGTTAAATATCATGTCATGCTGCACAACCCATCTAGGATGAGGACTCCTTTATAACATACTAGAGTAGTACACACTCTTGATGATATGCTATAATGGAGACCATAAGCATCCAGATAATGGCCTTACGTGTGTTGTGTCGAAGCCATAGTGGAAAAAATCGGCATCGGCAAAAAATCGGCGAGGGTCCAGAAAACATCTTCTCGGCAACATCGGCGAAAAAGCCGGCAAAAATCGGCAAACCGCGGCAAGCATTAAAAAATGCAAATTTTGTACTTTCCTTACCGTTTTTTCCCCTATTTGCCGATTTTTCCCGATCTTTCCCGATTTTTGCCGATGTTTGCCGATGTTTGCCAATGTTTGTCAATTTTTCGCGATGTCCGATTTTTTGAAAAAATTGCAATTTTTTTAGGCCAAAAAATCGGCAACCAGAAAAAATCGTGATTTTTCGGGACATCGTCGAAAAATCGGCGATTTTTTCCACTATGGTCGAAGCATTGACTAAAAGGTTGCGTACATTATTTTGTTAATACATTGATTATGAAGTTGACTAAAAGGTTGCACTACTTCTTGGGATTAGAAGTCAAAGGAAGAAAGAGATTTTCCTAGACAAGGAAAATACACCATAGATATACTAAAGAGATTTGGAATGTTGGACTGCAAGTCCATAGCTACTCCGATGGATGTTAATTTGAAGAAGCTGAGGGATTCTACTTCAAATTCAAATTTGATTGATCCCACCTTGTAT
Source organism: Pseudotsuga menziesii (assembly GCA_001517045.1). Classification (NCBI taxonomy): domain Eukaryota; kingdom Viridiplantae; phylum Streptophyta; class Pinopsida; order Pinales; family Pinaceae; genus Pseudotsuga; species Pseudotsuga menziesii. Next base: position 86,469 of record LPNX011146655.1, read on the forward strand.
CGCCAGTTGATTGGGTCCTTGATGTATCTGACGAACACCAGACCAAACATTTGTTTTGCTGTGAATGCTCTCAGTTAGTTCATGTGCGAACCGAGGCAAATTCATTGGATTGCTACAAAACATGTACTCAGATACTTACGTGGCACTGTGGGATATGATCTACGATATGACTCATATTGTGACTTAAGATTGCAAGGGTTTACAAACTCAGATTGCTCTGGATGCACTACAGATAGGAAGAGCATTTCAGGGTGTTGTTTCAGTTTGATTTCTGCAGTAATTTCCTAGTACAATATGAAGCAGAACTTAGTAGCTCTCAGTACTACAGAGGATGAGTATATGACTGCTAGTTCAGCAGCCAGAGAAACAGTTTGGCTTCGTAAACTTCTTGCAGGATTGTTGGCCAGATTCCAGAGCCAACCGTGATTCACTGTGATAACCAAAGTTGTGTGCAGATGTCAGTGAAACCTGTATTTCATGACAATTCGAAGCACACAGAGATTCAGTATCACTTCATACATGATATGGTGCAGAAAGGTGTGGTCGAGCTCCAGTATATTCCGACAAACGACCAGACTGCAGATGTTCACACCAAGCCTCTTCCTAGAATGAAGCTTGAATACTTTCGCGAAAGACTTGGAGTAGAAGAGAACGTATCCCTCCTTGAGAGGGAGAGATGACTGAGAGACATTTACCATACCTTCGCCCAAGTACCTCTACTCGTCCAGGTTCTCAGCCAGGTATGGGGGAAATTCCATTGGCAAATGAGACGGACAAGTAGTAGATGGTCGGGTTCACCCAGGTACCTCTGCTCGTCCAAGTTCTCAGCCAGGTATGGGAGAAATCCCATCGACAAATGAGACGAACAGGTAGTAGATGGTCGGGTCCACCCAGGTACCTCTGCTCATCCAGGTTCTCAGCCAGGTATGGGAGAAATCCCATCAGCAGATGAGACGGATAGGTGGTAGATGGTCGGGTTCACCCATGTACCTCTGCTCATCCAGGTATGGGAGAAATCCCATCGGCAGATGAGACGGACAGGTAGTAGATGGTCAAGTTCACCCAAGTACCTCTGCTCATCCAGGTTCTCAGCCAGGTATGGGAGAAATCCCATCGGCAGATGAGACGGACAGGTAGTAGATGGTCGGGTTCACACAGGTGCCTCTGCTCGTCCAGGTGCTCAGCTAGGCATGGGAGAAATCCCATCGACAGATGAGTCGGACATGTAGTAGATGGTCGTGTGATTGCACAAGTGCCTCTACTCGTTCAGGTTCTCAGCCAGGTATGGGAGTACCCCATCGGCAGATGAGACGAACAAGTAGTAGACGGTCGTGCACATGTGCTCATCCGGGATCTCTAGCCAGGTATGGAAGTATTCCATCGGTAGTAGAGACAGATAGGTAGCAAAACATTCTCTCTCAGACATCCGAATAGAACAAATTTATATAAAGACAACCTTCAGTACGTTTAGAGATGATGGAGACAGTATAGATGTACAGATGAAACCCAGATGATGATGATGTTGATGAAGACCGAAGAATACCTTCCTTGTTGAGAAGGAGTGTTCGAGTTTGTGCAACTTCAGAAGCTATTCTTATTGTCCTTCTTCGGGAGTTGAACTTGTAACCATTCATCTAAACCCTAGAAAGAACAATGTAATCCTTGGGGTGAAAAGCCAACAATAAAAGAATAAATAAAAATAATAAAATATAAAATTATTATTGCACCCCCAAGTGAAGTCGGCCCCAGTTAATTTCTGGGTGGGAAAACAGTATAAATAGGAGGCGCCCCTCCTCATTATTACACACAACAGCAGCGCAGCAACATAAGAGAGGTGCACAGTTTCTGGCAGAGGTGCAGCTACACAACAGCAGTGCAGCAACACAAGAGAGGTGCACAGTTTCTGGCAGAGGTGAAGCTACACAACAGCAGTGCAGCAACACAAGAGAGGTGCGCAGTTTCTGGCAGAGGTGCAGCTACACAACAACTCAGAAGAAAACTGGTTTTCAGGGTTTCATATTTGGAAGCCATTTCCTTATTTTTCTTTTCTTTCTTCATTGTACTCTGATCTCAGAATTATTATCTCTAGACGAAGGTTGCTGGGTTTTCTCCCAATTGGGTTTCCCAGGTAAAAAATACTTGTGTTATTGTTCTGTGCTTTATCTAAGTTCTAGTGATCCTATTGATAAATGCAATTAAGGTATACTGCTATAATTTTAAGAAAATCTAACACCGAAGAGCCTACTCGAAAACTTAATACTCTCGGTTACAAAGCTTGATTTTAAATTCACTTTGGTCCTTATTATCTGGATCCAGAGCCTTACAAAAAGTCAGAAAAGGAACCGCGGAAGTAGTGAGGACCCCTGGGAAGCTCCAAATGGCCCAGAAATGGAATTTTGGGCAGCGTTTCCTTCTCTTTTTTGGTGCACCTGCTAAAAACCAACAAGATTTTATCAGTAGAAAGTGCCCAAAAACACTTTGGAAGTGTCTTTGGACAACACAAAAAAAATGAAAATAATATTTAGTTAAACAATTAATTCAGAAGAAAAGCAAATAACTAAGAAGATTGGGATTGAAACCCAACTTCTTAGGGTCTTGGACAGCCTCTGCAAGGCTTCCAATAAGGTACTTGATGCTAGATATTCTTATTATACTCAATGCAAACTACTTTACGCTAGCAAGCTAAAAATATCCTTGGAATGCTTGCAAAGAAAAGTAGATTTGATGCTAGATCTAGATGAAAGAGATATCAACTTTATGAAAATTTAGATCTAAGCAACAAATGAAACACCTCTATATACTAGATCTAAGGAAGATATTTATCTTAGGCATGTAGATCTAAAGTATAAAATAAAGTAACCAAGTAACCGAATGAGAAGTTTAAATTTTTAAAGGAAGAAGGTTAGGAGCCCTAGTGAAAATATTCAGCAATTGAAGATCGGTTGAAATGCTTCAAGAGGACAATGTTTCTTGAAAGGTGAGCAGAGAGTAGGAGAAACAAACTAGATCTCCTTCAAATCCACCCAAGAGAAACCTAAAAGACACTTGCAATTGCATAAACTTGTTAAAGGGTTAGTGAAATCCAAAATGTAAATGAAGAGAACATACTCACAAACATTATCTTCAAGCTATGGTGATGGTTATATTGGAATATATCTTGATGTGATCTTGATATAGATCTTGATGATTATCTTGGATATTGTTGGCATAGATTTTGGTGTTTATCTTGACTGTCGTATAGTGTAGTATTGAATGAGAAGTTGACATGTAAGTAATAGATCTTGTGAGTGATTTCTTTGATCAACCCAAGGGTTTTCTTTGAAAACTAGTTTGACAAGTGTTGATCATTGTGTCTTTGACCTAAATGGAGTTAGACTGTTATTGACTGTTAATGACAACATTTAACAGTATTGTAAGTGACTACTTGCTTGATATTTGATTGATTTGTTGACTTGATTTGAGTGGAGTGAAAAATCTTTTTGTGTCTAAGAATTTATGAGACCGGCTGAGTTTGACATAGTTGGTTAAGTCTTATCTTCTTGGATGAGGTTAGTTGGTTGAGGTTTATCATGTTTAACTGTAAAGTATTCATTGACTGTGATTGAGGTTGGTGTCATGGAGTTGAGTGTGTTTAGACAAAGTTTGGTTGATTGTATGTGAAGTCTCTTGGTTGCTCAAATGTGTCTCTTACTTGATGAATTAGGGCAACTAAGAAGGGTTGGTTGACTGTCAGAGCACTTGATTAGATTAACACAAGTATATGATTGACTTGGAACATGTACACAAGCAGCTTGGTACAGGTTGGTTTAATTTAGGATTGGCACAGGTTGACTTATGTGCAATTGGTCTGACTCAAACTGGATGAGTTGTATGAACAGTTGGTTTGAATCAGGTGGACTGAGTTTGGTGTGCAGTTGGTTAGACTCAGATTAACTGAGTCAGATGATGTGAGCAACAGATTAATTGGTACAACTTGATTGGACAGGTTGATTGTACAGGTTGATGAGCAATGTGATACAGTGGACAGTGATCAGTTGATGAGTAGTGATCAGATGATGAGCAGTGGTTAGTAGTGGTAGTGGTTGTGCAATGTGGTACAGATTGTGCAGTGTAGTATAGGTGTTGATTAGCAGGTCCGCAGGATCCATGCAGATGTGGTTCATAATTTCTATCTTCATATCAGGGTAGCAGGACTAGGCAAGGAAAGGGGGTTGTAGCCTCCTTCCGGTTGTAGCCGGAGAACTAGGGAGTTGTAGCTTCCTTCAGGTTGTAGCCTGTAAATCAGGGGGTTGTAGCCTCCTTCCGGTTGTGTTGATGTATTTGTCACTTCGGAAGATATTCTGATGTATATTATCATTGTATGTTGTTGTACCCCCATTGGGGATGTGTGTTACCCCTTTACGGGATGTCCAAATTGTGTCTAGACCTTGAGGTACAACCTCTGTTGTAAGTCGGGGCAATAGTCCTCAGTGTAACATCATGTAATATGTAATTGTGGTCTCTCTAGGAGAAGTGGGCCCCATGTGAGATGACATGTAGGCTCGAGTCTTATATTTGGTCAGTGACTTGAAAGGGTATAAATAGGGAGGCGCTCTCCCTCATTTATACACATCTCACACACTCTCTAAGGTGCAGTTGTTGAACATTTCTTATTACTGCTTTTGATCATCTTACTATTCTGAAGAAGTTTGCAGGGTTTTCTTCTTTATGGTTTCCCCAATGAAAATCTTTGTGTCTTGTGTATCTTTTATATCTTATGCATTTTGTTGTACTTGTTATTCTTTCAGATAATGATCCTAGATAAACTAATCAGATCTTAAGAAAATCTAATATGGTATCAAAGCCTCTCTGAAAGAAGGCACTGTGCAACTACAGGAACTAGGGCTTCCTAGTTGAAGGTGTTCTCTCCACAAATCATCAAGCAAGGAGAGCTAGGCCAACTCGCCTCACTAGGGCGCATCTATTGGTGGTATCAATTTTTGAATCAGAGAAGTTTCGCTGTACAACCGAAAGACAGTTGCAATGGAAGTTAATGGAAATTAGGGTTTCATGCCTGAAAACCCTAGAAGACTAAATTTAGTAATCCTAGCACTTTCGCTATAACGCAAGATTGGAGAAGGCTCAGAAGCCAAAACTTTTACAGGCCGAAGAGAAATTCTTGCTATACACTTTGTAAAAGTTTCAGCCTCAGATTCGCTATACTTCAGGATATATGGTTCCTCCAAATCAAGGTTCCGGCCTCCTCCAGAATATAGTCATAAACAAGTGATCATCCAGCTCCGGAACCAGGACGGACACCTCAAATCGGTAAGATCTAAATTCTTGCTATTTACATTTGAGGTTTTCATTTCAAAACGACTAATCACACCCAGCTTGGTGAAGCTGACAACTTCCGAGTATGGAAGTATAGGACCTCCGTGATCCTTGAAGAAATTGACTTGGATCAATACTTCAGTAAGAAAGTTCTAAGAGCCAGAGGGAGATGAGGCTAAGGCTAGAGCCAAAAGAATCATTGCAGATTCTTTTAAAAATCATCTCGCCCCTCATGTGTCATCCTTGAAAAAACCAAAAGGAAGTGTTCGATGCTATGATGAAGCAATCGAAGAAGAATAAGAGATTGTTATAACCACCTTGAATGGCCTCCCAAGATCATGGGATTCATTCATTCGAGGAATGTGTGACAGAAGGAAGTGATTACCTTCAATAGACTCTGGGAAGAGTGCACACAAGAAGAAGTTCGACTCATAATAAGAGAAGAGAAGATGGGTGCAACCGAAGATCAAGCTCTCACGATTCAAAGAAGATCCCTCAAGCGATGAAGAATATAAAGGACTCAATTCTTGAAGAACCTCTTATCCATCTTAGCATTTGGAGAAGAAATGATGTTGTTATGAATAAAGAAGATGATGAAGCTGAAGGCTCAAGAAGGAGTCTACCCACAAAACAAATAAAGATAAGTATTCAATTGTCATTTCATGATATAGTTTGGTTATACATTTGTTTATATTCAGTTGATGTTTGAGTATTTTTCATTCATACTACTAAATTGCACATAATGGGTAAGAAGTCAATGATGGTGTACAACCTTCCATTACTACTTATCTAGATTGAAACCTCTTTCCTGGCATATTAGGAGTAGTACACACCCATAATAACACTAGAGTAGAATGCATCTAGAAGTTACTGTATGTATACATGATATGGATAAATGTTGTAGCATTGGCTAAAATAGTCGCATGGCTATGTGACATATATTTGTCTCTATTAATATGTTTTGGAAATTATGATATGTTTCTAATCATGCAACTGAACTTGACTTGTAGATCATTCCAAAGAAAAAGTAACAACAGTTCAGAAGAGTAACCTGAAGATTCCCGGGTCAAAGACACCATAGCGAAAGAAAGAGCTTGAAAAGAATATAAAGAGAACGGTAGATGAAGAATAGTATGATGAGACTTCCAAAGAAAGCAAGAGGCCTCAGACACACTCTAGTTATGTGACACTGTAGAGCGACATCATTGATGCAGATCCTTCCAGCTATGAAGAAGTATACAAGAAGAAAGGGAAGGAGACTATGATCAAAGAATACCAGTTCAAGAAGAATGATGTCTATGATGAGGTGTCGAGACCTAAAGGGAAGTCCGTAGTGTCTTCCATATGGATCTACAAGATCCAGCATGCAATAGATGGAAACATCGTGGGATACAAGAAAAGATTTGTAGCACGAGGCTTCTCACAGAAAGAAGGCATAGACTACGAAGAGACACCTGCACCAGTGACGAGTCAAGTATACGTAGAGAAGCCACTGAGAGATGAGACACATGACAAAAAGAATCGTGTGTGCAAATTAAAGAAGGCCTTGTATGAACTCAGAAGGCACCCATGGGATAGAACTTACAGTTACATAAGGAGTTTGAAGATCACCTAGAGTGATGAAGATCTTAAACTTTGCTAGAAGATTGAAGATGAAAGCCTATAGAGGATGACAAGCTCACAAATGGGTGTGAGAAGAACTTTTCAACAAAGTTCAAGATAGAGGATCTTGGTGTCCAGTGACCCTAGCTGGATACATAGAATATTAGTAGCAGAGGAAGCTATTTGTCATCCCATTACCGAATGTTTCAATACATAGAGTACGAAAGGCAGAAGGAGAATGATGCTCCGCTTCAGAGGGAGTGACTACAGAAGATCCTGAGGTTCGACATGGTACGACAGGATGGACAGCTTACTGATGGATCTAGGATTTACTGAGAGTAAAACGGATTCCAACCTTTACTTCAAGGTTGAAGGCGGAAGACTAGTGATGTTCCTGTTATATGTCGATGACCTGTTCTTGACAAGAAAAGAGGAACTCATAAAAGATGCAAGAAGGAGACTTGCTGTCGAGTTTGAGATGAAGGACTTGGGTATGATGCACAACTTTCTAGGCATGGAGGTGTGGCAGAGTGCAGATGGAATCTCCCTTGAACAAGGGAAGTATGCAGTGGAGATCCTGAAGAGGTTTGGGATGATGGACCGCAAGGCCACGGCCACACCTATGGCATCAAACCTGAAGCTATTGAGTGATGCTTCATCAGAGATAGTTGATGCCACGATGTATCGTCAGATGATTTGTTCATTAATGTGCCTGACGAATACAAGACCAGACACATGCTTTGCTGTGAACGACCTAAGCCAGATCCTGACGGATCCGAGGCATGCTCACCTGGTTGCAAAGCATGCAGTGAGGTACCTAAAGGGTACAGTTGAGTATGGGCTCAAGTATGATACGAATCAGAAGACTAACCTGCATGGTTATGTTGATTTGCATTGGTAGCACCATTGAGAAGAAGAGCACCTTGGGTTACTTCTTCAGTCTGAGATCCAGTATGGGTTACTGGTTTGGCAGGATGCAATCTTGCATGGCACTGAGTATAGCCGAGACAAAATCTGTTGCCACTTGCTCGGCTATTTGTGAGGTAGTATGTTTCTTTTGAAAGCTACTATTTGATGTGATAGATCTAACTTGCATTTTTGTATGATGCGGAGAGGAGCAGTGAAGCTCCAGTATGTGATCCAGATCGAGGTCTCTTGAAAGAGGGAGTGATGAGTTCTAGCATAGCCAGTGAGACAGGTTGTCTGAGCATAAAAACCTGGTGAAGCTCGTAGGTTGCTCAAACGTAATCAGTCCTGTAGCTTGTCCTCAGATGTAATCAATCCTGGCGAAGCTCGCAGGTTATCTTTTGACGTAATCAGTCCTTCAGGTTTTGCAATGGCATATAATTAGTCCTGGGAAATCCTGCAGGTTTTGCAAGAGGCATATAATAAGTTCTGAGATGTACCTACTTGATGGCTTGCTCGCAGAGATGATGAAGACCTGGCAGAGGACTAGGCCTACATCCAGCATGAAAAAGGGCTGGCACTGTAGATGAAGACCTGGTGGAGGACTAGGCCTACATCCAGCATGAAAAAGGGCTGGCACTGTAGATGAAGACCTAGCAGAGGACTAGGCCTACATCCAACATGAAAAAGGACTGGCACCGTAAAAACTTTTGATGACAGATAGTATGGGATGATGATCAAATTATAAGAAGATGATGGTAGCAGCTATGATGAAGACTCTATGACTCCGTGATGATGATGATGCGATGAAGACCTGACCAGATGTGTCGATGACTATGTAGAGAGAGAATATCTTCCTAGTTAAGAGGGAGTGTTGATGTATTTGTAACTTCGGAAGATATTTTGATGTATATTATCATTGTATGTTGTTGTACCCCCATTGGGGATGTGTGTTACCCCTTTACGAGATGTCTAAATTGTGTCTAGACCTTGAGGTACAACCTATGTTGTAAGTCGGGGCAATAGTCCCCAGTGTAACACCATGTAATATGTAATTGTGGTCTCTCTAGGAGAAGTGGGCCCCATGTGAGATGACATGTAGGCTCAAGTCTTAAATTTGGTCAGTGACTTGAAAGGGTATAAATAGGGAGGCACTCCCCCTCATTTATACACATCTCACACACTCTCTAAGGCACATGAGAAAGAGAGAGATAGTTAGAAGAGGAGAGAAAGATAGCTGCTGAACATTTCTTATTACTGCTTTTGATCATCTTACTATTCTGAAGAAGTTTGCGAGGTTTTCTCCTTTATGGTTTCCTCGATGAAAATCTTTGTGTCTTGTGTATCTTTTATATCTTATGCATTTTGTTGTACTTGTTATTCTTTCAGATAAAGATCCTAGATAATCTAATTAGATCTTAAGAAAATCTAACAAGTTGTAGTTGGAGAACTGAAGTCATTGTAATAAGGGGGTTGTTTCCTCCTTCCAGTTATTTCTAGAAAACTATTATAAAAACTTTTGTGGTTTTTCTCCCAGGACTTGGGTTTCCACGTAAAATCTGGTGTTCTATATTTCATGCTATGCTTCTAATGTGATGATGATATGATGATGATAATGATGATGACAATGATATAATGATAATGTGATAATGCATAATATTGAATACATTGTTGATTGTTAATAAAAGTGAAGAAGTAATAGAAGTTGTGCACACTGATTCACCCCCCCCTCAATGTAACTAGTGTGTCCAACATGTTCGTCTCCAGTGTGCTAACTGACTAGATAAGAGTGTTGATTGACTAGAAGAGAGTGTCAAGTGACTCAAAGAGAGGTTGAACCATATGTTTATGTCCTCCATGGCTAACATGTCATGGGTGTGTATCATGGGCCCATGGGATCCACTATAGAGGTTATCCAAGAGCTAGCCAAATAGAATCAATGTGCTAAGATGAATCCATGGAGAGGGATCACAACCACTTGTACTGACAAGTCCACAAAAAAATATTTACTAGAGAGTGACACCATAGTGATCATTGTGACTAAAGGAGTCTCTGGGCTAGGTCCCCTGTAATGGTGTCGCTAGGCCCCATACTCCTTTATGAGTATTACTATGCTAATGGAATTCCCAAATTTTGGATATTGCAAATTATGTAGGAATTTCACCACCTATGTTGCAAAAGCTAGGGTTTGTATGGAGAGCTAGGGTTTGCAATGTCAAGGATTGTCAAGTGTTATAGCTCTCTGATATACCAAAGGGTGTCCAACAATAATACTTGGTCGAATCTCATTGTAGTAAGGAGGATAAACCATACCATTAGCCATACTTTCAAATTCCTTAGTACGTGAGAGTAATCTCCATGTGTGTTGTTATTGGTGTACTATTGCAACATAACGGCCAACATGATTATGTAAGTCTAGTTTCATGTGCACCTAAGGGGCATCTCATATAGCCAATAGTATGTGTAAGACAAATCCATATACAAGTGTTGTTTAATGAGATACTACTCAAAGGGCTACCAACAAAGATTGCAAGAGTGTCCAACTAGATGTGCCACTTGTATTTTCTTCGTGTATTCTTGCCCAAGCATAGGTTTACCTGTTAAACACAGATTGCCATGTAATTAAAGATGTTGGAACACGTCTCCAGCCTAAGAAAAATTGTCTAAAATTTGGGCGTGTGCCTGCACAGGAAAGTGCTCTAATACCACTTGTGGTGTTCCTTGTTAGATGAAACTGAATATTCAAAGCAAAATAGATAGAATTGTAAATAGAAAAAGAAAATAAACAAAACCGGAATTGGGAAATGACAATAGTAAACAAACCTTTATTGATATTCAGAACTGAATGCAATGTTCACTGTCTCTCAAAAGAAGCAACCTCCAACATGAGCAAAGCTCCAAATACAATAATATTCACTTGGCAACCGATTACACAGCTTCTATTACTATATATAGTTTCCAATTGACCAAAACCTTAACCACCTAGTGGCACTCCATCAATGAGGCCTCAATCACTAACTAGTAGACCTTCTACAGTGAGGCCACTTATTTGCCTCGTGGGCCTTATCTAATAAATATGGCCCAAATACATCAAGTAACAACATATTCTCCTAACTAGGGGAATTCGTTTGGGACCCTAACATGCAGCATTGTATGAATACAAGGAGAAATCATTGTAGAAGATGAAGCAAAGGTTTGCCAAAAGAGAGCGTTGAGGTAGATGGTAGGAAGCAGATGTCGAAGAAGAAACCAAAAGAAATCAAGTGAATTGTAGCAAATGCCGCATTCACGATAAAAAATGTTAAGTACAAGCAGTAGGGAAGTGGCAGAACAGGACAGACAAAGATAGAACATAGATTTATGTAGCGGAGTACCTAATTGCAAAGGAAGAGCATTTAAAGGAATGCAGAGTTAGCACGAGGATGCACCATATTTTTCTTGTAAAGGCGAGAGTATGCAAAAGCATCCATGAATAGACTAAGTATAAACGTGGCAAGTGCAAGCTAGAGAAAAACAAAAAAGGAAGCGCAGGTGGATTAGCGTACAAACATAGGATGTATATGTTGATAAGTAGTTTGGAGCAAAGCACAATTTGTAGGGGACACAAGGTTAGCACATGTTAGATGGGCGCTAAAGTGTGGCGAGTGAAGAAGCAAAGGGCAGAGCGTGCAGAAAAACATTGAAGCAAAGGGCAGAGCGTGCAGCAAAACATTGAAGCAAAATAGCACGGAAGAGGACAATGCAGATGAGAAAACACAAAGGATGCTTAACAGTCAGACAAAGGGACAGCGAAGGAGCTGAAGAGTCAGCCAAGATGCTGAAGAGTTGAAATGTGGAGTCATTTCAATTAATTAAGGGACTGAATAGAGTCAGCCAAGTAGCTGAAGAGTTGGAATGTGAAGAGTCATTTAAATAATTAGTTAGGAAAGTGGGTCCGTTAGTGAGATCATAGAAGCTGAGTAAAGAGAAAGTGGTGAGTCGGCAACGAGCAAGATGAGCAGGTGCCGAGAGCGCTAAGATTGTGATTTGTATACTATGTAATCTTAATGAAAAGTGCTCGTGCCCTGAGTCTTGTGTACTGGACCCTGGCTCTGATGTGTGTATGAATGCATGTGTAATTGTCAGCATTAGGAAGGAAGGAAGGAAATATTTTAACGTCCGCGAGGCTAAGAATAGCCTATGGGACAGACCAACTCACACGCTGTTTTCTGCAATTCAATCCTTTGTCTGTTCAACTTGATGATGAGCATCCCCAATTTTTCCAGTCTCCTGGTTAAATAAATCATCCCAAGATTTATCCGTCAAAACATTTGCGTACCTGTCCCTAATGCCCTTAAAGGCTTCACACTCTAAAATGAAATGTTTTTCTATCTCCACCTTACCAGCGGTGCAAAAAATACACACTCTTTCTGCCCAAGCTTCTTTTGGCCTTTTCCAGCGCCCGGTCTCACAACAGAGTTGATGGGAATCAGTTCTTAATTGAGCAATGAAAATTTTGGCTTTCCAAGGTATATTGGCCCCTACATACGCCTTTTGCTGCTGATTGTAGGTAGGGTTAAACTCTTCAATATAATACTTTCTCTTTCTCCCTAGCTCTTTATCCCAAGTTCGCTTGTGGAACTTATTGATAACAAAAGCCTTTATTTCTTTACTATTCATAGGGCACGTGCTCAAGCACATATCCCACTTGCTAAGTCATTTAATATTTTGCCGCATCCAAGTCTTCTTTCTTTTGCACAATATGTCATTGAAGACAACCTTAGGCCATCTACCTTCTTCCATTTGCTCAACTCTTTTTAGATATCTTATGAGTCTCACCATAGCGATTGCTTCAATAGAAGCCACCCCCATTTCACTTAGCATGATCTCGTATGGCACTGAACTCTTAATTTTGAACTTGCTTGTGATCATGTGTTTTTGAATCTTTTCTATTTGCTTCCACTGTAAGTCAGAGGTACTGCTGGCCCAAACTTCACAACCATAGAGAACATCCAGGATCACTAAGAGCCCAAAAAAGGTTTGCATAGTTTTCCAGTCCCATAACTCTGCCTCTCTGCACCTATTTTGGAAAGCATAACACGCTTTCCAACCTCCCAGACTTCTTTTTTTTCTGCAACCTTCCCAACTCAAACTTTTGTTGAAGTCGATTCCGAGGTACTTGTAATCTTCCACTACTTCAAGGGTATTGTCTTCAAAGTAGAACTTATGTTGTTTATGTTTTCTTTTGCTAGCGAAAACTACCACCTTCGTCTTGCTAGTATTTACTTGCATTACAACTGTTCTACAAAAGTGCTCAAGGGAAATCAAGTGCTCTTGCAAGCCAAGAGCAGACTTAGCAATCAAAATAAGGTCAGCTGCATACAAAAGAAGCCTTATCACATACTCGCCTACGAGGATGCCATCCCCGCCCTCTAAGTTTAACCACTCTTCAAGTTTGTCAATATATAAGCCAAAAAGGTTATCCATGTGTGACCCGATCTGCAGGTTGTTTCATGCAAAAGTCGGTGCCTGTGGGAAAACCACGCTCCAGCTGCGCAAATGTGCCATTCATCCTAATATACTTCTTGGCTTTAGCCTGCAACAACTTCCTCAATCAAATTGGGTGTTTGGGCCGGGAAAGGGGGCGATAGCTAGCAAGCCTACTCTTGTATGAGTACTGTAAGGCATGGTTTTTTGCAAGGTCTTGGAAGACATCTGTTTTTATCTATCATGTTAATCAAGATATGTAAGTGAAATATTCACTAGGAATGATATGATCACTTGAACCTTGAAGATCTTAATTCTCCATATGTACCTTTTATAAGCAACCAATGCTGCTTTCAGCAATGGTAGGACATCAAAAGGCCAAGTTCTTCGTATATTTAAAAAATTAAAAAGCACCACACATCAAAAAGCACAAAAGCGTGTACCTCAATCTTGGACATGCCGTCTCCTAAGAAGGCGCATGCCTTCTTGACATGAGCTATGTAATACGTATCACATAATCCGCATTGACTGCCATAGTTTGCCAATATTAATTTCCTATAAACATAAAGCTTATCTCCAATCTTTGCTTTAAATTAAAGTGTAAATATAAGCCAGCAAGCAACGACCTGCAATGGTCCTTGGCGGGATAAATTCCACCAGGAGGAATGGGCTTGGACCTCTCTCTCCAGTCATCCCTTAACGGAATTTCTGGTACAGTCAGTTAGATCAACTTATTTACTCAGAGTTGCACAATTTAAATACCTGAAAGCAAATATATCAGAAAATTAAGATAAAGAGACCTTTTCTAGAGGCGCCGGAGGATGAGGAGCATCGGACAGACGGAGGGGCAGAGAGGTGTTGGAATTTAGAGAAGAAGGGCGTGCATGTGGCGATCGCCATTGCCATCTTTGCTCAGCTCGGTCAAAAACTAATGGATAAATCTTATTGTCTATGGATTGTGTGGCTTACAGATATATTAATTGGTTTGAACTCTCCAATCCCTTTCTCATGTTTTTTTAACTATGACCACGAATGCATGAAGATTAATCCCAAAAACACAAGATTAAAACCGGGTTGTCTTTTTCTTTTCAGTCTAAATTTTTTTAACTATGACCACGAATGCATGAAGATTAATCCCAAAAACACAAGATTAAAACCGGGTTGTCTTTTTTTTTTCAGTCTAAAAAACAGTTCCTTGATATTCTATTGAATCAAAAGTAACCTTTTACATCATCAAAACTACTTTTGGGTCAGACAGAACAGTAAATATCACATTTCAATGCATTTCAAAACAGAAACATAACTATACCCAAGGTGAGAAAAAATACTATTAGCAGCACCTGGGTATCAATACATGAAAAAGTCCTCTCATAAGTGAGCAGTATAATCGTCATCATCAGTGAGAATGTCCATAAAGAACCTAACAAGAGCCCAGACACCTTATCCATAAAACACGGTTGTCTACAAGATGGGTGCCTTTCTCATAAGTGAGCAGTATAATCATCAGTGAGAATGTCCATAAAGAACCTAACAAGAGCCCAAACACCTTATCCATAAAACAAGGTTGTCTACAAGATGGGTGCCTTCCACCTCCAAAGGATAGAAGTATTGTATATCTAAAAACCCTATATACAAGAAGAGTACTCCAATAAATATGGGAATGTTTTATTTTAACTATGGGGTTCCACTTGTATTCTTACACACTTATGTTCTTATCTTATTTTAAGGTTTCATTATTTAAATTTTTATCATGATTTAAGAATTTGTAATGTGTTATCATATCTTTTTATCATCATCTAACTATTATCATTCATTTCAATTTCAAGTGATTTTCAACACTCTCACTACCAACTTCATTCCAATAAGGCATATAAAAACTCAAAAAGATATAAAAAAATGTATATAAAAAACTCAAAAAGATGTAAAAAATGAGACTAAATGAGATAAAGCACATTTGGGGTGCAAAGAGTGATAGTTAGTTAGCGATATAGAGATTTTCAATATGTCAAAATTTGTTGTTAGGGTTTCAACTTAATGGCCTAAAGATTGTGATATTTGGTTGTGGATGGTACATTTGTATTATCCTTTTAGCATTGAGTGTGGATTGACTAGCATGTCAGGGCAATGGCCTTTTGTCATAAGGTGAGGCATAATGGTCTCACTTGACCTTTTTACGATCATTCATGGTGGTGAGTATGGACTAGTTGTCGGCAATGGCACCCAAAGCTCCCCAAAAGTTTGTCTTAAGGTGTACGATATGGTAACGACCCTCCTAATATTGAATTCTCTAATTTTCAATATGCCGGTATAAGGAGGGTTCCATTTTTGGATATTTTGCTGAAAGGGTGTCCCTAAAGTGATTATTTGAAACAGGGTCAATGAGGTATGGTAGCCTAATGGTTGGCACTATACACACACATGGAGCCTAATTAAGGGCCTTTCATGTCCCAATTTTGTGACCCTTCTCATGTGAATGAGGTGTTGAATCAAGGCCCTTAGGTATGCAAGAATCCCCTAGTTGTCCTTAATCATTGGACACATGACTTATCGACTAACACAATACTACAAATTTCCTACCCTATTTGGGTAGATTTTTCAGCCTACCCATGCAATTTCGGTCATCCCTATCACATATCATTGCCGCTTTGGGGGAGTGAATATGTGAAGAACCTGCAATATTTATCATCCCTCAACCTCAACAACATATTTGTGTGAGGGTTAACTTATCATAGACCTAAAGGAGTTCGTATACATCCATATTAGTACATAGGTGCATTGTGAGTGGGTTCATTATGTGAATCTACACAATACCTACTTTTGTTGCCAAAGCATCAACCATCACATGTGAGATTTCTCGTTCATGGCCTGAACCGAAATTGTAATAGCCCTATCCTCATAGACCCCTCCCGCTCCCAAAGCTATGCATGCTTCCAAGGTGGGCGAAATTATTTGGACATAGGTCATGTACAAGGAGAAGAGTGCAAGTGTGGCCATGTCCTAACCCGGGAAAACCCCAACTCAAAAGTCTCCAACTTCTTAGGCCTCCTTTGCAGTCGACCCTTGTAAGCAAGTGAATCTTAAGGCCTCCAAGACATCCATTGTTCCAAGCATGGAAGTGGTGGTAACCAATAACCCTACTCTTTTTTTCACTTTTAGACTCCCAAGAGATTTTGTCCATCTCTATGAATGGTGTCACCAAACACTAGAATCAGATCACCCTTTGTGATTTTGGGATCAACATTATGTCTTATGGCAATTTCTTTTATGTTAATTAGGGCCTCGAGAACAACAAGAAGGAGATGCATAATGTTGTTGGCTTTTAATGAAAGTGAACTCTTGAAATGGTTAGAACCTCAACAACCTTAGCAAAAAGCACACTATACATCAATTATTAACTTCTCTAAGTATAACAAAGTTTTTTTGTTTATTAGAGGTAAAGAATTGTAGGTGTTGTGATTTGTATTGCCCTATTAATGATATGGATGTAATGTCCCTTTTTGGAATTTTGGAGAAAATTACAAATTGGGCAAAATTCGAGCTTAACTAGTCATGACTCTAGAGGGCTCCAACTTTCACCAAATGTTCCCGAATTTCAAATCCAATGGTATGGAGAGTATTAAAACATCCCAATGTGGTTTATGGACAATTTATATTTGACTTTATACCTCTGAAACTTCATTTGGGTCTAATGACAAAAAGGGAAAAAATGACTAGGCAATTGTGATGAAATCCCCCCTAGGGTGTAGGCCAAAAGGGCTTCCCAACTCATGTACAACCCTCCCAAATTTGTAATCAGAGTATGTAGAATGATATAAGACCTCATGGAATTTCATTACACATGGTTATTAGTTCTGCAAATGGGTTATATAGTTCCACATTCGTTTGATAACTTTTAGTGAAATTGCTTGTGGGGAAATTGCATAACTAGCTCAATTTTGACATATGAAAGGTAGAGTTAAAGGCTCATATCAAGATGTGACATATAGATACCATATACAAAATAAAATTTCTGCCCCAACGGTATTAAACACCATATAAATCCCCTCATACAAGTCTTGTATACAACTCATTTAGTATGGGAGTCAAATACATGAAAACTAGTGAATTAGTAGCATGGAATTGCAAGCGTTTCACATATGGATTTCTTGAATTTGGACCCACAGAGCATAGGATATGAAATTACAGAGTAAAAAACCATATATGGCTATCACAACATCATCAAACTCAAATAACATCCCTCATACAAATCTGATACAATACTCCTTCAAGATTGAAGCCAAAGTCATGGAAACTAGTGATTCAATGGCATGGGAATGCAAGCTTTTCACACACGAGTTTATTGGATTTCGAGCAACAGAGCATATGGACATGAAATTAAATAGTAATACATCATATATGGTTGTCACAACATCATCCAACTTATAGAAGATCCCTCAAACAAATATGGTATAAAACTACTTCAAGATTGAAGCCAAAATTCATGAAAACTAGCTATTCAATAGCATGGGGACTGCGAGTCTTTCATACATGTATTTCTGATATCTCAACTTACATATCATATGTACATGAGAGTACATATCCATACATCATACATCAAATATTTGGTATCAACTATAATCAGCAAAGTACAAGCACCACTCCAACAAGTGTACCATCAACATGAGACTGTGGGGGAATGGAGAAGAAGGAATGAGAGAATAGGGTGATAGATGAGAATTCGACAGTATGGACCTTCAGCCTGCAACTAAAACTCCTTCATTAATCTCCAATGAGAGGTCAGAATGGCCTCTCCATCAACCAACTTTGAAAGGAATCCAACTCCTTCGAAATTGGTTCATAAGCAGGGAGAGTGAACACTCACCATGCAATGGACAAGCAAAAGCTCTACAAAAAGCCAAAGGTCAATTAAAAAATGATAAAAATCCATTCCCCTTACTCGTGAAATCCTTTTATTAACTTCATGAGGCCCCCTAAGGTCGAATTTCCCTCCATGACCTTCCTCCAACTCATCTTAGTGGTTTAGTAACTCTCATGACACTTGTCTTCCTCTTCATGCTCCAATTCTTTCCCCAATTCGAATGGCTTCCTATAACTCCCAAATTATACCTATTGGTGGCTATTTTTATCCCTTCCATGTCATATTTGTCATATTTCATAAATTAGGTCTGAATTTGTCATACTTTTCATAGAATCTTTCATCATTTGTTGTCATGGAGTGCATGGAATCTCCTTCCAAGTGGCACACATTGTCTTCTAGTCTCTTCCTCTTATATGGGAGTTACTTTCATTTAATAATTTTAATTCATTGGATAATTATATGATATTTGACACCACATCACCATCCAATAATGTTACATTACCCATGTGTTCGAATTTGGATGAATATCATGCCAAATGTGCGGGGAATCTAGTCACCCAACGGCTCCACAAGCTTGTAAGTGTCTTCATGAACCCATGCCACCTTATTTTCTTATCATTTATCATTTCTATGACCCATTTAAATGTGAATATGGTAAACTAAAGTCATTTTGGGTCCCCTATCCCCTTATTACAAAATTTATGTCTCCATCTCAACCTAGGGAATTAGTAGGTTGGTGAAACATTATTTGGAAATAGTATTATTTGGAAATTATTTAATTGGGGACATAACAGTCCTTCCCACTCGATATTGCTTGTTCTCAAGAAATTACAAGTTTGTATGTTGCAATAGTTGTCCATATTCCCAAGTGGCATCCTAAGTTGGTACTCCTTCCTTTGCACCAAGTGCTCTCTTATGGTTCTACTCATTAATTTTCTTTAGCTGCAATTTGAGTAGTGGCACTCATGTACTGCAATTTTGTGTGCAGTACATGAGTAGTGGCACTCATGTACTGCAATTTTGTGTGCAATTTGAGTAGTGGCACTCATGTACTGCATATTTTGGAAACCTTTTCTGAACTTTCACCCCTTTTTTCTTCTGTATAATTCTTTGAAGTGGGTACTAAGTTACCAAACTTTGAGTTTCCTAAGATTCCTATAAAATTTCAGAGAGGAACCACCATGCTTGTTATTTCGCTACTCTTATTACAATCATATTCTCAAGTGGTGACTAAATCTCCAATGTTACTTGTTGCCCCCACAATTGAAACCAATGAGACCAAAAATGATCTCAAGGTCCCACATGATCCTAATACATGCATGGTGTGAAATGTCTATGATGAAATTCCATGAACACGAAGCATGTGGAAATTGAATCCATCTCTCAAAAGGTCTTCCACATAGGAAACTGGAACACTGCTCTGCAAAGATGAACTTAAACAATTGAAGGTTGGTTTGCTTTCTCAAACCAACAATCGAACTACTACTCCAAGTGAGGTGAAACCAAGCAATTCCAGGATCCCATTGCTTGTATTGCACCCTTCCAAACACAATGAGTACAAAATATAGATCATGAAAGTACATAATAACATCATACAAATGTACATCAAGAAGGTACCTAAGCAAAGAATCATGAAAGTGCTTGTACATCCAAGTAGATCATCATGTGGCCCATACACACAAGCATCAAGTATAATATCGGATATGCCCCAATGATATAGGTGAGGATCCCATGTCCTATAATCCTGCTCCAAAATAATGTAAGATGTATCAAAATAATAATCAGTCATGTGTTCTTTCATCCAAGAAGTGAATGAAGAACCTCCACCAAAATCTGAACCAAATAAGGAGCAAAGAAAACATGAAGACTTCAAGTTGCTCAAAGAAGTCTCAACAATACACCCATGAATATGTATATCATCATGAAATAACAAAGGATTTTGTTGACAATAATAATGATCTTCAATAATATATCTCTTCAGCCAAGTGTGGGATGAATTTCCTCCAACATCAAATGGACTAAGCAAGGAGCAAGGAAAATCACCAGTCTCCATGTGATTCAAGGGAACATCATAGGTGCATCCATGTAAATGTGTATCATCATAATGTAACAAATGATGTTGCTGCAAATGTAAATAAGATGGCACTCTAGTCATGTCATCATCAAAAGGAGAGATAGGAAGTCCATACTCTTCATGGAGCACCATAAAAAAGAAACCTTTCACCCATACTTCATTAGGATGAATGCTGCAAAATATGGAAGTGTAGGATGTAGGAGAAATATCAACTCACCCAAAGGATTATAAAGTGAAAAATTTTCATTATGTGAAGGCTCCATAGGGGTAGGAACATGCACCTCCCTAAAAAATGCAAAACTTTCCTCATAGGTTTGTTTCAAGGTAGTGAAAATCATGGACTTCTTCAAAAAGTGTGTAACCACTTTCCAGATGCAACTCAAGTTCCTCTTCCACCACAACAAGTGATTGGCTCTCATCAAGATCATCTTCAAACACATCAAGAACCTACAATTTTCCATGTTTCTCATGATCCCTCATGTCATGAGAATCCTCCAAGCAATCTACCATATGACAATCTGAAACAGAGGAGGAAGAACAAGTATCTTGCAACCTTTTAATAAGTTTCTCATATTGAGGTTTGAGCTTATGAATATCCTCATTCAAGTATGCTTCATGTAACCATTCATTAAGCTCAACCAAATTATTTCTATCAAAAATTAAAGACATGAAACTACCTTCAATGTTGCACATTGCTCTTTGAATCTTCTCCATGTCTTCACAGAAGGATGGATCCTCCAATGAAGAAACTTTCCAATAAGAATTTGACACCAATGCTTTAGTTCCATTGAGTAAGATAAGGTCCTCATGGATATTCATTTCACTCATCTTTAAAAACACTTCAATGAAGGATGGTTCATGGGAGCAAACCTTCTCTTCTTCTTTCTTCTTGATTTGATCAACTTCTTGAACCTCAAGCTGTGATGGGGAAGTTGACCTTGGTTCTTCATTAGTTGCTACAAGGTATTCATATTTATATTCATGAGAAGTTTGGCTTGCAGCAACATTTTCAAATCTGATCTCTACGTCACCAACGTAAAGTTGTGAGCACCCATCAGTAGGTACTCCTTCATAGTTCAAGCATCCATTAGTAGATGCCCTTTGGTCCAGGTCCACAGTAGAATGTGTCTCGGAATGATATTCAATAGTTTCAAGGTACTCTTCTTCATTCTCTTGTGATGTTTCCTCATATTTTTCAAATTCTCCAGGGGGTGACTTTCGATCCTCTTGATGTAATACTTTTTCTACTTCACCACCCACCGAACTTGGTGGCTCCTTGGTCTCCTCCATACTTGTGGATTCTTGATTGTTCCTTAATGAGTATAAATATGCCTTATTATTCCTAAATCCATACAAAAATAAATAAAAGTATTCAAAAATAATTGTCTTGTGTGTCTCTCCATGATGGAAACTACTACTGCCCCCTGCTGCCAGCTTACCCCTATGTTGGCTAGCCATCAATTTGAACCCTTGCATAAGTTGCTTAGTCGCATCATCAAAACATGAATTCATGAGTTTCTTAAATTCATCCATGTCATCCATAACTTCAATAGGTGCCAATAACATGCTTTGATACCACTGTAATGTCCCTTTTTTGGAATTTTGGAGAAATTATAAATTGGGCAAAATTCGATCTTAACTAGTCATGACTCTAGAGGGTTCCAACTTACACCAAATGGTCCCGAATTTCAAAGGAAGTGGTATGGATGGTATTAAAACATCCCAAGGTGGTTTATGGACACTTTTTATATGACTTAAGGCCTCTACAAAATCGCTTGGGGCATATGACAAAAAGGGAAAAAATGACTATGCAATTGTGATGAAATTCCCCTAGGGTGTAGGCCAAAAGGGATTCCCAAATCATGTACAAGCCTCCAAAATTTGTAAGCTAAGTATGAGGAATATATAATACCTCATGGATTGTCATTACACATGGTTATTAGTTATGAAAACTGTTTATATAGTTCCACATTCGTTTGATAACTTTCAATGAAATTGCTTATGGGGAAATTGCAAAACTAACTCGATTTTCACATATGAAAAGGTAGAGTTAAAGGATCATATTAAGATGTGAAATATAGATACCATATACAGAATAAAATTTTCTACCCCAACAGTATTAAACACCATATAAATCCCCTCATACAAGTCTTTTATACAACTCATTCAGTATGGGAGTCAAATACATGAAAACTAGTGAATTAGTAGCATGGAATTGCAAGAGTTTCACATAAGGATTTCTTGGATTTCGACCCATAGAGCATAGGGAAATGAAATTACAGAGTAAAAAATCATATATGGCTTCCACAACATCATCAATCTCAGAGAACATCGCTTATACAAATCTGATACAAGACTCCTTCAAAATTGAAACTAAAATCATGGAAACTAGTGATTCAATGGCATGGGAATGCAAGCTTTTCACACATGAGTTTATTGTACTTTGAGCCACATAGTACATGGACATGAAATTACAGAGTAATACATCATATATTTCTGTCAAAACATCATCCAACTCATAGAATATTCCTCATACAAATCTGGTATAAAACTACTTCAAGATTGAAGCCAAAATCCATGAAAACTAGTTATTCAAGAGCATGGGGAATGCAATCCTTCCATGCATGTATTTATGATATTTAGAACAGATCCATACATCATACATCAAATATTTGGCATCAACTATACTTAGCAAAGTGCAAGCACCACTCCAACAAGTGTGCCATCAACATGAGACTATGGGGGAATGAGAGAATAGGGAGATAGATCAGAATTCGACTGTATGGACCTTCAACCTGTATCTAAAAATAATTCATTAAACTCCAATGAGAGGTATGGATGGCCACTCCATCAACCAACTTGGAAAGGAATCCAACTCCCTTGAAATTGGTTCACAAGCAGGGAGAGTGAACACTCACCGTGCAATGAACAAGCAAAAGCTCTCCAAAATGCCAAAGGACAATTAAAAAATGAAAAATACATTCTCCTTCCTCATTACATCCTTTTATTAACTTCATGAGACCTCCTAAGGTTTAATTTCCCTCCATGAGCTTCCTTCAACTTATCTCAGTGGTTTAGTAACTCTCATGACACTTGTCTTCCTCCTCATGCTCCAATTCTTTCCCCAATTCGAATGGCTGCCTCTAACTCCCAAATTCGACCTAGTGGTGGCTATTTTTATCCCTGTCATGTCATATTGGTCATATGTCAGCAATCAGGTCTGAATTTTTCATATTTGTCATAGAATCTTTTATCATTTGTTGTCATAGAGTGCATGTAATCTCCTTCCAAGTGACACACATTGTCTTCTGGTCTCTTCCTATTCCATGGGAGTTAATATCCTTTAGTAATTAGAATTCCTTGTCTCATTATATGATATTTGGCACCACTTCAACATCCAATAATGTTACATTACCCGTATGTTTGAATTTGGATGAATATCGTGCCAAGTGTGCGGGGAATCTAGACACCCAAAGGCTCCACAAGCTTCCAAGTGTCTTCATGAACCCATGCCACCTTATTTTCTTAGAATTTATCATTTATATGACCCATTTAAATGTGAATATGGTAAACTAAATTCATTTTGGGTCACGTAGCCCCTTATTACAAAACTTATGTCTCCATATCAACTTAGGGAACTAGTAGATTGGTGAAACACTATTTGCAAATAGTCTTATTTGAAAATTATTTAATTGGGGACATGACATGTGAGTGGGTTCATTATGTGAATCTATGCAATACCTACTTTTGTTTCCAAAGCATAAACCATTGCATGTGATATTTCTCGTTCGTGTCCTGAACCGAAATTGCAATAACCCTATCCTCATAGGCCCCTCCCACTCCCAAAGCTATGCATGCTTCCAAGGTGGGAGAAGCCATTTGAAAATACGTCATGTACAAGGAGAAGATTGCAAATGTGGCAAAGTCCTAACCTGTGAAAACCCCAACTCAAAATTCTCCAACCTCTTAAGCCTCCTTTAAGTCAGCCCTTGTAAGCAACTGACTCTTAAGGCCTCCAAGACATCCATTGTTCCATGCATGAAAGTGGTGGTAACCAATGAGCCTACTTTTTGTGTTCACTTTTAGACTACCAAGAGATTGTGTCCATCTCTATGAATGGTGTCACGAAACACTAGAAGTAGGCCACCCTTTTTTAATTTATGGATCAACATTATGTCTTATGGCAATTTCTTTTATGCTATTTAGGGCCTCTAGAACAACAAGAAGGAGATCCATAATGGTGTTGAATTTTAATGAAAGTGAACTCTTAAAATGGTTAGGACCTCAACAACCCTAGCAAAAAGCACACTATACTTCAATTATTGACTTCTCTAAGTATAACAAAGTTTCTTTGTTTATTAGAGGTAAATAATTGTAGGTGTTATGCTTTGTATTTCCCTATTAATGACATGGACCGGTGCTAGAGTGTTTTATCTATATTGTACTAATGGAAAAGGGGGTTCACTATTTTTATCTTTCCTAAGTTTCCCAATATTGTTGTTGTTTGGTTTATGAACCCCTCCTAGAGACTTATGTGGATTATTCTTAACTTGGATAGCTAGTGTATATGCCTCTAATGATGTTGATCAACATGTAATATTCTGATGTTGGATGGTTGTTGAACTCTCCAATGCCCCATGGATTCTCTATGGTGATTTTCAATATGGTGGAGTGCTATGAAGACAAAGAATGGCCACTTCATGTGCCTTGGTAACGAAAGAGAAAGAGGCATGGTGGGTGGAAAAGGCATGACACTGGATTTATGATCCTAACTATGACTAGAGACAAAACTCCACTAAATGCTAATATAGGACGACTAATTTTCACAAAGTGGTTGAGAGAATTTACCGGTGGTTGGACTAAACCATGTTATCATAACAAAGATCCTTATTTTCTAACTCTATAGGAGGTTAGCCAATCCATGTGGGAAGCACTGCCACTTTATCCAACCACCAACCTATTTTGTTATCTATCTCTTGGGGGTTGAGTAAGACACTGTATGATCTAAATTTCACCTAAATGCAAATCCCATGTTGCTTGGCTTGCATCCAAATGGCGTGGAATCTCTTTCCCCTACCACATGGGGATTCTAGTTAGGTTACTTGGTTGGTTGATGTTATTTCTAGAACTGTGACCTTTTTGCACGGATATGGGTTCCAAATATCCAAAATATGAAAGGGTCACAACTATGCATTGCACCATGAACACAATGGGCTCCATATGATAAATATAAGCAAGCCCAATTTGTGAAGTTACACCATTTGCTGCGGGTAGATGATATCCATTATAATTTGTGTGCTTGATTGCATTGAATAAAAATGCATGATAAGCCTACCAAAGCATTCTTCAAATCCCTATCCACTCAAGAGGCTAGAGAATCCATTTATGCCTTGAAGGCGAACATGGGTCATTTAACTAGTCAAGTGGGCATTGAGCATGAATTTGTAAAACACGATAAGACAGTGTTCCAATCCTAAGGGGTGGTGGTGGAATGGCATGAACCTACCCAGAAAGACATTGGCAATATTCCTCATAAGCTCTCGTAGGAGAAAAAGAGAGCCAATGAGTTAACCTGGTATCTCGATGAGATAATTGCAACTCTTCATGAAATGGTTGCACTCGATTTGGATATATTTCCCTATGAATCCTACAAGGTGACTTATGATTTTGTTGGGACATACCTATAACAAGTTAAAAAGAAATATTTGCACAATCGATCCAAGGGACAAGCATTAACTAAGGCCTTATTTAGTTCATATCTAAATCAGGAGACTCAAACGTTATCATAAACTAGCACCCTATTAATTTTCTCAATACTTCCTACAAAATATTAACCAAAGCTTAAGTCCTTAGGCTAAAGCATTTACTTCTCAAGAATATTTGGCTTGAGCAAAGTGACTTTATTAGGGGTTGATCCATTCTTAGTGATGTCATTGCAATATTTAAGGAATTGAACGAGTCTGAACTTCAACCATGGATGCTTTGTTCATCAATATAACTTTGAGAAAACTTATGACCAAGTTGAGTGGCCCTTTATTTTGGTTATGCTCAAATCCATAGGGTTTGGGTCATCTTTCCTCACTTGTGTTTAAACCCTTTTTTCCATTGCCTTAGCCTACCTTTGTATTAATTTTGTTGCAAATAAGAGGAAATCAAGATGTTCAAGTCTGTTAAATAAGGCTACCACTTGGAACTATGCATCTATGTCATGGTTATTAATGCATTAGAGTAATTTATTAATTCCAAAGTCAATGTGGGGCACATTCGTTTAACCAAAATTTGTTGAGTTAGTTAATGGGCATCTTTTCAATGACTCTTTCTTAACTATCTTACAAGACCAACAATCTCATAATCATACCATGAAGTGCCTATCTACTTTTTGTGTTTCTTCAAGGTCTAGTATTCAATGGGTCAAGAATCAATGTTATAGCCAAATCCAACACCTAATGTAGAGGTGGATTTCACCTCAAATATAGTATTGGATATAACAAGGATCGACATCCAATTCCTAGGTATCCTTTTTTCTTTCCAAACACCCTAAGGACCTATGGGAAATGGTGTTTCAAAGGGTATATAAGAATATTGATGGGTGGATCACCAAACCCATGAATTGGCATCCAAATTCCAAACCTATACCAAAGTGTTTCTATCTATCCATGTCTACTACTTTTCTTGTTGGGTACGTTCAAAGTTACCTTATGGATGCCTCAAAAAAACTTTGCGCAACTTTTTATGAGCCAAAGTTGATCCAAGGTTAGGTTTCCATTGACCTAGATGGGAATTATGTTGTACCTTGTGAGATTTTGTGGGTTTGTACATCATTAGAACCGAAGTTCAATCCCATGATCTTTGTGCAAAGTGGGCGACTCAAGATATGGAAGTAAAACAAGCTTGGAATTTAATTCTTAGGAACTACATTAGGCAGAGGCTATCACTATACAAAAAACATGTAGCAAACCAATTCTTTGTAGAGTGCCTATGAAGCACTCACACCCTTCATAGCTTGGAAATAACCCTCCCTCATAATTAGTCTCCCTTTAATGGTCATCACTTATGTGGCCACCTTTTACTATTTTTCTAGGTATGCCATTTTCCAAATCCTTTAAGTTTTTTACCCTGAAGCTATAATTTCAACAAGGCATTCACTCGGTTAAGGATTTAATTGATGGATTGTCTAGAAATTGAATCCTATGGGCTTATTAATACAAAAAAAACTTCCATACTTCATAGTACACTTCCCATTTCCACATTATTAATTTCCACACCAAAATCCAACATCTTGGACCTTCATGTATCAAAACCCCCAACATACCATGAGCATCTACATTTAGAATATCTTTGAAGTTACACTATTCAATAACTATGAGCACACCCGTAATGAAAACCCTTAACCTTCCAGGTTTAACCTTGAGTATCCTTGTTTGGAACCTCACACCAAAATACCCTCCTTCGACCCCACATATCCTCTTGACACCAATCCAACCCATTGATACTGCCAACCTACCACCTCTTGGGGTGTCTGCTTCAACACCCTCGGATAACGTCGAAATCTACTCCTACCCCCACCTCCTCCCAATAATAAGGCAAGGGGAAACATGAGAAACCCCACACCATCTACTAATCAGAGTAAAGTCGCTAACACAAATTCTACCACATCAAATCGAGCACCAAGTTAGATTGCCGACATGGCTAACCACCTGATCCTACGCCACCCTTCCAACAGTTGATTGATGTCCTTCCGGTACCTATTCAAAAGAACATTCACATTCCATCAACCCCTCTGAACTAGCGGCATGATCGATTACCTCGTCCCTAGCATAGGGGGCATGTCCAATCATGTTGACCCTACCTCGTCTTGGTATTTTAATGATCCCATAGATCAATCCAACAAATACATAATCCAAAACCCTATTCCCATAGCTTAGGGGAAGGACCCTAAACCTACTCACTTTTTTCACACGCGTGATCTCGATAGTTTATCAAGGTCACAAGTCATACTTTATCAGTTTTTGCGTTGTTCGCACTGTTGGAATCAACATTTTGTGCTATTCATGATTATGGGGACCATTTCTCATGATCACCAAGTTTTATTTGGAGCATTTTTGGGCTTGCCTCGATTTGTATGCCATCATGTGATTCATCTCCTATATGTATTTGTAGGTTTTATTTATATTCCACATACACATTTATGCTTGGTTATCCATGTTTTTGTGTACAGATACAAGTCATGTAGATGGCACTCCTCCTTGGTGATGTTGACCTCTATAGGTATAACTTTATAACTAACATATAGGACAATATTTCCCTTTGAAACATTTATGCATTGCTCCAATATTTCCACCTTACCCCCTATATCCAAGTAAGTGCCCCATCCTAGGCACCTTTACATTTTCCCTTTCTTGGCAGTAGAGCCTTCCTTTACATGGGTGACTGTTTTAGTACCCCTTACAGTTGGCACCCATGCCATTCATATCCCCTTATGAGTGAGAGTATTGTAGTTTAACATCTATAAATGAATCCTTGTGTATTCTTTCACATTGTCACCCATTGGCCTATTCTATAGACCCAACATGGAGTTTATGTTAAGCATTTTTTTGACTCCTTAAGCAATTAAAAGATTGTCGAGTGTTCTTGTTTCTTTCAGATTCGTTAAAGGACGGGAAGGAACATTTTTCCCGTCTAAGTTTACCCCTTTTTCGGGCCTGATGGAATATTTACGAAAAAGGAATACTCTAGTATCTTGCGGCTAGAAGAGTTCTCCATTGTACACTTTTATGCTTTTTCAGGATTTGGGGACTAACTTTACGAAAAATACCACTCATGTAGTATTCTTTATATCTTCAAACTCTCTAAAATTTAAAACACCAATGAGAATTAACTATCTCGGGATCGATAAAAATCTACAAGATAGTAACATACTGAGCACACTTCTATCCATTCTTTGAGCTTATTAAACCATGAAGAAGGCCCAAATGATGCTGCTTAACACCCATGCAGATCACATACAACCCCTTATATTGGCATCATTCTTAGTTTCTTTTGTTTAGAGTATTCTACGATGAGTCACCCTTATATCCCTTTTTCCATGATCAGACTTTTTCTTTCTGTGACTATCCCATTTCAGTCATACCTAGTGTAGTTGGCCCCCTTACTCACCCCAACTATGATACACTTCTCCTGAGATCAGTTTCTATGCTTCCAGGTCAACCCTACCATTACACTCTAAACAAGGGAAGTTTGAGTCCCATTGCACAATAACCTTTGTATCCATTTATAGTGTCTCGGTCCATTTTCTTGTTCCATTCATTATATGGTCGTGTGCCTCATGCTCATATCAAGGAACCATCATTGTGTTAACAGTTGCAGGTCTCCCTCTTTCGATGTCAGTACATCTATTCCAGAGGATAGAACTAAAGGTCATTGTATCTTAGCCTCATCACCATCAATGAGGAGTTCCTACGAACCACCTAAGGGGAGTCCTCAGTGCCCTATGGATTGGTTGTGTCTCACGTTCTCGACATCAACTGCATCATCACACTGTTGAGATTGATACAGGGTATTGGTTATTTCATGTTTTGGTTGAAGACTAAGGATGTCCCCTGACTCTAGCACATTGGTGAGTCCCTTTGGAACCTTCCAACGTCGTCTTCCACATAATATCTGGGTTATGTTGGAGATAGTGTTTGGAAGCCCTTCATGCTTCCTAGTGTATCAGGTTCCAGATGCAATATATTGTACCTCTGAGATTTAGACCATTAGTTGTTTGAGTCCTGAGAGTTGTTGGACTATTCTTGACCTAGCAGAGCATCAGTTATTCTGATCACACATTCACTAGGAATGCAATTGTTACCAATCCTGTTTCTTTAGATCAACCATGGTTGGACCATGATTACAGTGCACATTTGAGTCCCTCTTAGACACCTTTGATGCACACAATAGTTATCCATGTATTTTTCGGATCCTCTTTGGGGCTCGTTGTTATTTATATCTTGATACAATAACACGAGCATGGGTATGTCTACCTCATCCATATATTTGTGATTATATGTACCTCATCCATTTTGAGTGTTGTATCTGCAGATTTCTCCCTTGTAGTCCCAACGAAGAGTTTGATCTGCATTCCAACGCAATCCTCGATTATCCATACTACCATCACACTCATACTTGGGAAAAAAAAAACCTATGATGTTCATCGATCAAATCACGAGCTTCTGACCTCACACATCAGAGGGCAATTTGTTAACACAAAAACTCGGTCCATACATCATAATACACTTCCCATTTCCACATTATTAATTTCCACACCAAAATCGAAAATCTTGGACCTTCATGTATCAAAACCCCCAAAAAAATAATATTATGGACCCCCATTTTCTTCCTACCATGAAAATAACATGGACTTATCCCACAAAATTAGGAAATCCCACCAAAATAGGGATTCCCACCACTATAAGGAAAAAGGCCACTAAAATAGAGAAAATTCCATGTTAAAAGAAAACCCCACTTAAGTTCAAAAGTTACTAGCAATAAGTGGTAAATAACACCATGGTTTGGAAACCCAAACCCTAAATATTTTCCTATTTATAAGACTTGAAGATCCACATTCCAAACATCCCCTCCTTGAGCATCGTCACTATGTAGGAATCCCCTTTGAAACCTAGACCTCATTTGTCATTCTCGTTTCACCTCCTGGTTGAGACTCAATACCTTTTGTGACGGACTGTGGGAGATCAAATTGCTTGGGACCAGGAGAGCCACACCCTACACAACTACAAGGGTCCCCAATCTCTTGAGGTACTCTCATTCCATGTACAAGCCATTTATTTTAATAAAAAGTAAAAGATTATTTGATATTACCTTTGTGTGTTAAAGAATTGGGTTTGATGCTTGTTATTTATTGTTACTTTTATTGCTCATGATTTACTCTGCCTATTTACATTTATGGATTTATGTTTGTTGTTTAGTTCCTATATTTATAGGTCATATGCATGCATAAATTAGTTTTTATTTAATTAATTTTGCTTATTTTTACTATTATTTACCACTGCATTTACATCATTATCTCAGTCTACTACTAAGACTTCCCTAAGTCTTGTTAGGTGCCATTTAGCATTAGCTAGTGTGAATAACCTAGCTATAGGGGTGATCTCAAACAAAATATCCCTAGTCATATTGATAAGACTATCATGTATCGATTCTAGGGGCTAATCTATAGTGACTTGATGCAAAACTAGGTCTTACTATATTTTGCACCTAGTGGCAAGAATGGAAATGGTGTATGACCACTACCGAGTCCATGTATACAAGTCAAGCATCAGATACAAATGGCTCCACTCTAAGACCTTACTTGAAGGGCCAATAAACAAAGTATAGCAATTGAGATCCAAGAAAAAGACATAGTTATTCCAATTATATATCATATGGAAACCCAATCTTGAACCAAATAAAAAATATTTTTTATGGATGTTACTGGTGGGAATTCTCCCTATAGATCGAATGCTCACATATGTAAGAATGAAAATCCCATTATCCATAGTGTGGGCATGGAGAAACCTTGAAGCACATTTTCTAGTTATGTACCCTTGCTTGAAATGTATGCACATGGGTAGTGTTTGATTGACATTAGTATTTGCTTGCATCCTTAATTTTGTGGGATGCTTTTATAGGACACCAACTCCCATGGGTCACTCCGTCTCAAGACACTTATATGCTCTTCTAGATATGAAAACAAATGATCCTTTGTTTAATGTTAATGGGTCTTTGCATATTCTATGTTGGTTTGATGTAACAACTATGTGTATCAAATTGTTATTGAACATTATTGTATAAACCCACAAAGTATGAGTGTAGATGTGACATCTCCAACAAATTATTGAGTATTGGCATGAGGCCCCATGTACAATGTGCATAATTCCTTCAAACCCTTATGGCCATTTGGCTTACTTTGACTGTTAGGGTAACCTTCTCAACCAAGTTCCATTGGTATAATCATAGGATACCCCTCCAAAAAGATGTTCTCCATGTTCAAGAGGGAGAGGAATGTGTACATAGTCTTTCTGTTGGACCCATATGCCATGACAAGCAATTTACCACTAATTTTGGAGGGATCCAGTGATCCATGAAGCCACCCACTGATGGGTGGAGCCCTATGGTTCTTATTAATGTTAATACTTCAATTATTGGATGGGGAAAGGCCCCAAACAACCATGACCACCCTCCTCTTGCAACTTGTTGGGTCATAGAGTAGTTATTTGTATCGAGCATGGGCCCTTTGTTTTATGTTTCTTAGGGATATGACTTGCCTCATTATAAGGGGTGTTTGGTGATAAGCTAGGCCTAGTTTTTGAGAGTTTGGATTTATCATTGGAGGATACAATGTCAACCCACCTCTTTTTTGTATTAAAGCACGTGCATACTTTTTCCAATTAATAGAGTCTAAATGAGGCTTCAATTAAAAAAAAACATTTTGATGGTAAATGAATGGATATTATGAAGAATTTATGATGAGAGCTATATTTGATCACTGTATCATCTTTGATTACATTTTGACAAAAACTAATTGAAATCACAAACCACTTCGAGCACACCAAAAGTATATTATTTTCCTTGCCTCATTAGGCAAAGGACATTGCAAATGGGATGGATATTAAGGTTTTTTTTATCTCAACCATCCATTCACATTTGTATCGATGTTGACTAATGGTAGTGCATGGCAAGTTTGTTCATTTGACAACTTATTGAATTATTTTTAAATATCATCCTTAGTGAGTGAATGTGCTTTCTTTCTTAGCCTTCCTCTTTAGCTCCATGATGTGACTTGTCTAGGTGTGTGCATAAAACAAAAACTTGATACATCCATCATTTGGTGTCTTGGAGAAAAGAAACAACTATAAAAATACTCTCCTCTTATATTCTATCCCACATTGATTGTGAGGATTGATCTGTGAAAACATAGAACCCCCAACATACCATGATCCTTATGCCAATAAGAGAAACTACAAGAAAGTGGTGTCTCCTACTAACATAATAGAAAATTTGTTGTGGGGAGGCTTTGTTTTGATGTAGCGTGTTTTTAAATCATGTGATATGATGGTTTGTGATACATCATTGTGCTACATCTTCTTTTCATTTCATTGCATGTAGAATCGATGTCATTTACTTTATCATTGTGCTAGTTCCTTTATGCTTTAATGGGTTGCAAGGGGAACCTATATGAGTGAAGATGATTGTTAGCATTGCTTGTTTGTTTTTTGGGTCATTTCTGTTGTTGGCCTTCATTTTTTATGCCCTTTTGGTTTTATTTATCCTAGATGATTCAATAAGTCTTCATTTATGGTGTCATGCAATTCTTTTGAAATTTTTATTGATTATTAGGAATTTATGAGAGGGTCTTGGGGAGATATTGTAAGGACAACTTGTATTTTAAAAGGTGTTATATGGAGGAGATTCAAGTTCTAGATTATCTCATATCAATATTTATGTTCATATAAGGTAATTTGTAGGATATGCATGTGCAATTCATAAGTTGTTGTAGAGTGTAAGTGGTGCTTGTGGAGAGGGTGTGTAGTTGGCTATATGAATAAAGGTGTGGAGGCCATTGATAGCATGTGACAAAGATCCAACTCATTGTTTACTAAGTTCATCATGCCAATGTGAATTATAGTATCTTATATTATGATATTTTCTTACACGATTTATGATTTTGTCATTTTTAACTATACATTGATTTCGTGCTCTCACAAGAGTGGTAATGCATTCTATATGGAATTATTTGTTTCTTTTGCATGCTCACTATTTTTCATGCATTCTATATTTTTGACACTTTTTACATATCAAGATAATTGGGTTTATTTGTTCATGTTTGGTTTTGTTATTTGTTTATGTTATTTTTCATGTGATATGTGCAAACAAGTACATATGTGGACAAAAAAACATGTTCAAGTTTATATTCTAAGATTTTATATATTTTATCTCAGTTTGATCAGCTAAGAAAAAAGCTTTGAGTGTCTGCACATACAAAATTTGGGGCCAAAACCCTATGTATTTTAGCATTCAAAAAGTTGAGAGAAAAAACCTAGGCATTTATGCATTAAATAGGGGAATACTTTGTTTATATTTGGAAAGTTAAGAGAACAACCTTGAGAATTTGATGCTTCCATAAGCTAAGAGAAACAAATTATTGGTTTTTGTTTGAAAGACACTGCAAAAAATTGAAGATTATCATCTTATTCGATAACTTGAAAGAAACACCTTGATTTTCAATTTAATTGATGTTGACATTTGCGATGTGCAATGTCCATGGTTTCATGGGAATGTTAATATTACTTCCTAGGCACTCTTTGTAGACAATAGATTGATTGGTTTTTCTAAATTTGTAAAATGTTTCTTAATCCAAGTTTCAAGATGCTTATTCTTATATTACACACTAAATAAATAAGGGAACCATGGTCCATTTCCCTACAACATTCGTATCAAAGAAGGTTCATACTCTTATAAGCATATGGGGCGGCTAAACTCAAAAGTCGTCAAGTTACGTATATTATGATTAAAAAAATGGTATGTAAAGGTGGCACAAAAGTCATACATACAAATTTACAAGAATTGAGAAGGAAAATAGAAGTGTTGGGAACCATGCTCAATCATGATATCTATCTATCCTTTAAAGAAATTTATCGTATGTAAGCGAAATTTGGTAATGCGAGCATTCTTTGCTTCAACATATGAGCTATGAGCTAAGTTGGAGAGCTTTGTGGAAAAAGTTGATTTTGAACCAAAAACAAAAAAGAATGAGGAGTTAAGTGCACACGAAATTAATCATGCGCTGCATTTTACCAAATATTTAAAGAATATATGAATTGTGAGAGTGGAGATTCTATATTATGACGGTCCCTAAAGGATGAAGCCAAAGTAAATTAGATAAAAAATAGGGAGATATACTTCAAGGTTGAAACTGTTCGAGTACACAGGGTATTCCCAAAAGACCGAACACCTTCAGCAACCGCTTGACACAAATAGATCATAGATCAACACACCGATGTTTGTCATGTGGTTAAAACTCTCGAGAGGGAAACAGTCCACGGCCCCGGCCAAATAGCTACTTGGAGCAACTTATTATGCAAAAGAAAGAAAGTTACATATGAGCTTCTCATAATCGATCAACTAACCAAGGACCCTCTATGCTCTTTAAATAGAGATCATAGACCAATCGGGTGTTAAGCCACGGATCAATGGTAGGTATGATCTAAGAGAAGTTGAACCGTCGGATCAATTTATGTCTAGAACATATTGTGACCATCAGATTAGAATATTTACAAATGCATACTAATGCATACTAAAGAAACACACTTTTACCTAACAGATATATTGCAAAAGTTGATCTTAACTAACTCCTAAGTGTCTAAATATCCTAACACCCCCCCTTAAGAACAACTTGGGATAGGATTGAAGGATTTACAAAAGTGACACTATTAGGAGAAGGAAGGAGGAATTAGAGCCTATCCCCCCTTAAGGACACATTCCTGAACTCCTAACATAGATCGAAGTTTAGAAAACTTCTCTTCTGTAAGAGACTTGGTGAAGATGTCTGCAACTTGATCATCTGTAGGGCAATAGAGCACTTCAATAACACGATCATGAACAAGATTTTTGATGAAGTGCATGTGTAGCTCAATGTGTTTGCTACGCTGATGTAGAACTGGATCTTTGGCAAGCTTGATGGCACTTTGATTGTCGCACCAAAGTGGAGTAGGTTGCTGTTGCTCGAATCCAAACTCTGAAAGGATCTGTCGAAGCCATAAAGCTTCCTGACTGGCATTAACTGTGGCTCAATATTCTGCTTCTGCTGAAGAAAGAGCAAGAGCTTGTTGTTTCTTACAAGCCCGAGTGACAGGTCCAGATCCCAGATTGAAAACATAACCTACAGGAGACTTTCGATCATCAGGATCGCCGGCACAATCTGAATCAGTGAAACCAGCCAACAAAGGTTTCCCCCCTGTACTGTAATGAATCCCAAACTGAATTGTACCTCGAATATATCGAAGTATTCTTTTTGCTGCTTTCCAGTGACTTTCATGAGGAGTTTGCATATAATGGGCAACATGACCAACGACAAAGGAAAGGTCAGGATGGGGATGAGTCAAGTATAAAAGACTACCAACAAGCTGACAATACAAGGTGGCATCTACTTCAGGGGAAGTACAAGTGGTAGAAAGTTTGACTCCAGACTGGAAGGGAGAAGGGGCTGGTTTACAATCTTCCATGTGGAAGCGACGAAGAAAGTCACGAGCATACTTAGACTGGGAAAGAAAGATTCCTTCTTTGGTTTGCAAGACTTGGAGACCAAGAAAATAATACAAATGTCCTAAGTCTGACATTTCAAATTTTTGCTTAAGACTGGATTTCACATGGGTTATAAGTTTAGGGTCACTACCAGTAAGGATAAGATCATCAACATAAAGAACAAGTATGATGAGATGGTTTCCTACTTTCTTGGTATAGACATTGGGGTCATAATGGCATGTAGAAAAACCAGTGTCAAGGAGAAAGCTATCCATTTTGGCATAACAAGCTCTAGGAGCTTGCTTGAGGCCATATAAGGATTTCTTAAGGAGACAAACAAGGCTAGAGTTATTCTGAATATATCCAGGAGGTTGTTCCATGTAAATTTCCTCATGTAAATCACCATGTAAGAAGGCAAACTTGACATCCATTTGATGGACTTCCTAGTTATGTAAGGCTGC
>LPNX011146655.1:123684-185885 GCA_001517045.1 Pseudotsuga menziesii
GAAGAAGGCACAATCGCCGAATCAGGCTTGCAGGCCAAAGATGGCACACCCACCAAGTTAGGCTCGCAGGCCAAGATATTTTCATCAAATTTAACATCTCTTCTAATGATTATATCATGAGAATGTGGTTGAGGAAGTCTATAACCTTTTACATCTTTAGAATATCCAACAAATATGCACCTTTCACTTTTAGGCTGCAATGCTTTCCATTTTTCATCCGGAATGTGAGCCCATGCTTCACAACCAAACACACGAAAATGACTTACATCTGGTTTAATTTTACTCCATGCTTCTTCCGGTGTTATACCCTATAAAACTTTAGTGGGTGTGCAATTAACTATGTAATTTGCACAATTTATGGCCTCAGCCCAATATTGAAGACTTAGTCCCTTAGATTGGATCATACAATTAGCCATTTCTTTTAAAGTGTGGTTCTTTCATTCAGCTACACCATTTTGTTGTGGTGTATATGGAACAATGTGTTGTTGTTGGATTCCTTGTTTAGTGTAGAAATTAGTGAACTTTTTATTAACATATTCTCCTCCATTGTCAGATATTAACTTAATAATTTGATGACCAAATTGTTTTTCAACAAGAGCCTTGTAGGCCAAGAACATGTTAAATACTTCGCTCTTAAGTTTTAGGAAGTAAACCCAAGTGCGTCTAGAGTACTCATCAATGAAAGTTAAGAAATATTTGAAACCAAAAAAGGAGGCAAATGGAAGAGGGCCACACAAGTCACTATGCACAAGCTCCAAGGGAACTGAGACGTGCCAAGAGGCACGCTTGTCAAAACTGTCCCGATGATGTTTTCCGAGTACACAACCGGAAAAAACACCATCCTTGCAAGATACCAGCGGAAGACCAGTCACCATATTGTCTTTACATAGTTGTTGCAATGAGCGATAATTTAAGTGACCAAATTGTTCATGCCAAAGTTTGCTCAAGTTATCACTATGAGCAACAAAAACTGAAGGAAAAGGTGATGATCCAAAGTTGTTAAATTTGTACAACCTAGTAATATCATCAACAGTTCCAGTAGCAAGGATATTTTGAGGATTATTAAAATCCTTGATTAGAACTTGGGGAGGTGTAAACGTCACAGTTTTACCTTCACCTGAATGAGTAATTTGATAGACTGATAACAAATTGCAGGAAATTTTTGGAACACATAGTACATCACTAAAATGACCATTTTCTACTGGAATTGTTTCAAATCCTACAACACTTAGAGATCTTTCATCACCAACAAATATTTGTTTGGTGTTACATTCATGCATAGTAGAAAAGATGGCTTTATCCTTAGCCATATGATAAGATGCTCCAGAATTAATGAGCCATTCAATTGAAGTAGAAGAAGAAGATGCAGTATAAGAGTAACCAGAAGCACAAAGTGCATGTCCATGAGAGGTAGATTCTGAAGACGAATCTAGGCTGATGTGGTGCTTCTTCATTGCTACTTCCAAGGCTGCCATCTTCTTAAAACACTTAGATTCATCATGATTATATTTCCCACAAAAATTGCAATGACGCTCAGTCTTCTTTCCTTTTTGCTTGGATCCTTTGTCATTTTTTAAAGAAGGAGCTGACTGAGAGGGTTTGGGACCCTTGTTGTTTTTCTTATTATTACAAAAAATCTGTTTCTTGGGAGGCTTGGACTTTTCTTTCTGTTGGGACAATAAGGCTTTCCCATATGTATCTGCATTGTTAATTATTCCAAGATGAATGAGCTTATCTTGCTCTCTAATTAAGGAATCTCAAAAAGATTCAAGGCTAGGCTCTTGATAGCTAGCTGCAGTCAAATATTCTTTCATGGAGTAGAATGTAGATACAAAAATAGAATAAGCAGGTCCAAGTTTTGAAAGAATATGATAAATACATTGTTTGTCTTCTTTCTTAATCTTGCATTCTGCACATAATAGTCTAAGAGTTTTATACTTAAATAAATAGTCTTGAATGCATGAAAAATCATTTGGATTCAAGGAAAGCAACTCATTCTCAAGTTGATGACCCTGAATTTCATTGTGTTTACCAAACACAGATTCCAACTTTTCCCAAGCGAGATTAGGTTCATCAATTCCAGATATGTGGAATCGCAAATCAGTAGAGATTGACATCCCAATCAATCCATGAGCTTCATCACATCTATTTGCCCATTTAATTTTCTTATCATCATCAGTGGGTTCTGTTCCTTTCCTTGGGGTTATCCTGAAAAGTCCCCTACTTCGTAGAACATCCTCCATACGAGATTTCCATGAGAAATAGTTAGAACTTGTAAGTATAATATCGCAAGGGGTGGCCATACTATAAAATAATGGCTGAAAGAATATAAACTAACTGTCTGTATGCAAAGAGCTCGAAAAAATATGTGGTTTTAAAAAAACCGGCACTTAAAACTGATTCTGGATAATGAAGTTATGCTTGATCAAAGAAAATGTTGAAGATGTCCCCAATACTGACGTGGCAGATATTAACTTGACCAACTAAAAAAAGAAGCCCCATCTTCCCAAGATCAACCTTTGACAATCACTTTTACAATAAATTTGCTTTGAAGTGAATCACTTTTGTAGAATAAGTGATGTTCACCTTTACAATAATGTGACTTTTAAATAGTGCGGCAATAAGTTAAAAGACTTAAGTGACTCACTTTTATTTTTTATTTTTTTATGTGAGATGCACTTTTACAATAAAATAACTTGAAAATAGAAATTGCATGCACTAAAAAGTAGCTTAATAAGACTTGAACTCAAGACCTATTAAGTAATAAAGCAACTTTGGACCAAGTGAGCTAAGTTTAAAAGGTAAGTAAAATAATGGAAAGAGGAAGGAGTTTTTTTTGTTTTTTTACTCTTCTCTCTCGTTCTCTGTGCTTGCTTTTTTTTCCTGCAAATCACAAAAAAAAAAAAAAAAAACAAAAAAACTTTTTCGACACAATGGGGTTAGATCTTGGTTAGCTTACCTGGAAGTCTACGTTTTCAAGTTTTCTCGTTGTTTCTGATTTTCCATGATCGCACAAAGTGCACGGCAAAGAGCATACGTAGCCGAGAAGACAAGAAAAAAAAAACTTTCCCTTACTGTTTCTGATTCGCTGCGATTGCGTAAGGTGCACGACAAAGAGCATACGCAGTTAGGGAAGGCAACAATCCGAGACTAAAACATAAAAGATCTAATAACAAACTGATAAAATATGAAAGATTAAAAAAAAACAAATCCATCACTGTAACATTATACGTTCATATTTGTCGGAATGGATGTTTCTAGAGTAAACAGAAACGGTTTTCGATGAAACGAAGATTGTTTCCAAATGGAAACAACTCTCTGGATCCAATGGAATAGCTCCCATAGGCCACAAATGTACAAAAAATCTAGAACCAGGAACCCTTTCAAATTTTCGGCAACACGGGTTCCAGATCTTGATCAAAACCGAATGTGGCTCTTCATAAAAGCTATGATACCATGTTCGGGTACACAGGGTACTCCCAAAAGATCAAACACCTTCAGCAACTGTTTCACACAAATAGATCACAGATCAACACACCGATGTTTGTCACGTGGTTAAAACCCTCGAGAGGGAAACAGTCCACGGCCCAGCCAAATAGCTACTTGGAGCAATTTATTATGCAAAAGAAAGAACGTTACATATGAGCTTCTCATAATCGATCAACTAACCAAGGACCCTCTATGCTCTTTAAATAGAGATCATAGACCAATCGGGTGTTAAGCCACAGATCAATGGTAGGTATGATCTAAGAGAAGTTGAATCGTCAGATCACTCTATGTCTAGAACATATCGTGACCGTCGAATTAGAATATTTACAAATGCATACTAATGCATACTAAAGAAACACATTTTTACCTAATGGATATATTACACAAGTTGATCTTAACTAACTCCTAAGTGTCTAAATATCCTAACAGAAACATCAAAGATCCAAAAAGGGAAATGTTCACAGTCAGAAGATTGAAAGGACATGCAACACTCTAGTGGGAGTTTGTGTAGCAAGAATCAATGAACAAAAATAAGGAGACAATGCAAACTTGGAGTAACATGGTCCTAAAGTTGTAAGAGAAATTTAAAGCATTGTCAAGGAAATAAAGTAATATTATGCAATCGTGTAAATAAAATCAGGAGCATACGACAACACAAAGAAGATGAAGCAAAATGTTCTAAGAATGAAGTTCATAATAAAGTAAATAATTTTATTTAGGAATTCATAGATGGGGTGTAGAAAGATGAATTTCCAGGATTACCATTGAAGAGAAAGATTACACATGAGATTAACTTGATTTTGGGGTACACGTTTTCTATATCAAGTTTCATAGAGAATGATCCCTCTTGAGATAATGCATTTGAATAAGCAAGAATTACACATGAGATTAACTTGATTTTGGGGTACACGTTTTCTATATCAAGTTTCATAGAGAATGATCCCTCTTGAGATAATGCATTTGAATAAGCAAGCAATCAAGTATTACATAAAGGTATTCCAAGAGAAAGTATAATACCATGAATAGTTACAACTATGATAATATCGAATAAATATGGAATGTGGTGAATGTGCATAGATGGTAGAGCATTGAATAAGCTTACAATCAAGTATACATTTCCATTGTTGAGAATGGGTGAATTATTGGATAACTTATGTGGTACAAAGAATTTATCAAATATAAACTTGAGAAGAAGCAACAAGAAATGAAGATTAGAGAACACGATGAGTGGAGAATTGCATTCAAGACCAAGGATGAATTGTATGAATGGTTGTTTGTTGGCATTTAGTACATTCATTCTATTGACCTCCATGCCATAACTAGCATTTTGGTAAGTTTCTAGTTTTATATATGGATGGCAAGCAAACAAGAACATCTGAGCATCCAATATTTGTAATTGAAAATTTGAATACAAAGTAGTTGCCATGAATTTGAAGAAATATGAGTTCATGAAGAATATTTTGGTGTATCTTAGATTTCTTGAATGGTGAATACATTTCATGGATTTAGAGAAATAGTTATTTTGGATTATCTTACATCATGAAACATGATTGAGGTAAGAAGTTGCCTTGTTATTTTGAATTTTGGAGAAAGTTCATCGCAGGGTTTTCCAGGACAAAAAAACCCTAAGTAAAATAACAAGGGTTAAACACAAATAAGAGACCCAATCAGACTCTTCCTTGTTTGATATAGTAAAACCTTCCAAATTATATGGCTTGACAACTTATTTAATGGTATTTAATTAGCTTAATGGGTTTTCCATTTTTGTCTTTTTCAAAACAAAATATAATCTAATCTAATAAAGCATTTAACTAAAAAAAAGTACATAAATAAGAGATAGCTCACAAACCTATTAATAAAGTAAGTTGTTGATCTATATTACAATGGCATAAATAGTTCCACTTCACTTTAATACAAATAATCACTCAATGTTTTAACTAATGGAAGAAACACTCTAAAACCAAGCATTAAACAAAGACTCTTAAATTGATAGAAATAAGTGCAAGAAACATCATTCATAAAAAAAAAAAATCTAAAAATAAAGAGATTTCTTACAAGCATTCAATGTTGATGTTAAGAATAAATGTCCACAATAATCATAAAAAATAAGTATCTCCACCAACAAAATTTCAAAAATTATCATAGAAAGAGTAGTCTTTACATGTGTATCTCCAAAACTCTAGCATTAAAAAACTCCAAACCACTTCTTTCCTTCCACTTAAATAACTTTTGAAAAACAATTACAATAACTAATTATTTAACTCCAACCTTACTCTTACTTAACTCGAGTCTTCATCTTGGTTACTCAAATCATGATTTTTTTATTTATCCCATTTGTCAAATAGATTTTGGCATAGTTCAAAGATGTGGAAAAATGTGTTTATACAATGGGGCCCCTAAAATTATTATTTCCTTTTTAAACCTCTCAGGTTAGTTCTCAATGTTAGGAAATGAAATATCTAAAAATGCAGCTTTATATGTTTCTACAATAATAAACTTTTCCAAGTGCTCTCTTTCAATACTTCTTGTTGCTTGAGATTCTTACCTAAGTTGAACAAGAGCATCTTCAAATTTCTTCATTAATTAGTTTGTTGAGTAAAAGTATTATGGGGTTCCAAATGAAGGAATATGGCATTGTATTATGGTATTTTCTATAGAATCCCCTACTTTCAGGAAATGAGCACAATTATCCTCAATATTTCTTTGAATTTATTTAACTAACCATTCCCATAAACTTATATTTGCCTCTATCTCCTTAATTTCCTTTTTATTTAACACTCTAATGTTATGTACTTCTTGTCATTTCTATTTTTGGATGTCTTTGATGAAAGCCAACTGATCGCAAGTCTTGCTCCGAATTTCTTTCCAATGTAAATTCTTCTTGTATAAAAGAGATATTTGCAAGGTGTGTTCCTATGACTTGAAAGATTTAGAATAAAAACATCTCTTGACATTTGTATTAGACTCAAACACTGGCATCACACTATCATTAATGAAAATATCAATTATTTTTCTGTGGTTTTAACTATTTCAACTTGTTATGGTAACCATTGATGTTTTTCTTTAACTTAATTTTATTATTTTCTTTCTTCTACACTCTATTGATAGTTTCTTATGTAAGTGTTAGCCCAAATTCTACCAGACCATTAAATGTTGTTTTCTTGACATCTATGACTTGTCCTTTAGTTATATAAACTATAAGCACTCCCAATTCAAGCTTTCTCTTCTTATGAGTTTGTTTGGCAATCATTTTTCTTTTGTTATATTCTAGCAATTCTAAATCTATAACTTCTATTGTTGCAACTAAACTTGTTTCATCAGAAATGACATTCCCAAGGATCCCAGAAGTAATTACCTCCTCCAACTCAATGTTTTTCCCTTTGTCCAAAATGTGTGTGCTTAATCCTTAAAAGGAGTTTATATGTTGTTGTTTGAGGAGTCTCATGTTTGAGTATCCACACGATCTTGTTGATTTAAACCCTCTTACATATTTTTATGTAGTGCTAATCTCTCAAATTGTAACTTTTTCTCCAATTATGGAAAAATGTTACTTTTTTCTTCTTCGCTTTGTTGTTTTTCATTTTTCTTGTACTTTCTTGTCATTTTTCCTTTTCTATTTTTCCTCAATTCATTTTGTTCTTGTCTTTTTCAACCTTTTCCTTATTTTCCCACCCTTGTTCCATTACCTTTTTATTTCATTATGTTCTTGATCAAACCTTTCTTTTTCTACATTTTCTTTATTTTCTTGCTCATGTTCCATTACCTTATTTCTATATTCGTCCTCTCGATGTATCTTTTGTTGAACTTATTTATATGCCTATGGATGTACCTCATTTTTTTCCCTTTTCTACTACAACCCTTTTTTGCTCTTTTGCATGTGATCTCGCCTTTTCAAAATCTTCTTGTTTCTGCTTATTTTCTTTTTGAATTTTCGTTATCTTCTCAACCTCCATTCTCTGTTTGATCCTAGCCGCTTTACTCCCAAGAATAAGTTATAAAAAATGAAAACATATTTATTTTTTAATCTACCTTTTACTTCATTCCATGAATCAATGTCCCGATAGATCAACTCATCCTCCCATCTTTCATGGGTATAATTTTGTAGCCAAGAAATACAATTACAATATTTTAGTATTAGACCATGTGGATCATGTTTCCCAAATTGGCCTTTAGGGAATCATAATTCCAACATCATATTACCTTCTTATTTTGCATCAT
The DNA here is from genome assembly GCA_001517045.1 of Pseudotsuga menziesii. NCBI lineage: Eukaryota > Viridiplantae > Streptophyta > Pinopsida > Pinales > Pinaceae > Pseudotsuga > Pseudotsuga menziesii. The sequence continues at coordinate 131,392 of LPNX011146655.1, forward strand.
TATAATTTGTAAGCCTATAATGCCCAATAGAAGATTTGTAGGGAATAAAAAGCTTCTACCTTGAATCCTTGGCAATAACAAATTGAAGCCTTGTAAGATAGTATCATATACAATTTTAGAGAGGGCTATCTTGTTTGGAATATAGATGGGAAAATATTAGGGGGTGCAACAACTCTATATATCCTTAAATAAGTAAATTTCTCTTGCAAATGCCAATCTCCAATGAATCTGAGTATTCCTTTTTCTTCATCAGAGATTCTTGGGCATTCTGCATGAGAAATTAATGTAAAGAGAGGGGCCAAAGAAGTTGTCATAGATAAAAGTATAAAAAAATTTGTACTTTGTTTCCCATAAATATTGACAACATACATATACAATAATTTTTGAGTTAGTCCACTAACATCCCATCCTTGGAAATTTATTATGTGCATAAACATTGTTTAACAAATATGAAGACATAGAAAAAAAGGGCTATCTAAAATGATTGATTATTTTATTTCTCTAAGGATTTATTCAAGGCATGTGATAAGATATTCCTCCCAGTAGAGTACAATTACCTTTGTAGCTACCTTGTGATCTATATGCATCCAATCATATTTAAAATGTGTGCAATTTTTCCATCCGTTAAGTCTGCACATGAGAACTATGACATAAATATAGGGTTCTTTGTGATTCATGATGTTATAAACATCAACACTTTTATGAAACAACCTCTTCTCTTCAATCCACCAATTTTCAAAATACGTTTATGATAATTTCATCATGGAAAGTGCTGACAAATTTTGTGCTCAGATTCTCTTCTAGTTTAGGGAAATCATAATATTTCTCCATGTTAGCAGCACTAAAAGAAGCTATGACATTTCTGACTCTATATTTAATAACCCTTTCGTTTGTATCATACTGATCAATAAGCCAACCAATTGATTTAAAAAATGGGAAAGAAAATACTTTAGCTGCTATGAATGCAAACACGCTCTTATGATTTTTTGGTAGATAGAGTCATCATAGTATATTCTATCGATATTATTCAAGGGTATAATGTCTGGTTAGTCCCAATATTTAAATTTCCTAAATATTTCACCCCATTTAGTAAGTTCTCACCTTTCATGATTGATATTTTAGTTTTTCCTAAGTTTAATTGCATACTATTACATAAAACCACTATTTTTTAATACTCATCTTATGTGAAAACCCTACTTAGTTATGGTATTAAATTTGACCTTGTGGGGATAATGAAAATACAACAATATGATCCTAAATAATTTTAAATGATTTCCAACTTCCATATGGATATATATTGACTCATGCCTTTCTTCTATACTTTGTTAGCTAATTGTTATAAGACCCTCCTAGTAGATATTTGGATTGCTTGATGAGTTTTTTTGTGAATGGGAACACAATGTTTGACCAAATTTTAAGAGACGACTATTGTAGTTGACTATTCCATGTCACAAGCTTAAAACAAGTATGAACGAAGCTTCTCTTAAATAGTTCACAAAGTCACACTTTAATACTGATATAAAATCTAATTTGTGTTGAGTGGGTTTACACTATTTTATATCATGAAAGGAATTTTTTTTATCCCACACAATGCACTTGGAACCCAACCAAAATAGCACTACAAGCTACAAACAATCACATAAACAATGCATACATGGACAACTCTAAAGAATTGGAATATATTGATTCAAAATTGATGTACATGCTTGATTTATGATATTTGGATAGGTCTGGAGATGAAAATCAACGAATGAAAGGTACAATAGTGTCCAAACTCCATGGTTTGACTAGATTGGCTAAGGATGATGATATTCAGCAGTAGATATTCCTTCAATACGCTTCTTGTAGCAGAATATGACTCCTAGGGATGATCACGACTTGGATTCCGGTGGCCTTCTTTCTTTTTTTAGTGGTGTCCTCTATGGGATATTCCCTAAATGTGGCATGTTCTCACACCCAACAGTGCACTCGCTTATTTTATTCACCTTCAGCATAAATACTTCTAAGATAAATGCACCCTCTCTTTTGGATTCAAGCTGCAATTGAGTTATATTCAACAGTGAACCCCACTTGATGCTACAACTAGGAATCCAAGTGTGTCCCTCTAGTGGCAGAAGTATACTGGAAACAAATGCATGTTTCCTTAATAGTCATCAATGTCTTATGCAAACTGAACACTTCTTCAAAACTGATTTGTATAATAAATCAAAACCATGGCATTGAATAACCTGTGAGAAATCTGAAGTGATTCCTCCATCAGTAAGAGATAGGGTAGATTGTTGCACTTTCGAAACTCTCCACCTCCTCCTAGGGTTTCATCCAAGAGAAGCTTATAATCTCAAGAGCTCTTAGTTTTAAAAACATTTCCCTTTTTATAATTTTACTCCCCCCTTCTTAGTGATGTTTCAACTTCCCTTAATGTTTCTCCATTTAAAATTTTATAAAGTGACATTATGGAGAAATCTCCCCTATTCCATTTTTTAATTTCAAATTAAGCAATTTATGACTTAAGTTTGATTTTTTGTTCACTTTATCATAAAGTCACTTTAGAAAAATAAATTACTAATATTGCCACTTTATAAAGTCCTTTTAGCCTATGTGACATTAATAATTAATTCATTCCCTTTTTCATCGACTATAGCCTACAAGAACTGGATAGGATAATGAGTCGTTCATGGTGACTATTTGAAAAGGGACATTACATCTTCACTATTTTAAAAAACATATTTTCTAAAAGTATAATGAATTCCAAAAATAAATAAAAGTAATAAAAGGATTCCTCTGTGTAATGAGAGGTGATTTTTACAACCGAGGTGTGTGAGATGTGTCACATCCGTAATGTTGACATGGTAGATGTCGACTCACATAAAATAAATATAATATAACGTCATAATTAAAATAAAAATGATTTATTGCATCAAGAGGCGTTCTATACAACCTAGCATGACGGAGATGTGTAATTCCTTATGTGCTCAACATGGAACTAAAACATGGTAGTTAAAAAGAATATTAAAAACAAAAACGAGAAAAATTCAATGTCAGACTTAAATAAAATATTTTGATCACTATCTTATGTAGAATATTCCAATATCAATTTTATGTTAAAAACCGATACATACACACACATAAGTAATTGAAAGTAAACAAATTTCTTGATGGTTAAAACACTTTTGTTGTTTTCCATAAACAAATTTTTGGGAGGATAACTTCATGCTGAAATCTCACACTAAATACACAATTATGTGAGTTGGAATAACTACTTTCAACTTGAGAGAATGAACACCTTAAACTTCACTAGCCTACATAGAGCACAAACACCATAATGATAGGAAAAAACTCTTGTTATCTATCTTATATTTTGTTATAAGATCACAAGGACTAACATGTGTTTGGTCGATAATGAAGAGATAAAGAGTTGAGAAATGTTTACACAAGGCATTATAGCTCATGCAAAGCTACTAAAATCCAATGTCTGTATTGTGGACGTATAAGTTGAAGATAAAACTAGCTTAGATCCATGTTAACACCGGACCTATCATACACCTAGAGGGATACAATCCCTTGAGGTGAAAACCTTTCCTTATGTTTTTGTACTTTAAGAAAGTTTTGCACCTAAAGAGATATGATCCCTCTCGATGCATTATAGATCCAAAGTTAAGATGGACCTTTGTTCATATATGAAATTTGGGAAACATTAAATATAACTAAAAAGTAGGTCCATATTAAATTCGACAATATTGTATTAGAGATATTATAACTTTCTTTCTTAAGTAAAATAAAACAATAAAAACCAACCCAAATTTTACTCGGGAAGTGAACTAGATAAATTAAGAATTTTACTTTAATTTTCATTTGGTAACCATATCATAATGTGTCTTTTATTAATAAGTGATCCAAGTGGATATCGATAGCCGCCCTCCTCTTATAATGACTTAACATGGTTCTCTAGATGTGCAATTTTCTTAGCATTTTCTAGGATTTTCTGGGATTTTTCGGCTCCTAAACTTTTAGGGTTGTTTTGAGGGCCTAAATAGTGTATTTTGTCCCAACAACATATCCACTGCAATTGTTTCTCTTCATAATAATATAATGGTCGTCAATTGTGCTTCTTAGTTAGATATTTCCAACCGGTTACTATACGCACCAAACAAAGCTCGTATGTGAAAGTTACGCTTATAGGAAATTGATGTGAAAGTTACGCCTAAAAATACTTTCCTATTGGGGGTCTGACAGATATCAAGCCAAAAAATGGTAACTTCACTTGGAATAACAAAAGGATAGGACTGGGACACATTGCAGCTAAGCTTGACAGGGTGCTGGTTAGCCCTCACCTTCTAAAGAATCTGGCTATTCTAGAATCAAAGCTGCTATGCTCGGTTGTCTCGGATCATAAACCAATTTGATTCTTTCTATATGCTGTGGGGAAGTTGAGACCTCTCCCATTTCGCTATCGAAAGGTGTCACTGACATCATCTATAATGCCTGGAGTTGTTTTATTTCAGGATCCCCGGCCTACATATGGGAGCAAAATTTAAAGCATGTTAAAGTTTCCCTCAAGCAATGGGTGTCGAAGCATTACCAGGAGCCCAAGATCAGAAATCTAGATCTAATCAAGCAGATGGAAACATTGTAAGGAAACATGGAGCAAAGAGAATTCACCAAGGAATTAATGATCCAGGAAATAGAGCTTGAAAAAGTATTGCAAACCACTCTCAGGCAGGAGGAGGAAAGTTTGAGGTTGCACTCTAGGAACCTATGGTTAATCAGCAGAGATCATAATACAATTTTTTTCCAAAATCAGTGCAAGGAAAGGCAACGTAGGAACACCATAAGGGAGCTCAAAAAGGATGACAGAACATCTACCATTGATCAGGTCGAGATCATCAATGAGGTAAGGAGTTTTTTTGAAAATCTGTATAATAATGAAGAGGAAGTCTCCCAAGAGGATATGGCTGAAATGGTCAAAGACATTCCCGATCTCGTTAAGCCTGAGGATTTACAAGTCTTAGAAGCTCCCATTTCTGAAGAAGAGATTAAGAAAGCCATATGGTCCCTCCATCCAGACAAAGCCCCCGAGCCTGATGGCTTTCCAATCCTTTTTTATAGAATGTGTTGGCATTTCATTAAAAAGATCTTATTTGTCTCATTTCATGGATGTCCAAAGGAAGGGTTGGAGGGGCAACCAACTCCACCTTCCTAGCCTTAATCCCCGAGGATCCCAATCCCACCATTATTAAACGTTTCATGCCTATCTCTCTCTGCAATGCTTCATACAAAATATTCTCCAAAGTCATATCTCTCAGGATGAAAACTACTACCACCTCCTTAATCTCACCAAACCAAGGAGTCTTCATAGCCGGTCGTCACATAAGTGATAACACACTGCTATTCCAAGAAGTAATTCACTCCAATATGAAAAGAGGGAGTCCAAAATGGCCATCAAACTTGATTTGGCCAATGCTTTTGATAGACTAATACATGATTTTATCTTCCTGGTTTTGGAAAAGTTTGGTTTCCCTCCTATCTTTGTCAAACAAATACAAACCTGCATAATCTCCCCCTGGATATCTCCCCTAATTAACGAAAGACCCTCTGATTTCTTCAAATCCGAAAGAGGGATCATGCAGGGTTGCCCTCTATCCCCATTTGTTTACATTTTAGTGGCATATTCTATGAGCAGAAGACTCAACAGACTGCTTGAGGAGGGAATGATTCCAGGACTCTCTTTCAAAACACAGATTCAACCCATTAATCATGCACTCTTCTCTAATGATTCCATCTTGCTGGGGAGGGCATCCACTCAGATAGCTAGGAGTTTCTAGCAGTCTCTCAATATTTTCCTTCTTTCCTTGGGCAGCAAGGTGAATCTGGATAAATGCTAAATTTACGGGTGGCACAACAATGTCAACACCCTCAGAGATATCTCCCAATTCCTCAACATTAAATTCAATCTCGATTGGACACATTTCAACTACCTGGGTATACCAATCAAAAAAAATATTTCTCATCGGCCATGTGGAGACCAGTAATACAAAAAATAAAAAACAAGATTCTCTTTCTTGGTATGCGTTGGCTCAATATTGCAGGGAAAATCACTCTCATTCAGTCAATTATGTCTGCCTACCCCATTTATATCAGCTCAATGATACTTGCCCCCAAGATGATCACAAATAACATAAGTATGGAAATAAGAAAGTTCTTCTGGCAGGGAGGCAAAGTTCAATCCAAAAAATTCCATCTCGTTAAATGGGATGTGGTTAAGGCCCCAAAGTTAAATGGGGGATTGGGCATTATAAATCCGGAGCAGATGAATAAAGCGCTAGGAGCTAAGTTGGTATGGAGAATGGTTTCTGGAAGTAGGGATTGGTGGAAAGAGGTCATTAGAAAAAAATATATAAGGAATCCACGTTCCATGGTTCTTTGTCATCTTTGGGATGGGCAAGGCACATCAATCTGGCAGCTCTGTAAATCTTCTTTGAAGTTAATTCAATCCGAATTCTATTGGATTCACGGTAATGGTAAGAACATCAAGGTTTGGGGCGATAGAGTTCTCGGTAACCCCACTATATCTTGTCTCCCCCACACGGAGGACCTCTCCAATTGGGCAATCGGTAATGGTTTAGTTACACTATATGATCTCTCCACCTAGGATAGGAAAGGAAAATGGACTAGTTGGAAGTTGCTGCAACCACCCGATCATCTGAAACATGCTCCTGATTTCTTGCTTCCCCTTCTCCGCAGTATGGCCCCCATTAGTAAAAGCTCAAAATATTCCATTGGGTGGGGCAGCAATGGCATTTATACAGTCAAAGAAGGATATAAACTACTGCAAACAAATTTAGTCATCGCTTCAGCAAATATCTGGAAGAAGGTTTGGAACACAGATTGAATTCCAAAATTCAACTATTTTATATGGATGCTAATGCACAACAAACTTCTAACTACAGATAATCTCATCAAAAGAGGTATAGAAGGCCCCTCCATATGTGCCCTTTGTAATGTAGATTCAGAAACTACCACACACCTCTTTCTCCAATGCAAATTCACTCTTCATGTTTGGAGGGCCATCTTACATAAGGTATGTGTACTTTTCAAACCCCCAGAATCCCTTGAACAACTTCTAACAGTCTGGAACATACTTTTTCCAGGAATTCCTAGGAAAAATCCCATTCTAAAGAGGTTGTGGAATGCCATTCCTAAGAACATATGTTGGCAGATTTGGTTGGAAAGGAATAGATTAATCTTCAAGGGAGAGAAGGTTAACATAAATCAGATAGTTGCAAAGATAACTGGGATGACTACTGAAAAATTAGCAACAAGAGGATTGGGATTCCTAGATGCAGAGAATATCCCAGCACAAGTGTCCAAGTGGTGCAACATTTTCTTTCAGAGGAGCTCCCCTCAGTCCAAAAGCTACAATCGCAAGTAGCCATGGGAGATAAGAAAAAACTATGATGATATCTTGTGATGGATTAAAGAACAAAACTCCTACTCTTTATTCTTTGATGATACCTCAAAAGGAAATCCAGGGAAGGCAGGTGCAAGGGGTTTTATTCTGAATCCAACATGACAAAACAATCAATTCCTTTGCCTGGGGACTAGGGAGCAAGACTAATAATGAGGCTGAGTGGTTGGCTCTCCTTCAAGGGTTGGAGATGATAGATGCAAGAACCATCACAAGGCTGCTTATCTTGGGGGATTCTTGCCAAGTGATCCTCAAAATGAAAACAAGCTATCCTTCGGGATCCATAAAATGTAGAAGGTTGCACAACATGATCTCTCAACTCCATCTCCCTGAGAGCATATACTTCTATCATATTCTATGAGAAAACAAGGCTAAAGCAGACATAATGGCAAATAAGGGGGCCTCTCTCTCGCAAGGTTCAATAATTTTAAATGATAATGAGACAAGCTTTAAACATATCCCCTAAGAACCAAAATGGGATTTCTTACAGCACACGAGGACATGGCGTGGTTTACTCTTCGGAATATATGCATAATGTTTATCATGTTCAACAATCTCCTAGCAGGTCATGCAGATCCTCATCAATTTGAAATAGTTTCATAATGTTTATGTATTTTTTACTACCTCTTAGCAGGCCCAACATATATTTGTTGGACGTGTGGGCTCTCTTTCTCAATCCATTTCTATCTGCTCCCTATCCTCGTTATCATTATGAACATAGGAGTCACCTCTCAGGTTCTCCCTTTGCTTGTGCAATGGCTCTAAATTGGGAGAATATTTTCTGTCGTCGGCACTATATAATATCATTGTCTAAACAGGAATGGGAGAACTCTTCCGGAGAGGAAAAGAATCTGCAGGAGCCAAAATTGTGTGGAGAGCATGAATGTCAGCCTAGCCATTGCGACGTCCATAATAGGCTAGTTTTCATGACTGAGTGGGATACTGGCTGTCCTGGAAATATAGGGGATTTCAACCAGCAGCATGAAGGAAGACAGAGACTCTGCAGAAACCTTCATCCAATTGGGGTTGGTAATGAGCAAGGTAATATGAATTCGACCTGGAGAACTATTAGAGGAGTACATGACCGTAGGTAGGAATAATTTAAAATTTTATTGCATTTGAATCAAGGAAAACATGTCTAAGAAAAACCAGCACAAGCAGTTCAAAGAATGGAGAAAGACACATTCACCTAGTTGGTGGGGGGTTTTCCAGGAAAACTAAATCAAACCGGTTTAGATCATGTTTTTCTGCATAACCCTGAATAAGTAGTTTATCAGAGTCTATTCTACTTTTGTAAAATTAAAGAATAGGAACCACTCCAGCTGCTTTAGATGGCCTTACATTTTGCCTTGTTTTATTTCACTTATGTCTCTTTTGCTAGAATGCTCCTTCGGTCAACCTTTGTTTTGAATGGTTGTGCACATCCCATTTAATATATATTTTTCATAGTTTCTATTAAAAAAAAAACTTTTTGGCATTATTTTTAGATAAAATACTTTTTGGCACTTTTCCTCCTAGGGTTAGGGTTTTGGACCTTTAGGGTTATTTCTTTATGTTAAAAGGTCATCTCTTCAGCCTCTTGTATTAGCTTGTGTGAATGAGTGTAGATACCATCTATCTCCCTTCAAAGGTAAGATACCATCATTCTAGCGAGTGTATGCTCTACAAGATTCTACTATTTTATTCATTAATATAAATTAGATTTTCACTGTATTGCTCGCTCTATGTTATACTTCTATGTGTGTTTCATTTAATTCCCTATACAACCCAGGTCAAGAAGCTTGCCAAACATAAGAGAAAAACAATTAGTGGTCAATATTCTTCTTCAAATCCTATTGTTTGTATCGTTTACCCATAAGTCCAGTGTTTGATTATGGATGGAAATAAAATTCTTCACTTTAATCATGACAAGACATAAGGATTAGACAAATAAATTTAATATGCACTCTTTATAATGTTGTTATTAGATGGAACTTGATTCTATTATTAATTTATAAACAATGACCTAGAGCTTAAAAGTATACATTTTATCATCCCGTCCTTCACTCTATGGTAGACTTGACTAATTTTTTTTTTAAGTTTTGGTCAAATTCACGAGCTTCCCTTAATATAGAGCAAGCAAATTATGAAATATAGGTATGTATGATTTTCATCACATTTTTTATATTTAAGGAATTTCATGTAGTACATATTCACATAAGCTAATTAGGAGCATCTACATCCATGTGTCTAGTTTGTGATGTTAATAAATCAAATTAAAAATAAAAGTGAAATTAAAAAATAATTTACATTAATAAAAAAACTAATCACTATACTAAAATAAACTAACATATATCAATCTTAACTTTGGATCTACCAAGTGCCAAGAGTGATCAAATCCATGGAGATGCAAACTTATGTTAAAATGCAAAATAACTATAAACAAATACAGGAATATTAAATTTTTATTAAAAATTCACAAAATATTTATAATAAAAAAACTAAAACTATTGCATTATTTTTTTATGACTTTTTATGTGGTAATTGATTTTGATTTTTTAACGATAATACTAAAAATTACTTAAATTATATATACATTTTTTTATGACTTATTATGTGGTAATTGATTTTGATTTTTTTACGATAATACTAAAAATTACTTTTTGGTGACCTTACACAAGGAGTGCCTTAATAGTACACTCATCCACCATCTATTCTATGCCCCATGGGAAATTATATAATGATTAAAATTCATTATAATAACACAATTTATACCAAGAAATCGAATACTCAAATTAATTTAACTGTTTAAAAAAATAGAGAGTTTTATTTATTCATTTAAGAATAACTTAGTTTGAGCATGAGAAATTTCAATCTTAACTTACTAACCCCCTTGTCTCATATTGCACAACCTATTCTCCACTTACACCTAACTTCCTTAACCCAAATAAACTAACCCAATAACCCTCAATGCCTCCTACCCCACTAATCAATAACCCATAACCAATTCATGCATTAACCAACTAAATGACTAACCATCTAACCCACCAATCATTAACTCATCAAACTATTAAAACACTAACCACTAAACCTAACACGGCGACCTACCAACCTAGTAAAGCATTAAACTCTAAACCACTAAGACGATAGCATAATAAATTTTATCCACCAACCTTTAATCAACTCATCCACTCACCTATAACTATAATCAATTAACCAACTAATTGTTAACACATTTCAAACCCAATAATCATTGAACTCTATCCCATTAATCATTGAAGCCTAATTGATAAACCAACTAGCAATTTAGTCCACCAACACAATTAACCATAATATAATATTCAGTAACACACTAAAGCCTAACCATGGCAGGAATCCCTAACTTTCAAATTTTCAATATAGAAAAAATGATTATAAACTAGAATAGATTAAAAAGTAATGAAGATTAAAATGAAACATGTTCAAATAAAACAAGGTATTTCCATATAGGTTGAGCATCTTATGTAACTGCTCACACAAACAAATCACAGATCAATTGCATTAGACCAAGTTGCTCTTAACTAACTCCCAAGTGAATAAATATCCTAACATCCCCCCTTAAAAACAACTTAGGATAGGATTGAAGGATTTACAAAGGGAACACAATAGGAGAAGGAATGAGGCATTAGAGCATATCCCCCTTTAATTACAACTTCATGAACTCCTAAAATAGATCAAAGTTTGGAAAACATTGCTTCTATAAGATACTTAGTGAGAATGTTAGCAAATTGATCATTCATAGGGAAAAAGAGCAGTTCCATAGTATGATGTTGAATAACATTCTAATGAAGTGCATGTGTAGCTCAATATGTTTGCTAAGCTAATGTTGAATTGAATCTTTGGTGATCTTGATGGTACTTTAATGTTCCTTTTCGAGTGATCACCCAAGGCAGACGACTTATTATCCTATTTTATTCATGTAGGCTATAGTTGATGAAGAAAAGGGAATTAATTAATTATTTAATGTCATTTGGGTGAAAAAGAAACATTAATAGTGATGTTGTGCTATCAATTAAAAACGAGACTTTATAAAAGTCACTTTTATCAATTAAAAGCAAAAAGGGTATTAATAGTGGAAAAAGGTGAAATTGGGAATAAAAGGGCAAAAAAACCTATTCTCTCAATCATTACTGGATTATTTTCCAAAAAGAGAATTTGATAGCTCTTGTGGCTTTGGATATTGGGATGGAAACCCTAAGAGAAATTGGTTTCGTTGGTGAAAATATCCACCCTAGTTGACTGTGAGAGGAAATATCACTTTGATTTTTCCATTGTACTTCATTGTCATAGAAGGGGTCCAAGCTTTACTCATAGATTTGCTGAGATTAATAGTTTTCAAGGAATTTTGGTGAGGCATACTTGCTCAAGGTGGGCACATTTCTAGTTATATCAATTCCACATTCATATCCACCATTAAATATATAGTGGGGGTTCATGTTTGAGTTGTGTAAAACGATCCAAGAGGACACACTATCTTTTCTCTTGGCTTCCTGTGGTTGAGGGGAAGGCATGGTCCTTAGTAGGGTCATTCTATCCACGTGAAGGGCACATTCCTTACTTGGAGAAGGGGCACACTTATCGAAATAAGAGGTCACTATTTTTCATGACTATCTATTTCTTAAGAGGGGCTATAATTTGTTGTTGAGTGTTATCTATGGAACCTATCACTTGTCTATACCACCACTCATTCAAGTTGTGCTGTTTGAAGGGATGTTCACTAACAAGAAGGGAATTACCAGCCAAAGAATACCTACATGTCAGAGTTAAACTCACATTTATATCTAATCTTTGCTTAGTATAATTGTTGTTACAGCACTTGTACTCTCATTGTTAAGTGAATATGAAATTCTTGAAGTGTCTCCATTTTAAGTTAAGGAAAAATACTATATACATTCTATTCAATGTTCATTATAGTGGGTCATATTATTGAGATTTAAAATTTGCAAAACAATTAAATAATTGCACCAAAAGAACATATATTCATTAAACCAAGTATGTCAAAAACATCTTGGGAATCCAACAGTGGTTTCATGACATTCTTTCTAAACTGTTTGACAAGGTTCACAACCAAAAAGGTATTATAATACAACAACATACATCATAAAAATCATTTCAATAGTGAAGGGGATGCTACAGTGGTATCATAGTTGGTTCTTCTACCAACCTGCGAGTTGCATGCCTTTTTATGAATCAGGAGGATTGTATATATATCACTTAATGGAGAAGGAGGCAGAGAGGGGATGAAAATGTATTTCAAGCAGAATCAGAGGAAGAGAATCAACTAGGATCAAAATCATAGGAAGATATGGAGTATAGGAATCGACCACCTGAGGGAAGGAATATGAGCATTTTGAATGATTTGGATATGGGGTAATAACAATTCAGCCAACGCAAGGCTCAATTTATCACCGAGACTCAAGCAAACCAAAACCATGATGACAAAAATGGCTTAGGAGGAACTAATGCACACAATGGGAATCATGCAGAAGGGAGAAACACTCAGGTTTCCATATAGAACAACACTTGGACAACCAATAGAGTGACTCCTAGACCTCTTTTACCTCAGTTATTAGTGGATAAACTAGAGGGAAATCAGGGGAAACCCAAACAAGCTGATATTTTTAATGATTATTTGAGGGAGTATCAAACTCTTGGTGTAGAGTTTCATGCAACAACGTCATTACATGAATTATGCATCATCAAGTTTAAAAATATACCAAGGGACTTCATCAAGGGCCAACAAAATTTGGATCTTCAGTGAAAGGTTGGTAAACTGACTATTCTTTCCTTTGATGGCTCTTACAAATGCACTGTCAGAGCTTAGGTGCAGCCACATATTTCAAACTCAACTCCATGAGGGAGACAAAGGCCATTAAATTTTCTACACTACATTTGCATGGATAATCTCATGAGAGGTGGTACCATGGGGTAGTCACATTGAAGCATTCTAGCATTACCTCATACATAGACTTCACATGGAATCTAATTAATAGATTTGATAAGAAAGACCAAAAGTTACATTTTAGAGAGTTGGCACAACTAAAGCATACATGTATGGTAGATGCTTACATTTCAGAGTTTTATAGGATTGCAACCATGGTGACAGATGTGTCGGTGCACATGTTAGTTACAATGTTCATTGAAGGGTAATCGAAGCCACTGCATGGTAAGTTAAGGCCTTCAAACCAGATTCTCTACAAGATTCCATCAGTAGAGCACGAGACATGGAGGATGTATTACAAAAGAATAAATTTATTTCCAAATATTTCCCTCCTAAAAAAACAAAGACAATAAGCCCTTCCAAAAGGATTGGTCCAAGATAAACAAGTTGGATGAAGAGACTCGAAATGAACTGAGAAGGAAGAAGTTATGTTTCAACTATAAAGAGACTTGGGAACCTGGTCATAGGTGCATGGGTAAAGATAAGGTGCATTACATAGAGGTCCTCTAGAAAAATGATGAGGAAGTGGAGGCATGATAGGTTCAGGATGTTGAGCATAGCAGGGAGAATGTCAAGCAACCAACTAAAGAGATTAAGGGTGGAACTATTGCTCCTCTATTACGTGCTCCTAGGTTTCACACATTTAGGGTCATGGGAGTAGTATAAGGACAATGTTTCATGATTATGATCAATGGTGGGGTGACCCACAACTTATAGATTAATCTTTGGGGGCCAGGAGAGGCATTCCTATAGAGGAATTTGAGGGATTTAGTGTTGTGGTAGCTGGTGGACGCACTATGGAATGCATGCAGAAGGTTCCATGGTTGAATGTAACATTATGAAACTACAATATGAAAGATGCTTTATATGTGGTGGATACGGAAAAAACTAGTGCAGTCTTGGGTGTTGAATGGCTTAGTACTATGAGAACAATTTCACATAACTATCAAACAATGGAGATGATATTCAATACAACATATGGTAAGAGGGTAGTTTTGAGGGGCATGTCTAATCGTATTGCAAGGATTGTTTCAACCAAGAATATGGAAGCCTTATTTAGGTATGGGGATGTAGCATATGCAACATAGTGTCTTACTACAACTCATAAATACTCAAATAGCAGCCAGCCTGTAGACATTCATTCATTATCAAGCAAACATGATAATGTTTTTGGAGAGATCCCTTTAGGGAGACCTCCTAATAGGGGATTTGAGCACGCCATCGAGCTAGAGTAAGGGGATAATATTATGATTACTACTCCATATAGGAAACCAAAGAAGTTGAAAGACGAGATAGAGAATGCAATAAAGGAGTTACTAGAGATGGGGAATATCAGGCCCACGTCCATTGTGTTTGTTGCTTTAGTTATATTGGTAAAGAAGAAGGATAGAACCATGAGGATGTGTATTGATTATTGATCCTTGAATAAGAAAAAATTCAAAAAGAAGTATCGCATTCCCAGGATAGATCAGTTGTTGGATGAGTTACATGGGGAAATGTACTTTTTGAAGATTGATCTTCGATCGAGATATCACTAGATCAGGGTCAGGAAGCAAGATGTTCACAAGACTACATTCATGTGTCATTATGGGAACTATTAGTTTTTATTCATGCCATTTGTGTTGAACAATGCACCTGCCACTTTCTAGTCTTGCATGAACCATATCTTCAACCTATAGTTATGGAAGTTTTTGTTGGTGTTCTTTAATGACCTTCTTATATACATTAGGACATGGGAGGATCACTTGAGGTATTTTGATGAAATATTGAGAATAATAGGGGAGCAATAATTGTATGCCAAGGCTTCAAAGTGTGAATTCGATTTGACATATATTATATATTTGGTCCATGTGATCAGTGTCCATGGTGTACATGTAATTCAAGAGAATATCCATGCCATATTGGATTGGGCACCACCTAAGAACCTTATAGAGTTGTGTGGTTTTTATGGATTATACATATATTACAACACTTTTTAAGGGATTTTCATAGGTGGGGGTATTCTTAACTAATATCACAAAGAAAGGGGAATTTAGGTGTACAAAGGAAGCTCAGTGGGAATTTGACATGCTCAATGCGGCAATGAGCACTTGTCTAGTTTTGGAACTTCTTGATTTTACTCGACCCTTTTTGCTTGAGTGCGATGATTTGGGTGAGGGTAAAGGAGATTTTTTGATGCAGAACATACATTCTATAAAATTTGAGAGTTAAAATATTAGGGAGATAGAGAAACTATAATCCATCTATGACAAGGAGATGCTCTCTATTATGCATGCTTTGGTGAACTTCATCGATTATTTGTAGGTGGCAGATTTGTGGTTAGGACTAGCCACAATAGTTTGTAATATCTCTAGGAAAAGAAGGACATTAACAAGAGGTATCATAAGTGGGTCAACCATATACAAGCTTATGATTTTTACATTTAGTATGTGAAGGACAAGAAGAACATTGTTGTTGATGCCCTTTCCAGGAAAACGACAACATGCTCGCTTATGGAGGTTTCAACAAATTTGAAATCCCACCTTTTGGTGGAATATTCTAGGAACAAGTTTGATTGTGAGTTAATGGATGGTCACATTCATGATGACAGGTACAATGTGGTGGATTATGTAATATTATACAAATATAGGATATAATTAGTCCTGAAGTCCAAGCTTAAAGAGAATATTATGAGGGCATGCTTAATACACCATTGGTAGGGTATCCTGGATACTTAAAAACTTACAAGCATATTAGAGAGAGGTTCTCATGGAAGGGCCTCAAGGATGATGTGTTGTGACATGTGAGACGATGTATGACCTGTCACCAGAACAAATAAGAGCTTACTCGTATTCACGGCTCCATCCATTATGCCATACCAAACTCAAGGAACTTGCTTAAAGCCATAGCGAGTTTTCTTAAGGAAACAAACACGTCTAGACTCTTTCTTAACATAGCTAGGAGGATGTTCCATGTATATTTATTCTTGAAAATATCCATGCAAGAAAGTGGATTTGGAATCGATTTGATGGACCTCGCATTTATGTGAGGCGACAAGGGCTAGAATAAGGAAAGCAGAGTTCATTTTGGTTATGGAGAAAATGTTTCATTATAGTCAATTCCTTTAACTTGAGAAAATCCTTTGGCAATTAACTATGTCCTATGTCTTTCAACGCCTCCATCTTATGCATACTTAGTTCTACACACCTATTTGCATTTGACAAGTTCTCTTCCTTTTGGAAGAGATGCAAGATACCAAGTATCATTCACCATGAAGGAATGATATTCTCCATTCATTGCTGCATTCCAATATGGATGGTCAAAAGCTTATGCAAATGTTTTTTTATAATGATTCTCTGGAATTTGAGTGAAAATAGAAGAGGGTCATTGGAAGTATGAACATGTTTGACGTTGATCTATAGGATTACTGCATATATCATCATCTACTTATTGTGTTATACAAACCTATATAGGAAGCGATGGAGTTGGTGTAGGTTCATGCTGAATGAACCTAATTGGAGGAAGGTGAGCATGTAGAAGTTTACTTTCATCGTCATTGTCATCATATAAAGAATAAAATAGAATAGTACCATTAGCATAAAATTTGGGAATTGAAGATGACACAATCATCTAAGATTTCTCGTTGATCGAAGATGGCACAAATGTCGAAATGGGATCATAGGACAAGATATTTTCATTGAACTTAACATCTCTCCTAATAATAATTTCATTGGAATGAGGTTTAATAAGTATATAACCTTTTAAAATATCCAATAAAAATGCACTTCTAAATCTCAGTCTATAATGCTTTTCATTTTTCATCAATAATGTGAGCCCGTGGTTCATTGCTAAACACACAAACGTGGACTACTTATGGTTTAATTTTATTCCATGCTTCTTCGAGTGCTATATCCTTTAAATCCTTTACACGAGTATGATTAAATATTTAAATGGAACCATTAAGGGCTTCTGCCAAAAAATGAGGACATAATCCCTTAGAACGAATCATACAATTTACCATTTTCTTTAAGGTGTGATTCTCTCTTAGCAACACCATTTTTTTGTGGTGTATATGGAACAATTTGTTGCATCTGAATGCCTTGTGTAGTGCAATAATTTGTTGCATATGAATGCCTTATGTAGTGCAATAAATTGTATATTTATTGTTTACATATTCTCCTGCATGATTTGTTCTTAACTTTTGTATCTGATTTCTAGATTGTTTTTTTACAAGGGCCTTGTAGACTAAAAACACGTCAAAAAGATCACTCTTAATTTTTAAGAACTAAACCCAAGTGCTTCTAGAGAAGTCATCAATGAAAGCTAAGAAGTACTTGAAACCAAATAAATAAGAAGAAGGAACTGGACGACACAATCGCTATGGATAGGTTGGAAGGAGGCAAAGAAATGCCTGTCAAAATTGTCTTGATGTTTTTTGTGAATAACACATCTATGACAAACACTGTCTCTACAAGAAATGAGTGCAATACTAGTCACCATTATATGATTACATAGTTGTTATAATGATTGATAGTTTAGATGACCAAATCTCTCATGGAAAAGTTTTCTTAGGTCTTTTCTATGAGAAATAGAAAACTAATGGAAAAGGTGATGACCCAAAGTTGTCAATTTATACAACTTAATATATCATCAACAATTTCAATTGATAGGAAATGCTTAGGATCTTTTAAATCCTTAATTAAAAATTGGCGAGGTGTAAACTCCATAGTATTACCTTCACTAGAATAAGTGGTTTGATAGACGAACAAAATATTGTAGGAAAGACCTGAAACACATAATACATCTTTGAAATGATCATCATATAGTTGACCTATTCTGTAACCTACAACACTAAGAGATCTATCATCACAACAAATATGTGTTTGATGTTATATTCATTAAGAGAAAAACATGGTTTTATCCTTATCGATATGATAAGATGCTTCAAAACCAATGATCCATTCATTATAAGAAGAAGTAAATGATGCATTAAAGGAAAAAACAGAAGCAGAAAGTGCATGTCCCTGACAAGAAGAGTTAGAAGATAATTTAAGATTGATGTTGTGCTTCTTCATTATTTCTCCCAAGGATTCCATTTTATTGATAAACTTACATTCCTTGTGACCATCTCACCCACAAAAATTGCAATGTCACTTAGTCTTCTTACGGTTTAATTTAGTGCCTTTATCATAATCTGGTGTAGGAACTTGTTGAGGGGCTTGGGACCTTGGTTTTGTTTATAGTTGTGAGGTTGTTTCTTCTTTGGATGTTTGGATTTATCCTTCTGTTGTGCCACTAAGGCTTAGCTATATGTACCAAAAATGTTTATCACTCTAAAATGAAAGATCTTATCTTGCTCTATAACTAAAGAATTATAAATATCTTCAAGAGTCATTGCTTGGTAATAAGACCTTGGAGTTTCTCTAGTGGTGTGAAAATTAGATACAAAAATAGAATAAGGATTACCATGCTTAGTAAGAATAACATAAATACTTGGATATCCCACATAGATATCCTTCATTCTTCAACTAAGATTTTAAAGCTTTTGAATTTAGATAGATAGTATTCAATGCAAGAGAAATCACTTGGGTTTAAAGAAACCAATTGATTTTCAAGCTGGTGAGCTCGATTTTGATTGTGTTTACTAATAAAGTTTTTAAAATTTTCCAATCTACATCTGGTTGGTCAATTCCTTGAAGGTGAAGTTGTAAGTCATTAGAGATGGACACTGTAATTTATTTACATGCTTCACCATTTTTATTAGCATGTTTGGCTTTTGTTGAGAAATCAATGGGGTAAATTTTTTTTTCCAAGATTATCTAGTAAAAGTATTTTACTTTGTAGGGAATCCTCGATACAATATTTCCATGAGAAGTAGCTAGTACTGATAAGTAGAAGATCACTTGGACTATCCATATTACAATATGTAATATGGCCTTCAAAAATAGAAATTGATGGTCTAGGTGCAAAGGTCTCAAAAAATAGGCAGTTTAAAAATAATGGCACTAAAAATGGACCCTGAATGTCAAAATTAATCCTTTTTGAAGAAAAACATTAAATGAACCAAGGATCCAAGTGTTAGGTAGAGGTTAATCCACCTATGCAATAAATAACTATCTCCATTCACTAACGTTTCCCATAATCTCACTTTTACAGATAAATTACTTTTAAAAATAAGCGAACCACTTTTATAAAACAAGTGGGAAGCACTTTTACAATGAAGTTAGTTTATCCCCTATATTTGGTGGCAAGAATGATGGATGGGCCTCATAGGCCACCACGAAACGATCGTCCCATAGGATAAGTGGAGGGAAAAAGGATAATTCACGATGATGAGAAGGGGCATGTGGAAATGGTGGCATGTGTGGTATTCTAGATAGGAGCTATAAGATTGGGTCTTGGTACAATCCATTAACCTAACGGGATAAGAGGACTATGAACAATTACACTGAATTGAAGTTACCATGATGAATTCAAAATAATAATGATAGAGGTGCATGGGTGATTTGTAGAATTCTATGAAGAACCAAGACTAGATTACTCGCCATTATATTGATTTTACCAAGCATTTTATGGAGTTCATTGCATGTTGTAGGGATTCCAACACCTCCTTTATCATTTTTATTTTTGAAATTTGGCTCTTTGGCATAGGGAAAAAGACTTATAACTTATATTTGGATAAAGTATGGATCTAATATCTTTTCTTCGTATGTTATTTCATACCCATTTCCCTTACAATCATGATGAGTTGCACCAAAGCCAATACTAGAAAGGGGGGTAAAGGTAGTGTTAGTAAGGGTCTGTAGATCAGAGCCATGCGGTGAGTAGAGGAAGCAAAGGAGTTGTAATGGAAGTATCCCCATGGAAATTGGAAAAAACTATAGAAAGGGAATAATATTATATAAAAAAAGAGCATGAATAGATCCTCCTAGAGGTGATTGCAGAGGAAATGGATCCATGGGTATGAGATGCAACATCGACTTGGCCTTGGGAGACTAAGTACTACATTATGGTGGCTCTCTTCTGGAAAATGAAAGCAATTTTGATCCAATCCTTAAAGACCAATAATGAGGAACATAATGAACTTTTGTTGTAGTTGGACGAGGTTCAAGCACATGCCAAGAATCTATACATAAAGATGGATTTGATTCTCAAGGCCACTACAACTAATCCAAAGGTATCCCCTATTGCTATTTCTGATGATGATGCAAATAGTTATACTTGACATATGTTATGTTCCTTTTTTCATATTTCCCTTGTTATCCCCAAAAATTCCCAAACACGGGTAGAAAATATAAGTTTTTTAGTAGTATAGATTTGACTGTTAAGGTAGAAACTCAGTTTAAACTTAGAGAATAAACAATGACAATGTTTTCTCATGTGGTTGGTATGGTTTCCATAGTGTTAGGCCAACCACATTTTGATATGTATAGTTATTTTCTAAATTAATATAATCCTACCTATATTACAAAAAATGAAGTTACTTTACAAATTAGAGTTACACGACTTTTTTCGAGAAAGCAACTTAACAAAAATCACCTAAAGTCAAGACCCCTTACATAATAAAGTAGTTTCAACTAAGTGATTTAAACAAAATATAGAGTAATGTTATGAAGGATAATTGTTATTGTTATTGTTGTTGGAGAGTGTGCGTGTAGAGTGCCTACCAAAAAAACCTTATTTTTAGCCTACAAAAACCTTTTATACAACTACACATAAACAACAAAAACATTTTCCTATGGGGGGGAAGAGCAAGTGGTAAAGTCATGGTAAAGTTGAAATGTTGTAAATGGAAGGTCTCGTATTCAAATTTCCCCTGAACTTACCCATGCGCCATGGTTCAATCTCTGTGGATGCACTTAGGGGTATAGTGGTAGTGGGATTGGATTCCTAGACCTTGTGTCACGCGAGTACCAACCCCATCCCTAGTTGTCGATTCCCTTAGTAAAAACCAACAACAACAACCACAACAAATGAGAAATTGAAATCAGAGCTTTTCAAGTTTGTGTTCAAATCTTTCTTAGCTTCCCTAAAAAATGCTTATTTTCTCTCTATTTTTGGTTTACCAAATTCACACAAGGAGAACAATAAAGATAATAGGTAGTCACGAAAACCATTTCCATTATGTTTCTAATTTGTTTATTTCACACAGTTTGCATTGCAAAGAACATATGTAGACCGAAAAGAGAGAAAATTGGGAATAGAACAAAAAAAAAATTGAAATATGAAACAATGTGAGAGAGATTTATTTAAAAATATGTAAAATGTAAAAATGTACATATGGATCTAATAAAATGACCATATCTTGGGTAAACATAAACCATTTTCCATAATGAATTCCCAATTGCTATCATTGTTCTAAATGACATCGAACACCTCTCTCAGCCCATAAATGCTAGAAAATCAATAGCTAAAAATCCTTTGATACACGCACCTACACAAGTTCAAGATCTTGATCAATAACAAAATAGGTATTCATAAATGATTTGATACCATGTTCGAGTAAATCAAAATGTTTCCACATAGGTTGAACGAATTAAGCGACTACTCAGAAAATAGATCACATATTGATACAAAAATGTTTTGTGTGGTTAAAACTATCTAAGAGGGGAACGGTCCATGATCCCAACCAAACAACCACTTGATCCAATATATCAATGTAAAAGGAAAAATAATTTACATATGAGTTTCTCACAATCAATCATCAGCTAATGACCATCCATGATATTTAAATAGAGATAATGGACCAATTAGCTGGTAAGTCATGGATCAATGTGGCTGTTAAGATTGAAGAGAAAATGAAATGTCAGATCACTTTATGTCTTAAACATATTGTGACCAACATATTACATTAATACAAATGCATACTAATGCATATTAAAGAAACACACATTAACTAAGGACACCTTATACCAATTTGATCTTAAATAACTCCTAATTGTCTAATATCATAACAAAACAAATATTGAAGTAAAATAAAACAAAAAAGAAATAAAAAATAATAATAAGGAAAAAAAGGAAAAAAAGGCACCCACAAATATCCTTTGGCATTCCCTCGAGTTGTTGTTGGCTTGTGTAGGGTTTAATGGGGGTATCTTAAGATGTCCTTATGACCCAAGGTGGTCTTTAAATCACCAACTTATCCCATATCCGTGTCGAAACTACCACAGAGTGTCAAGGTGGGTATGATTTTTTCTATAAATTTTGGTTTTGTTAATACTCTTAAAAACATTTTGCATTAAAAATAGAAAATTATTCCTATATGCTAAAATGTGTATATATGTGAAAGACATGATGAAGAACAAGAAAATCAAGAAGTGGGGGAAAGGATAAAAGTTGAATCAATCTTGTTATATTCCTCAATAACCACATAGAATAATATAAACTCAACGCATAACCATGTACGTATTACCTAAGGTAAAGACTGTATCCCAAGTTTTAAACAAAGGTGGTAAATTAACTTTGGATTAAGATCCAAAGGATAACAATCCATCCCCCCACCACCAATTACAAGTTCATACAAGTGTACTAGCTAGGAAAAAAAGAGTATTGTAAAAGCTAATTAGATATCCAAGTTCTCAACCCGATATATATGTGTTCACATGGGGGAGGTGCTCTCCTCAACAATAGCTCTCCTCAACAATAGGGGTTCTCCCCAATGTGAAGTCCTAATTAGACCTCACAATGTTTAAATTACAAAACAATTTTGGATTATGACCCAACAATTGTTACTGGATTTTGTTTTTCATAAATTAGAATATCAATTTCTAACATGAGAATAGTATAAATCTTTAAAACATAGCCTTACAACAATTCTAGCATTATATGGATGTGAAACATTGGTATGTTATGGGTGATATGGAAGTTCCATACCCAAGATATTGTGGTAAGGGCCCTGGACCCAACCCTTACCTACCTATTGATCTATCTACATGAGTGGGTTAAAGAAATAAATCTACTCTAGTGATTGAAAATGCCAAGGAATATAATGGTCTAGATTTTTCTCTTTCTTTATGAGACAAGACGAGAAAATAAAGTCATTATTTATTTTTTCTATGTGAAATATATGTTCAGTATGCTCTATTTTTTTTCTAAGTAATAGTACTCTGGAAAACCCCTAGACACTTACCCGCATTTCGAGGATGATACCCAGGATAAACCTATATTTCATAGGGCACAAAGTGATTAAAAAAATATACTCATTATGACCTCAACATGTCACATAGGGTAATAGAGCCTAGGTGGGGAGAATAATACTCCATCCCACAACCATTCAAGCAAGACCCACTTGAATTCCTCTTTTTTTATTTATGCTCTACTTTCTTGTAAGACCTAGACAATGTCAAAAGGTTAGATCTGATAGAATTATCCCTCCCTCGTTGATTAGGCTTATCACATGTATCTCTTCTTGTTGGCTTGTTTGTGTGGTTATCACTTATGCATGCCTATTTTGTCTTCTGATACCTATTCTCAACTCTTAACTAAGAAATGACAGAAGTAATTCACGTTTTATATACCACACTAGAATTAAAGATACTCCAATTATTTTTTCCCAAAATGGCTTCTCCTTATCCATGTCTCATTAAAAGTTCACAAAAGGTCACCCAAGCAAAATCCCTTTCTCTTTTTTCAAGATTACATTTATATTTTCTCAAAATTAACTACCTCTTGGGATTTCGAGTTCCTCACCTGCTTTTTATGCCTATTCAACTCCCCATCTCAGTAATTTCCCTCATTTGTAACCCCTATTGTTGTAATTGAAATACAAAAAAGTAAGTTTAATTATGTACTAGTTCATGGCGAGGATCTCAAGGCCAAGACCCCACCAATGAACATAGTAGTATTAGATGGCATTATGATTTTACAATAGAACCATGCGTTAGTAAAAGCGTGGTGACACTAAATGTATGATGTAAATTGCAAATGCTAAATAATAAAACAATCCTAAGGATAAATGTGGAAGGAAACATGAATGATGGGGAAAACAATAGACACTAGAGGGAAAGGTTAATGGATAGGAATCCATGGGAACCTAACTAATGATGACGGGTCGTCGTCACACTAGAAGGAATGTGAACTCTTGGTGTTCACATATTTTCCTAAAAACCTATAGGTGTTAGCTTCTAAGTGTAGTGAAACAACTCATTGCTCAAAGGAAGTATTATTCGCTTGCGAGCAACTATCTCAACTCGGTCAAGGGATGCTAGATAGATAATTTTAAGGTTTCTAATGGATAGAACTAAGCTCTCCATTTCAAAGAACTATTCTATTATTTAATTGATAAAATATTGAGAATAAGGTGGAAGGGAATGGTATTAGTATCGTATCATATTAAGTACATAAAACTATTATAATTATATTGTAACTCTAGATTAAAAAATGGTGTACTTTATTATAAATTTTATAACAACAAATAAAAAAAATCATAAATGTACAAACTAAAAAGAGGGTAAGCTATAATATTATAAAAAACATTTTATTATAGAAATTGTTGGTCATCCTCGAAAAGATAAAGGGAATCACTTTTTTTATATAAAAAGAACCCTTTATTCTTGAAAACTTAAAAGAAAACAATTCATTATAGAATTGCTTCACAATTAAGAACACGGTAAAATATTTTTTAAAACCTCCTCTCTCTTTCTCCTTGAGTATTGATTCCCACCTATTTACATACATATATATATGTATGTATATATATCTATGTATATGTATGTATGTATGCATGTCTTCCAAATGAAAAATATCTATCATTCATAAAAGAATGATTATAAATTGTCTTAGTGGACTTACATTCATAACTTCGATAACATGAAGTACTAAATCTGCCTTGCTGAAGATAAGTCATTCAAAAAGAATGAACATAGAATGTCACCCTCAACTTACTTTATAAATCAAACAAAAAATGCACCTTTAGAAAGACAAGTGTCTTGTTGAAAGTTATTCCATATGTCAATCAAACATAGGCATGAAAAAGAGATTTAATTCGGGGAGTTTTGTACTTCCACTCTCAGTTCTCCAGGTGGAACAAGAAACACACATTTTTAAAGAAGATCAGCCTCTGTGTTAATCTCTCGATAAACATGGTTGAAGGAAATATAAGAGAAGAGTTCTATCTACTTCTATAATTGAGACAACAGAGACTATAAATGAGGTGCCTTGATCTGCAACCTATGATTTTACCAATCAATTACCATCTAGGAATCTTCAAAAAACTGAATATACAACACGTTGTGAAGCAACGCTGTGTGAAGTACTGGCCAGAGGAATTTCATCTCTGCCTTGATGTTTGTGCAATTCCCTGTACAATACATAATGCTTATCTTGGAGACTTCATTAAGATAGATGATTCCACCAGAACCTCCAAGTTGAGGGTTTCCTTGGATCACACCATCGAAATAATCCTAGGGAATGCTTTTATCAAAGAAAGGATGTTTCAGAACCCAAGGCTTTTTATGTTTTTCCTCTTGTTTGTGTTCCTTCGTCCACTGCATGATTAAGGCCAAAGTAAATTCAAAAGGAAATATCCTATCTTGAAAGATGAAAGAGTTCCTTGCCCACCAGAGACCATAAATAAAAAATGATGGAAAGGCACCATAATTGCATGCCAATGGGTTCTTCCACCAGTTATGGCAGCATTTCTCCACTGTCGATTCTAATGGAATTTCTGAGTTGCTCAATTTCTTATTTGTGTCGTTCCAAACTACAACTACATAAGAACAAGAGGTGAATAAGTGAGAAGCGGTTTCACAGAAAACTTGGCAAGAGGGACGCGACTTGGGCCAACCCATCCACGTTTAAGCAACTTATCCCATGTGAGCAGATTGTCGCTTAAGAAAATCCATAATAAAAAAATTATTTTAAAGTTCCACCAATATTCCATACTGAGGTCCACCACCATTTCTTTTCTCCCAAGAATAAGATGTTGGTAAAAGCTTCATACCCTAATTTAGCTATGAAATCTCCAGTAGTGTTATTCTTTGTCGATCCAAGATTATCTGAGGAATTTTCATCTAGAACGACAAAATTCAAGCGTAAATTGTTTACAAAACTTGCCCATTCAGAGGCTTCCTCTTCGACTAAACCCATATCTTGCGTTGTTTTCCAACTGCAGACTTGAAAGTCATCCGACTTTGCATCAACAAGCATAGAGATGTTGGACATTTTAAGCTTGAGTACTACATTGTCTGAAAGTCGATAACCCTCTCCTGTTTTGACCCAAGGATCACGGCCTATGAGCACTTGTCTTCCATTGCCAATTCTCCAAGCTATCCAATTTCCAATTAGAGGAAAGGAAAAGACGTAAGATATCCAACCTAGTGAACCTCCTTTATGAGATTTATCTCTACTTTTGAACCAGTCCAGAATAAAAGAGTTAGGGAAATACTTGGAGATTAGTTCTTTTCCCCATAGAGAATCTGAGTTTTGTGCTAGCCTCCAAAGGGATTTTGCTACTAAATCTTGGCAAAAAAGAAGAGGATTCTTTACCCCCATCTACCCAATTCTTTTAAATTTGCAATTGTGGTGTATATATATGTATATGTATATGTATATACTATATGTATATACATATATACATACACATACACATACATACATACATACATATATATTTATATTTATCTATTTATTTATTTTTCTTATTGATTGGTTGTTTGAAAACATAGAGTTCAGTCTGGTGTAATATGTAGAGCACGAGGGGTCTATCCAAGTGTTTGCTATGTGACTAAATGCTTTTTAGTTATTTTATTTCTTCATAGAAATGAGGGAGGATGTCTCCTCTTGTTAGAGAGCCCGATCCTCTTATTTATAGTGATAATATTTCAATATGAATATAGACGACTCCTCTAGTGAGAGATCTGAGTTCTCTTATTTATAATCATAATATTTTTTAGTGTGAAAATAGTTTTTCCCTCCTTAACATTTAATAGCATTGTTTCTTGATGAAACGACAATATGTTATTTCTATTTTCTTTCAATATTTTGGAGGTTAATAAGTTGCCTTTGGTTACTGTGGATTGAAAGAGGGGTGGTATTTGTTAAAATAGTTGACTTCCACTCTATGTTGATTGATTTATACTATTGATAAATGTATATTGTTTTAAATCATGCAGTTTGACACACATGCACACACACATCAAATGGTTGATATATATTGTTTGGCATATACACACACACACTTATTAAATGGTTGATATATTGTGTATATATATATATACTTATTACACAAAAAAGGATAAATATTTGTATAATTCTTGAAGGAGTCATCTCATATACCAACTCCTATCTAATATTATCCTACTCTTAGGAGGCGAGAGCTCTCATATGTAAATGACAATAGTCAATTAATAGTTGTAATTTGAAGGTTGCATTTATCGTTTGTGAAGTCAAGTTTTTCAATTATATAACCGAGTTCATTATTTACCCAAGGATGTGAACTTAGCTTTCATGTCACGTTAAAAAGTATTCTAGAGGGATTCATAGCGCCTTTATACTTTAGTGTATATCTTGTCTAGCTCGGGGTGGCCTCTCAATTGAAAGAATATAGGTTGGATAGAGTGCCTATGGTTGGGTGGAACATTGCAGTCACACACTCAGTCACAAGGTAAGGTTCAATATTTGTTTATATTTATTATTATTTGATTATGCTTAACCATATTCACTTATAGAGACATCATTTATCCATTATGTTAATTGTAGCCATGGATGAATCGATAATGAAGTTGTGATATCAGTGAATAATGATTATTTTACACTTGAGGAATGCTTCAATGTAAAAGAATATATCTATGCCATTCTATCATATTTGATTGTGTTATGTTTACCATTTATGATGCATAAATATTTAATTGTTATTTGATTGAATGTACATAAATGTAATTGGATATACCCCTAAATATACAAGGTACTTAATAATTGAGTTATAAACCTTTGTGGTCTTTGATTAATTTGATAACATTAGATGCATTTTATATTGGTAATGGTGACCGCTTAAATATTGTGTTAAGTTAGCAATGCCATGATTTATATCTTCCTTCGGTAGAGATAATATACATGAAGTTCATAATTCTAGAAAAGGTTATAGAATTTTAAGATTACTCTATAATGATGATAATCAGTTGGTTAGTTTGCATGTTTATTTTGTAGAGGAGAATCATGAGCCATAGCTTAACATTGATATATATGAAAGTTGTCATAAGTTGGTTAAACATAGTGAGAATACACAGGATGAAACCTTTAGTGAACCAAAGTCTCTGTGTTGTGCAGTTGTAAGTTAGTTGAATTGTTTAAATACCTCGAATACACTTAGAAATTCATAAGAAAGAAATCGTAGTTTATGTTATATATATAGTGTTCATATTCCTTATAATCAAGATCTTCAGACTTAGGAGGCATATTTTTATGTTATTTCCATGTGAATGAGGGTAAGTTTTCTATGCATAGATAGTCATGGTTTATGTTACGAGTGGTTGTGTTAGTGGTCGATAAATGATTTCTATTGTTACAGAAGAAAACCAATGTCTTTATTGCATAATTGTGAAATTATATGTTACAGTTAAGAAACTTTGAGGTTTCTACCTTGGGGATAACATCTTAACTAGAGAAAAATATATATACCGCTTACCTTGAATGGTTAATGAGGGTCTTGGGTATGTTACAAGTGGTACTAGAGTAGAGTTACAATGCTAAGGCCTAATGGACCCATGTGCTTGTTGGTAATTCATGTGTACAACAAACCATTGACAATTAGATGCATGAATTGTTTGCACAGTTGTTTACTTTGTTGGTATGCATATTCTTGATATGCTTGAACGAATGCATAATTGCATGGTTGGGTATTTGATTGATTGAAATGCACATGACTATGTTTTCATCTTTATTTTGTGTTGAATGCATGAAAACTGAACGTATTTATCATAAGAGTTTGTATGGTTTGAGGTATGCCCTTATGCATGATTAGAGGAATTCAATGCCTACCCCAATTTATTACTATACAATAGGATATAATTGGATAAATTTTGATGAAAATTTATCTTCTTATAAAAATTTAAAAAATATGTGGCATTGTTAAAATGATTATGAATTTATTATATACTAAGAAATGCATGGAAAGAGGGTATTCATGTCTTGATTAGGATGATATGCATGTAGACATGCTTGAATGATTGTTGTCCCTAAGGTATTTTGAATAAAATTTGAGTAAGCGTTTGGTGTGAATGGTGGCAGTGCGACAAAACGGTCAAAGGAAGAACAACCTGCAAAAGCCGAAAGGACCCCAACGTAGCGGTCAAGAAATAAGGAAAGAAGAATGGTTTATCATGTCAATTGAGGAAGTGGTTAGAGCTAGTTAGGGTTTAGGGTCCACTTTGTGATCTGCGGGGTTATGGAATTGGGTATATTTGTGTAATGGGACAGGTAGAATAAGGTTGATAAGATTTTGATGAAACAATGATGTATTGTTGTATTTCTATTGATAACGATCTTGTTGACGAGGGGTTATTTTGTAACTGAGAGAGTTCGATATGCATGCTGAGTACATAGATCTATAATGTATTGAGAGAGAGAGATGTATCTGTAGGCTCAGTACATAGATCCAAACTGAAATGCTTGATGTATCGAGATCTATGAATGCCAAGCATTTCCATGGATTTTCTCGTTTGGGTTTCTAGGTAAAAATGCCTAGTGTCTTATGAATGTTTATATGTGTCATCGTTATGTATAATTGTTATAATAATGATAAATGACAATAATGATAAGTTATTTTTAATCTAAGTATAATATTACTGCACAGTTGATGTATGCGATATGTTGTCTCTGTGGTTTAACTTATGTATGTCGAGGGCTTGTTAATGGGTTTAATGGTAGAACATACTTCCATCCCCTTCGCTACTGTAGAAACATGGTTCTTGCAATACCCATATGTACTTCGGGTGAGACTTCACATGCTTGCAAGTGATGTCGAAAGGGATAGTATATTGGGATGTGTTGGTATGTTATTGGTGAACTTGGGAATGTCCACATTTGAGCCAACAAATGGTTCCATTATCGAGATCAATATTTGTGACTAGAGGGGATGTGGATGTGGCATCCGACTAAGAAAGATATTCTGGCATGGGTAGAGATGAAGCAACAAGACAACAAATGGTTCCATTATTGAGATCGATATTTGTGACTAGAGGGGATGTGGATGTTACATCCGACTAAGAAAGAGATTCTGGCGTAGATAGAGAAGAAGCAACAAGAGTTTGTCAAAGAATAGAATAGGAATATGTGGATAATCTCTAAAGAATGGTTGCAAATATATGTTTTTATATATCTGCATGAAATTTTCTTCGGTGAGTTTCCTATTATATTAGCAAAGTGGTTATTGAGGTTAGCAGAGAAAAATAGATTCTTTTGGGGTGGTGATATAATGGTTTGGATTCCTGAGTTGAATTGAACCCTTAAAGGTATCAATAATAAGATTTCTCGTGTTGTTGATTACTAGATTGATAGTATATTTTTGGGTTACATTACTAAGTTTGATGTAGAAACTTTAAAGTCATATAGTGCCACTAAAAGAGAGTTTTTTAAAGGAATGCAAGGTATATATTTGAATTCCATGTACATGTGGATTAAGATGCTACTCTGTGAAAAAGGTGTTATGAGAATGAAATTTTAAGAGTAAGCAACTTCACACGTTGGGAATTGGGTGTTGGCGAGGAGAATGCTTGAGAGTATGTTGGGGAAGAGTGAGCTTAAAATGCTAAAAAGAGAAGAAAATGAGATAGATAATGAGTGTGGATTATTGCAAAGTGGAAGCATATTTTGGCATTATAAGAGGAGAAAGACTGCAAGAGGGAGAAACAATGTTTTTAGTTTGACTGAAGGATGTGACTACAATGTCCTACCATAGCTCATGGAAGAATCATACAATATAGAAGAAGAAAAGGAAGACTATCTTCTTAGATCATAAGGAGATCCAGTTGATTCTTATTAGACTAGGCACTGCGACATATCCATGACCTCGTGTGCAACTCTTGGAACTAATAACCCATTGCATTTTGTGGAAGAAAGTAATATCAATAGAAATAGTCATAATAGTGCAAGTGTTTGTCCTATAGCTCAAAGTCAATCGGTACCTCCGAGAAAGAAAACGGTAGGAGGTGATATGAAATTGCTAGTTTTTCATGGGAATGGGTCAGAAAATATAAATCAACATTGTTTTCTATGTGAAGTTGTGCGGAATGTTAAACAAGTCCATAATGACGATGTAAATAGAGCATAGTTGATCATGACCTTTCGGGATTGTGCTTTGAACTAGTTTATGAAGTCTTTTGTTATATCGGTAGGAGGGCAATATAAAACATTGGCAAAGATTAGAATTGCGTTGATAGATGAGTTTAAAAGGCCTAAGTATGAGTTACAGTGTATCACTGAGATAACATAGATTAAGAAATTGCTAAATGAATCAATGTGGGACTTTTACCATTGATTCAAAACTTTGATGGATTGAGTAAGTTTACAGATTCCTGATGCACAACATAAAGAGTGGTATATAGCTGCATTGTTACCAAATATAAGGTTACCATTGATGCAATGGAAGGTTGTGTCAAAGTTCAATGCTCTTGAAACTTTCATGAAGCTAGAGGAATCCCCAGTAGGAGAGACTAGTTTAGGATTGGTTAGATTCAGACGTAGTTAGCAAATTTGTCCCTTTAGGTCCAAGATATTAAGAAAGGAAAAGATAAGTGAGAGGAATTTTGGTGCATAAAGTGCAAGGCAGAAGGTCATCATAAGGATCAATGTCCATCATTTGAAGAGTATATAGCTACAGGGGCTCCTAATCCCTTAAATCATGGAGTTGGACCTTGGTGTGAGATATGTTGAACCAAAGGACATTGACAAGAAGAATGTTACTTGTTGAAACAATATATAAATAATCCTAAAAACTTATTTCGTAACTTTTGTAAGTCTGCAGGCCATGATGAATCAAATTTTCGAGCATATGACCTGTTGTTGGAACATATAGTTGATTCCTACATAATGAAAATAAAGGAGCAAGTTGAGGGGGATAATGCACAGTTCAATGTCCCAAGAAGAGGATACAATTAAGGAAGATGCGTATTTGGAAAAGGAAGAGGACAAATAATTTCTTATAATTGTGGACAACTGGGACACTTGCAAGAGATTATTAGAACCCCTTTTCAGCATGCACATATTGTAGGGCATTGGATAATGCTACGGAAGACTACCCGTAGTTGGTAACAAAAAGGTAGGAAAAGGGAATTCAGAATTAGAACCATAATGCTCAAAAGTTATCTATGGAGTAGAGAAAAGATCAACTTACTGTCACAGTAGCTACAGATGGGGGAGCTATGACAAGGGGGTGATATGACAACGCAAGGAAAGCAATAGGACATACACTAGTGTTCAAACTTAGAAAGTAAAAGGAGATTTATGTCGAACTCAAAAGAGTGATTACCATGATAAATGGAGAATCAATATCTGCAACCCTTCTAGTTTGAGATGCAGGTAATAGAGGGTTGATAATGGCAATGTCAATAAGATGATAGCGAGGATAAATATCTCATGGTTGAGGACAAACCTCACATGTATGAATCTGAAAATGAGATTAAGGGTGAACCATGAATTTAATATGATATTGTTAAGATAATAAACTTTCTCACATACTAAAACAAGAAGGAGGGGAGGCACTTTACCTAACAAATGGATAAAATAGAATAACATTTCTAACATAACATTCATAACAAATGAATTTAACTAACATATTTAAAGGCACACTAGGAGGTGTTGTAGGAGGAAAAATACTCAAGTCATTGAAAGGTTCAGTTGCATTCTATTGAGCACTTTATAGCCATGAAAAAAATGTCGCTGGAAATGTTGGAATGTGTGGTGTGGTTGTTATTTAATATAGAATCCATAGATCTAGTAAAAAATCTTTTTGACCAGTTTGTAGTTGAAGTTAAGATTTTGCTAACAATAAGAATATAAAAATAATGCTTCCCCTTAAGGTACTTATTGATGA
Source organism: Pseudotsuga menziesii (assembly GCA_001517045.1). NCBI lineage: Eukaryota > Viridiplantae > Streptophyta > Pinopsida > Pinales > Pinaceae > Pseudotsuga > Pseudotsuga menziesii. Next base: position 164,821 of record LPNX011146655.1, read on the forward strand.
AGGCTGAAATACATGATATAAATGTTTTTATGTATAAATGAGCAGGTCTAGATAAGAACTGGAGGTATTGACAAGAGAGGTTCTGATAAGACATAACCCTCATATGTTGAATGTGGTAATGAGTTCCATGCGACGTATAACATAAGGAGGCTTGTGCGAGGACTGGTGGTCCCAACAAGAGATCATCCTCATCTGTGTGTCAAAAGTGGTGGAACTTATGGGGGAAGTTGTAAATGTCTATGTGAACAATCTAAGAGTACTTTGAATAAGTACTATCATACACGAGGTATGTATTTGAATGTTGTTTAATGAAAACTTTATATTATTAAATTGAGTACATAGATCTATGGATCAACACACAACTCACAAGAATAGATCACACAATTTACTCTGTAATTGAAGAATGAAACAGTGCAAAATGGCTTGCAACTATGAATGCTTTCATTAATCAAAAGTAATTAGATAATAATTACAATGAAGTACAATGGATAAATAGCCACAAGAAATTCAAATCCATGTGAGGAAATTCAAATTGATTAGACTCTACTTGACTGAATGGTTAACTGACCTTGTCTAAATCATTATCGGAGGACTAAATAGTTAACTGACCTTGTCTAAATCATTATTGAAGTTCTAAATTACAACTCAAGTGTCTAATTCAGTGTTAACTAAGCCTAACTGACTGTGGTAGGTGAGGAATGTGCCTCTTCTGCATGCAGCCATCCAAACCTAGTGCTAACTAAATGTAGAGGACTAGAACTGAATGTAATTGACTCCTAACTGAGCTTGACTAGTCACCAACTCAACTCAACTCACCTTGGTTGGTACATGGGGTATTCACTTAGTGAAACCATGCCATAACACGTTCGTTCATGGCATATGAAACAATACCCCTATTTTCAAAAAATATTGGAAAATACCTCACAAAATCATTTTTTTAACCCCCTCCCAATATGCCTTCCCAATTTAAAAAAACCCCTATTTTCACTGTATATTGCATGCATCGATTTTTTCATTTACATTTTTTATACCCCTTTAGATTTCTACCTAGTATATTGACATGATACTCAACATTCATTCTTTTCCCTCACCATGCAAAATAATTATTCATAAGTGTGTAGGGTTCCTTAACAATGAACTAAGGCTACTCCCTCTATGGTCTTTCTCCTCTTTGTTCAATAAATGAACTTTATGACCCCCCCCACACAAAGATATGCACTCCTCTCCTTGATCTATGGGATATGAGACCTTCTCAAGAGACTAGCCACCCCTTGTTGAAATACCTAGCACATGATACTAATGGAAACAAGGAGAACAAGAGAAGAAAATAATAATCCTCCTCATTTATGATGATGCACTTTGACTGGACATGCATGGACCATGAAGACTATGAGTAACTGACCCATATTTGCCTCTCATTTTTCAGGTATAATCCACTACAGTCTTTGCCATAGGGTGTTCACTATTAGCCTGCATGATAGTATGTTAGTAGAAATTTTGAGTTCCTTACTTATTCTACAACAAAACCTTACTATTTAGTATTTTTCTTTGACCATAAGATTAATGGATTGCTTGAAAATTGAAATAGAATGCCATATCTAGCAGCTTAAAACATTTTAGGTATTATCTCCAGGATTTCCAAGGAATTTTGCCATCTAGTGATCCAAATACTTGGATGTTATATGTAAGCCTCTGAACAAAAGAAAAATATTTTGAAAGCAAGCTCAAATCATAGAACACAGAAAGCTGGAGTCTGAGAATAGTCAAGCGTTACCTCAACAGCAGTTGCCACACCACACAGCTTTTGCAGAGATATGCTTGTAAAGAGCTTGGTCCCTACTACCACAGGTCTTCCGATGGTAAGGGTACTAGTTTTGTCAAAAACAACGCACTTAACCTACATTAACATACATTCCAAATGACAACGTTATATGTAGTATTGGATAAGTTTATACACTATTTCATGTTAAAGTTAAAATTCTGTAGGGTTTTGTTAACTCTTAGAATCTCTCAGATTGTCGAATTCAAGGTCACAATATGTAACATGAAGTAGTATTGTCCACCTTTGGATGTCCTAGTAGGTTAGTTATGATGTCAGAAATATCATGTAATGATATTTACATGGAGGCCATTCTTCTTAAAGGAAGTGGATGTATGCTGACACAAAACTGTAGGTAGCCCCTATTGTGACTAGCTTGCTCCAAAATATTTAGTGGCCACAAATTCAACAATTTTGGAGAACACTAAGCTTGAAATTTTAAGGGCGAGGGGAAAAACAGAATGAACAAGCTCCTGAAGCTTTCTCCACAAAAATTGGAGCCATCAAAAAAGAGTTTACGAATGCAGCTAAAAGTAGGGTGTCTTCATTCCACTTTGGATTTGAAGTGAAAAAATTTATTTTGGTATTCTTCCAGAGTTCCTTACATGTTTAACATTAGAGCCCAAACTTTACAAAGTACATAGAAGCATAATAAACAAGAAAGGTTTACAATTCTTCCATATATCTCTGCTCCTAAAAGCCTAAGGGGTTAGCTCAACCAATTGTCACCAAAATTGTTGGCCATTTGGCTAGTTCTACTCTTGCAAGGGCCTGGTATGAATCCCCTTGGGTTAGGAACACTAGTCTACAGCAATGGATTTACTAGGGATACTATCCAAGAATGTGGGGAAGCATCCTTTGGGATTCCCCATGAGGGTTTTCCCTTGAAAAAAAATCTATGCTCTTGAATGTCAATAAGAAGTACCCCTTTCTAAGATAGCATTTTTGAAGGACAAGAACATCCTTGAAAATTACTAATGCACCATTTGGAAGCTAAATGTTGACTGCAAGATCAGCAAAATTACTTTTCTTCCAAAAACAATGGATATTGGTATCAATCAGTCAAACAAAAGCATTTCACATATTGTTTCCTTCTAGTGCCAAGTAAGATTTTGCTACACTAGTCTACACCAACAGATTTATTAAGGATACCATCCAAGAATGTGGGGAAGCATCCAAGGGTTTTCCCTAGAAAAAAATATCTATGAACATCAATAAGAAGTGCCCCCTTTCTAAGGTAGCACTTTTGAAGGACAAGAACATCCTTGAAAATTACTAATGGACCATTTGGAAGGTACATGTTGACTGCAAGATCAGTAACAATACTTTTCTTCCAAAAATAATGGATGTTAATCAATCAATCAAACAAAAGCATATCACATATTGTTTCCTCTATTGCCAAGTAAAATTTTGCTACAACATTTCTATTCAAGGGAAAAATATTCACAACCTTTTATGATAAGAAAAATGGCCTTTGAAGGAGAACAAAAGGTGGACATTGATCCTTTGTGATGGACAACTGCCTTAATGATCCAAACAAACAAGTAATATAATGTTCTCTAATAAGCTGAAATCAAATAACTTATGAGCACCTTCTAAAGCATTACCACCCTTGATCAACACACCCTGGGAAGCACCTTTCCCTGTGGCAACCATTACTGTAGTTGGAGTTGCAAGTCCCAAAGCACAGGGACAAGCAATGACAAGCACTGATATTCTAAACTGCAGCGCCAACTCAAATCCATCCATTGATGTTGGGATCCATGTTTCAGGAAAGATCCCAACTTCCTTAGAAATGAACCAACCAAGCCACGTTATACTAGCAGCTGCAACAACCTGAACGCCATTGTTATCATCATAAATCTAATTTTCCCTTATCAAATGTTAACTTTTCTTGGCATAATTTAAATTGCTTGTCACGATAATATACTTACCAAGGGAACAAAGAACCTGGAAATTCGGCCAGCAAGTTTCTGTACAGGTGCTCTGGCCATCTAGGCAGCCTCTACAAGCTATACAATTTGAGACAATGCAGTTTCTGAACCTACATGTGTGACTTTAACAAGCAAAAACCCATTCTCATTCATGGTTACACCTATGAACTTATCCCTGGACCTCTTTGCAATAGGCCTGGCCTCACCTATGATCATGCTCTCATTAACATGGCTCTGACCTTTTATCACAATCCCATCTGTCAGAACCTTAGTACCTGGAACAACCCTAATGATATCATTACGCTGGATAAGCTAACTGCTTATCTCCATCTCTGAGGTCACATTTCCATCATCATCTAAAGTTAGCAGCATTGCAGTATCAAGTGCAAGGTCCAAAAAAGGTGACAGGTTCATTAAAATTTAAGGTGACGATAAACGATACTACAGCAATGAAATTGAATGGTGTGTCACTATCTACAAAGTTGCATTTAGAAAAATCAAACAAGCTTAGACAAGTGTAAGTCTTATATTAGTTGTGTGACCATTCACATGAAATAGTATTACAGTGACATTCTTAAAAAAATGGATTCTCAACAATCCAAGCCTAAGTTTAATTCACTTATTTATTCAACAGAGTACGGAGATCACATACCTCAGAGATTGTGGAACAACCTAAAGAACAACCTACCTTGTCAGCTGAAACCTTGCAGTTTTGCTTCTAGTCACCCTAAAGCCTGATGATTACCTAGAAGGCTGATTCCTATCACCCAGTACTACCATGCCTAAGCTCCTTAGTAATCTAGTTTTTGTAACAGATGTCAAACAATGTGTTTAGCTAACAATGCCTAAAATGAAGAACATAACATTTTCAGGACATAAGGACTTTCTTGAAGAACTTAAATAAAGTTTTTAAGAGGACCCCCCCGCCACACACACAGCGAGCCATGCTGTTAATTTGAAAATAAAATTCAACTGAACATATTATTATCTAGACTCACATCATCTTCTTCATCCACTGTCATGTCATGCCCATGCCGTATATGACGATCAAGTAAACTTAACAGTCTTACAATAGTGTCCTCTGGGGCCAGATGTAAAGTATTCCTTGAATGTGCAGACGTGATTTCATTTGCAAGAAGTTTTATTTCAGAAAGAGGAAGCCATGCACCCTCCTCTTCACCTTCATCTTCTCCAAGAATTTCTGCTCTCTCAAGATAATCATCTAACATTTCACAGAAGCCTGCAACAGTGCCATCTGCAAATATAACATTGCATCCCATGATCCAAATGTTAACAAGTGGGCATGAAAACAAGGAAATTTTAATAAAACCATGTTTCATTATAGCAAACCTTGATGATCACGAACTTTCGACTTGCCCCTATCTACCACTTCTCCAATTGTGTCTTTTCTTATCATTCTGGACTTCTTGCAGACATGGGTGTTTACATGTTTTGAAATTCATAATCACTTTCAAAAATTTAGAAGTAAAACATCCTATTCATTACAAATTTTCTTGCCACAAAGAATTGTATAGCTAATTACTACAAGAATTATCACCTTCATTCCTTATCACTATATTTCACTATTTCTATTACTCTGTTAATTTAATTATATTTTATGCCATTTTACAAGTATTTGCAGGTGTTCATGTATTCCTCAAACACAAAAATATTTACCTACTATGATAAAGTCTAAAATATCCTTGACCTTGGCTAAGACTGATAAGAAAAGAAACATTACGAAAGAAGACTGGAATAATTTCAAAATGAAGCCAATGTAATGAACCATTAAATCTCCACTACGAAGCTCAAGTTGATCATGGTGAGCAAAAACCTGCATGATTTTCAATTACAACTAAAGGTTGTCTTCTTACATTTTTTGGACTTTCTCTAGATTCAACAGTAACATTAAACATGGGCATAAAAGTTTATACAAAAGATAATATTGATAAAATTACTGAAATGTACAATTCCTAATTGTAATAAAATTAGACATACAAAACAATCCAAAATCTGTTGGTCATAGAAGCAACTTCTTCAATATAGAAACATCTTAGACATCTTCCAACCTCATGCACCTCAGTCAACTGGTTGCATTATTTTAGACTGATGTCTTTTAATGACAAAGTCTGGAGAAAAATTGTAAACTGCAAACATGTAGTTTAGATCAAACATACCAAGGAGGTCCCCTCTTGAAGATTTGATGAAACCCCTTTTGAAATGTTATGTGATTGAATGCCCCCATGAGAATTTTCTTGAGAAGACCTTTTCTCATAAGACAAATTGCGCCAACCACGCTCTTTGACTGGCCCTGTGATGCTTGAACAACATTGTATTGAATAAGCAATAAACAGCTTGATAAAACAAAGACTGCTCCTACAATTATAGTTTAACCAGTCATAAGATAAGTGTTTGGGGCTAAACCATGGTCCATGTATAAGCTTAAACAACAAATATAGAAGAAACTAAAAAACATCTAAGAATTGACATTCGTCAATCAAGTAAAAAGCATCACCCAAAATTTTCTTTATATACCTCTAAAACAACGTACAGAAGCTATAACAGCTACGATCAAAGGTCGAAGAAATAATATTGATGTTCACAATGACAAAAATATGCCAAAGGTCACAACTTCTCTATTTGTAATATCTTACTGCAAATTTTACCCAGTGAACAATTTGTCTTCTTCCCTGTTGACCCACTCTTTATTTTCATGTAACAATTTCAACCAATAGGCCTATCTAATTTAGTATATGCATGTCAACTTGGACATTGTATCTGAATCCATTCATATTATAGAAACTATTACACCATTCTCCAAATTGCTACAAATACAAAAGTCAGCCTGATGTGTCCAACATTCAAATCTGAGACACTCATCGAATACAAGTGTAAAGGACCAGGCCTAAATCATTCCAACATCGAATAAAAGTGTACACACTCAGGATGATCGAAATCTAGATTCTCAAGTGTACAGGACAAGGCCTGAATCATTCCAACATATTTTAGTGTTTTTGACACTTCTATTGAGATATTTGAGCCTGAAGGTGAGTGTGCTACAAGAACATCATTTATCATATCTATTAATGCATTCATTTGGATTTTTGGAGTGCACATGCTAGAATGTCTACTGAATCATTGGATGATCCAAAAATGGAAGAAAAAAAGCTACAAAGCGTGACTGCACTAGTGCTGCCTTCTCCAAAGAAGCAATATGTTTCAAATTTAGCTTCAAGGAAAGTCAATTCAGTCAGCATACCTCCTATCAAGGTTTATGATGCACAAAAGGGTGAGGTTGAGCAATATGAATACAAGTCAAAGGGAATCAGGGTGAATAAATCTTGTGCGACTCCAACAAAGAAAAATAGCAGAGGCCTTAAGAAAGATCATGGGCAATCTAGCTCAGAGAAGTTTATCCAAGGGAAATTAGCTAGGCAGTTGTTTGTTCGCAAGCATGAGAAAGTTTCCCCTATAAAATATGGCACTGAACCTTCATCCTAAAAGGTTACAGGTTCATCAAAATTTAAGGTGAAGATAAACGATACTGCAGCAATGAAATTGGATGGTGTGTCACTATCTACAGAGTTTCATTTAGAAAAAGAAAACAAGATTAGACAAGTGTAAATCTTATATTAATTCATCACTTTCTATAATGATGGCTACCTTCAGACCTCTCTTTTCTCTGTATCTTATCAAGTGTAGCATAATCCTTAGCCCATGCATGAAAATAATCTATTGGATCACATGTAAAACTCAACCACATAACGTGAAAGCACGTACTTCACAAAATATGGCCAGACTCTGAAGGTATGCCAAAGACACAGCCTTATGGGACTGAAATCCAAGAATGAGGAAGGCATTGCTACAACAAATTTAGTTGGATGATGTTAAGCCCTAGTCTGCCATTTTTTCGAGAAGCTAGCATTTCCATGCAACCAACATGCATTTCCATCTATGGACAGAAAAATAATCTTGATAAATTTAACAACCAATTGTAAATGTTGAATATATTTTGTTTTCAAATTTTTTGATAAATTCATTTTCTTGATTAAACAAAATTAAGTTTATACAATGTTACAAAAGCAATGCTTGATATTGCAAACAACAAACAGAGCTATATCCTAGAGACAACAAAAGTGGAAGGGAGTAACACAGTATTCAACACAATGCTTAAGATGTCTAACTTGACAGGACATAAAAAATACATTAACATCATATTCCATCTAATATATTTCACTAAAAAATAGAATTCATATAAGACAAATGGAGAGAAATCCCAGCCTTTTGGTGCCTTCTTTGAACACTGCAGTCACGACTATGCAAAGTTGCCACATTTCCATGCTGGTCACAAAGTATCTGCACTTCTAGATGTCGACTCTGTAGAGGCAAAGTTATGTATGTTATTGATGTGTTATAGAAGCATTGATTGCTCATGAATAAATAAAAAAGTAGGCCCAGAGTAAACTTTTCCACCTCTTGTCTCATACAAGATTAGACATAACAATAGAGAAAAACCTATGCTTCACTCACTACAAAATCTCATAAATCAATAACCATTTCCACTTCAATAATGAATACCATTATAAGTGGTGTGTACACAACAACTGAAATGTCATCCAAGTTCCATTATCAACCATTCATTATTTCTTGAATTATTTTAGTACTTGAGATGCAACCTTCATGATAAATATCGATGAACCTGGAACCTCTCCCTGTACTTGCTTAAATAGGGCTCTGACTTCTTCATCATTATGAACCTACATAGAGAACATTGATTTTCCAAGACCTAATCAAATGCATTATCCAATTAAATCTAGCTAACATATATAAGATATTTATAAAGTAAGATGCTCTGTAATTACACTTTCTAGATTTTTTCCATAAAGCTATTAGAAAAAGGCTAGGCCATAGCATGGCTAAACACATGAGGAAATCAAATCTTCATAGCCCAAATGATGCAATTGTTATAAGTTAATGCCCATTTTATATCCTGGTTGACAACATCGACATATCAGCAAAGCCACATGAACACACCATGAACATTACCACATCAGTAGATGACTCTGTGCTTAAGATAAACTTTAGGAAATTAGTTCAGTAGATCTAAAGCATCCATAAAGTTTGCAAGAACTGCAATGAGTTAGAACAGGATTCTATACATGCAATGTTCAAACTAGTTAATGTACTGCAGATAGAATTATATAGCTCTATGATATGACTGCAATCTTAGCAAAATCCCAACACAACCTAAGAGGCAATGACCTAGAATAGATATAAGAGAGGGACCAATCTGAAACATTGATCCTTATAAAATACATATGAGATAGCTAGTTTGAATTCAAAATACTTCAATTGTAGGGTACAAAGAATGACATAAGGTAGCCTTTGGAGTCCAAAATATGAATGAGTGAGAGTTTTTAACAGACATTCAAAGCTTTGCCAATAAGGACCACAGTTCCTTTTAAGGACTGTTGAATTAGTAATTATGCTATGCAGGTATACTGATGTGCCTTTCAACTCTCTTAAGAAAATGTGCATGTCACTTTGTAGATGGCAGCCCAAGCAACTAAGCAACTAACTACATGAGGGATTAACCCATCATGTCTGTAATGGGCATACAATGTGATACTTGTGATATAAATAGACATGGGTAAATTGATGAACATTTTGATACAACTGTTTCTAGTAGAACATGCCACATGGTAGATAGATGCCACAAAAAATCTTCTGAACTTCTAATCTTCTGGAGCTAAAGCTTATATCCATCTTGGCTGAAGATCAAGGATGTTATCGATATTTTTATTGACAAGTATGGTAATTTTTCTTTTTATATAACAGGCTAAGAATATTGAAAACATATTTCAGAATCTGGCATATAGGACAACTGTTCTTCAAAGTGGGGGAAGAGATTCTGAACCCTGTATTCCTAGAACGTCCAACACATATCTTATAAATTATCAGTGGCCTTGTGAATCCTAACCATAGCAGTGCCAGATAAGCATTGTCACATAAGGCTCTGAAGTAAAAGTTATGACCACATGTGTGGGTATCTCTGGGTTGATAAAGCTTCCTAGAGGATTAGTTCAAAGTCCAGACTATGTTGTCCTATTTCTGTACTTTCTCATCATCATTACAGTCTGTGCTTGGGTTACTTGTCATTGGGGCTACCTATTTTAGGGTTGTGGGCATAAACATTTTCCCCAAATTTCAGTATATAGTTTCCACGTATAAAACTATAGGAAGCACTTTGAGATCCATATTTGTATTTCCTTTTTAATAGTTAAATTATATTTCCTTTCCTTACTTGATCTATTTAAATTTTTGTTCCAAAAATGAACTACTTGTTCAAGCAGAATTAGTAGAGTTTTACAACTGGTATCAATGGATCTCATATGAGAGGTGATGAAGTAAACCTGCCATACAAATCTCATAATAGTGGTGAAATTGTAAATCCTGGATTAATTAGAACATTTATATTAGAAACCAACCTTGAAAACTCCTAGCAATACCAAAAAACATAGCCAAGGCTTCAGCCATCTTCAACAACAAAGTAACACCTAGTGAATGCAACAAAGTAACACCTGGTGAATGATCACATACCTTTCGAATTCCTTTGCCACCACCTCCCCAAGATGCTTTTATCATAGCAGGATAGCCAACTGTTTGGAAACTCATTATGGATTCCTCACTTGTATAGACACATGATGCTTTGTACATTTCTTCAGGTATATAATCTAAACAGCTTTCAGGTGAAATCTTTACCTGCATGTTTGTAGAGAATTTTAACCACAGTAATACAAGACATAGTACTTATATGGAATATTACTCGAAACCAGTTTGCTATTTTGCTTTAACAGTTAAGTTCCTAGGATCCAGATGAAAAATAAAAAAGTCAGCGTAGATATAATGTACGCCCATTGCCACCTACATTAGAGCCACTCCATGGAAGGGTTGGCTCTAATGTAAGAGGCATAGCTAAGGAGACTGTTGAATATCGATTGGTGAATGACACTGCGACAAGGTATCAAAGAGCCGCCATACATGTCAGTGGCCAATTGAATCATGAGACTTGTCAGTCACAGTCATCGTTGAGGGCTAACAAGCACCCAAATCTCTAACAAGCGATGGTTCTCTTTCAATCCCAAAGATCAGTTGAGTAATCACTCAACTATGTGGAACAGAGCCCCCAATAAATAAAAGAATTAAAATGCATTTTTCATTAGAGATTAAACACAGCATACCTTACCTCCAAGAATGCTATGCAGTGGCTCTCCAACGTGCCTCCTCCAACACTGCTATGTACCAGAGAAACCCACCACAAACCCATGACCAGAAAATGCTGAAAAAACACTATGCACCAGAGGACCAACAATGCTATGCACCACGGTGGAAAAAACGGTGAAAAACGCTATGCACAAGAGGACCAACACTGCACCACAAAAAATGCCCTCGTTATCCAAAAAACACGATGGTGAAAACCCAAGGACCAACACTGCTACGCACCAGAAAAAATGCCCTCGTTATCCAAAAAACACGATGGAGAAAACCCAAGGACCAACACTACTACGATTTGAAAAAACGCCCTCGTTATCCAAAAAACAGGATGGAGAAAACCCAAGAAAAAATGATGGAGAAAAACCACAGGAAAACCCTATGCAGCATCACGCAGGGTGCACGCAGGCTTATGGTGGAGGCGCGGGCAGGATTGTGAAATAAAATGTCCCCCAATAGATTGCATATTTATATAGTTAAAAAAAAAAACCCTTTTTACCCCTAATATACCACCAATATATTGGCTTGTAATTTTTTTATTTTTAACCCCCCCAATATGAACGGACGTGATATCATATTGGTCCCTAGGTGACGACCCCGTGGGTTGGTATCGACACTCCCAGTGGCTCCTAGATTGTAAGGATTGATTTAGGAGGCTCCTAAACTGATGCATGCAAGTGAAATCAGTGGCAGTAGGACTCAATTAGTGTTCCCCACACTTTAGTAACTGGAACATGTGCCCCAATTAGGCCAAGTGGACCCAATGGTGCTAATGACTAAAAATAGACTGGATGGACTCCCGATTTAGACATATGACCAAATTGGACAAGGGAGGATTAATAATACTAACACACCCGCCCCCCCCCTGAATGCTAACTGGGACAATCTGTCGGCCCTGGTAACTAAGACCATAGGTCACCCATTACATCAAGTAAAGTAAAGTAACTGCTCAATACAAGGAGTTGGGAAAAAAACCACATGGGAAAAAAGTCCCCCCTCTAACTAAGCAGATAGAATCAGGATTCAAGTTTGAAAAACTTGAAAATGTGTTCTTGAATCTCTGTGATGTAGCAGAGCAACATGCATAATGTTCTGTGCACAGGTATCCTGGGTCCTGGCATGCATACTTCTCCATTTTCTCCCAAAATGATAATGGAAGGAAGGAGGAATGTAACCTTTGTGTCTTGTTGGATGAAGAGGTGTATGATCAGCTTTATTCTTCTGAATGTAGTGAGATTGATCCCTTTCCATGTAGCATCTTACAGGGAGTGTATTACATCTCTCTGAAGGAGGTAAGATTGCATGACATAGCGCAAGAGTCTTTCCCTTCTGAGTGTCATATTGATTTCCAGTCATCTTCCTAGCTTCCAATTTGGAAGGAGAGACTGGATCTGGATTTGAATCACCCTGAATCTCAATCTCATAAACTGATATAGCTAGATCTGCAAAAGATGTAGATGAATTTTTTTTACCTTCCCTGGAAAGTGGCTACTAAGAGTGCACTGGTTCTGAAAATGGCATGAAGTGTGAGAAATCATATGCCTTGGAGGCATGATTTGTAGCACCCTTCACTATGATGTTTCCAGTAGATGTATTTGTGATATCCACTGAGTCAGGACCAAATATGACTCGCTTTGGAGAGCCAGTATGAGTCATCTAGTATATAGATAACAAGTTTGCAGCTAGGGAGGGAACATAAAGCACATCTTTGAACTTTCCATGTTCAATATTAATAGAGCCCTTCCCTTTGGCTTGAACTTTACTGCTATTGCCCATCTGAATACTAGGACCATCAAAAGACTGCAAGGAAGAGAATGATTCTCTATATGCAAACATATTATTTGAAGCTCCAGAATCAATGAGGAAGGCATGTGGTGTGGAGCAGCTAGCCTTCAATGCATGGCATGTCTCTTCATATTCTTCAGTTTCTTCCTTTTGGTCAGCCTTCCTTACACTGGTAGGTACAGTAATGTTATGATTCTTCAGAAGAAGAGCCATCTCATATATTTTTCTTCTCATACAGGTGCTTTATAGATGAAATCCCCTTCCACAGTAAGAACATAGTGTCTTCCCTTTTCCATTCTTCTTGCTTCTCTTTGAACCTAAAGGATCTTTTGACTGCTCTTTCTCTATAGGAGACTCATCCTTTTGCTTCCCTTTGTCATTCGCTACCTTAGGTCCTCCTCCAACAAGTGCTTGATCTCTGGAAGGTCGAATGATCCCCATTTGGATCAATTTGGCATGCTCCTGGGTAAGAGATCCAATGAAAGAGTCAAGAGTAGGCATCTTCTAGTTTGGAGTAGAGAGCTTCACAGAATGAAATGTTGATACAAATACTGAATAGTATGCACCAAGCATGGAGAGAATGGCAAGGATGAGTTGATCATCCTCCTTCTCTACCTTGCACAGCTTCAATTGGAACACTAGATTCTTGAATTTTGTGAAGAATTCATTGAGTGTTTTGAAATTGGCTGGATGGAGAGAGATTAGCTCATTCTCTAGATAATAGACCCTCAGATCATCCTACTTTTCAAATAAGGAGGCAAGCTTATCCCAAACCTCCTTGGGATTCTTCAATCCATTGATATGGAAGAGAAGATCTCGAGAGATTGAGAGGCACAAGCATCTGTAGGCTTCATCAAGCCTGTTCCAATACTTTTCTTTGTCAACAAAATGAATTTACTCTTTTTCTACTTCCATTGTGAGTCTGAAGATTCTTTTTGAGTGTATCTAAATCTTAATGTCCTCCTTCCACTGGTGATAGTTTAAAGGAGTGAGGAGCTCCATTGGAGGGGCTATCTAGAATGCAGTAGATAAGACTGAGCTACTGTAGCGAATGCTATGAAGGAGACTGAGCTGCTTGTAGTGAATGCAATGAAGAGGAATGATAAACCTGTAAATCACACAATCAAACAGACAAAATGAGGTTGACAGTTTGTACTTTTGGAATTTCCTTCAGACCTAGCATAGTTGATCAAGCAAGATTGATAAACAATTCCTTAACTTGGGATATTAAGTGGGAAATTCTCCATTTCTAGTGCAGGACTAGAAGGATCAATTTTGCTAAAAAAAATGATCCAAGTATGGATCTATAGTAGGATACATTCCTTGTCCTGCCGAGGCTCTGATACCATATTAAATTGAGCACATAGATCTATGGATCAACACATAACTCACAAGAATAGATCACACAATTTACTCATTAATTGAAGAATGAAACAGTGAAAAATGGATTGCAACTATGAATGCTTTCATTAATCAAAAGTAATTAGATAATCATTACAATGAAGTATAATGGCTAAATAGCCACAAGCAATTCGAATCCATGTGAGGAAATTTGAATTGATTAGACTCTACTTGACTGAATGGTTAACTGACCTTGTCTAAATCATTATGGGAGGACTGGATAGTTAACTGACCTTGTCTAAATCATTATCAGAGTTCATCGAAGTTCTAAATCACAACTCAAGTGTCTAATTCAGTGTTGACTAAGCCTAACTGACTGTGGTAGGTGAGGAATGCGCCTCTTCTGCATGCAGCCATGCAAACCTAGCACTAACTGAATGTAGAGGACTATAATTGAATGTAACTGACTCCTAACTAAGCTTGACTAGTCACCAACTCAAATCAACTGACCTTGGTTGGTATTGGCACTCCCAGTGGCTCCTAAATTGTAGGGATTGATCTAGGAGGCTCCTAAACTGATGCATGCAACTGCAATTAGTGCAGTAGGCCTCAATTAGTGTTCCCCACACTTTATTAACTGGAACATGTTCCCCAATTAGGGCAAGTGGACCCAATGGTGCTAGTGAATAAAAATAGACTGGATGGACTCCCGATTTAGACATGACTCCTGATTTAGACATATGACCAAATTTGACAAGGGAGGATTAATAATCCTAACATATATGATGTGGAAAGGAATACATAGGTATTCCAACTTTGATTATGATTCATGCTTATAATATGCATACAATTTATGATATTGGCACGTATTGCAGGTGTAATGAAAGATGAAATGAATGTAATGTTAAGTTGTTTTGCATATGGATTGTTTTCTTCGAAATGAATATTATGTTATATGCAAACTAACATATTCGTATGATAGGATAAAACTTTCTAAAAAAATATGAACTCTAAGGAGTTGCTATCAAAAGGAAAAAAAGAGATGGCCCACATGTGGCTGCCTTGGAAATTCAATAAACGGTAACCAAAAATTGTAAAAGAATTGTTATTGTATAAAATAAGTTGGAAGTTAAAAGTATTGTCTAAAAGAATGCAAACATCAAGGACGGTGTTATATTAAGGGAGAGAAGATGTAATGTCCCTCATTTGTAACCCATGTTGTTGTAACTTAAATACAAAAATAATTTAGATGGATATAGGTGGCCAGCCACCTATTCCACTAACACAAAACAATTTTCTATTTTGGCAATTATATAGCATTTTTTCTACGATTTTTAAGGTCATGAACTTTTAGGGCCATTTTGAGGCCCTAAACGATTTGTTTTGGGTCCACAACGGTGTAGAAAATACCCATAGGCTATTTTTTTTGCTTAATTCACTAATGTATTCTTTGAATAGATCTTTCCAATGATCTACCAAGTGCCCAAATCAAAGATTGTATGCAAAATTTATGACCCCGAGAAGTTGACTGTTCAACTAACCACCTTTGGGCCGCAAAGTTTATGACAATTCATCTCGTAGGGTTAGGTTTTTAGATGTTTAAGGTTCTTTCCCTCATGCTTACGATAAATAGTCCCTTTCGACCTCTTTTTGTATTCATCTTGTGTCGAATGAGTGTAACTACCACATCTCTTCTTAGAGATATAGCTACCACCATTCTAGTTGCTTTTATTTTACAGTTTGTTTTGTTTCATTAAACTTAAGAGAATTTGCGTTTATTGTATCACTCTATTTATTGAAATATATTTGTGCATGTGAATATATATATATATATATATATCAAGATCACTGGTATTGGATCAATTTTCTCTTGTGGTTTCTGAGTGCATGTCCTCGATGAGATCTAAATATCAAGAGTTGTGCCTAGAACTATTTGAGCTTGGGGAAAACCACTCTTGTCGTACCAATAAGCCTCACATGAAGGGAGGATAAAAGAGAGATGATGGAGTAATACATCCCATTAATTTATTGCTCAAGGAATCCCTCATGCGACAAAGGAATGAGATGATGGACAAATTTTCTCAGATCCTTCAGTGAATGACGACGGTGGTGGATACATGTTGAACGAGCAATCATTTTGGAGGTGTGAATCCCTTCAAGGTACAATTTAACTTTAACATTCCCTTATTTGAAGGTAATATAGATGCACATGATTTGTAAAAATGGTAAAATTTATTAGAGGGTTACTTCTATGTTAAAAAAAAAATCGACAACGAAAAGATCAAATTCACATTCCTTATGTCCCTCCCCCGTATCAAATACTATTGGGACGGGTACCTCGAGAGGGTTGCAAGAGATGAGTTTAAATATACACGATAGAACTCACTTGGGAGGATTTTGTAGATTCCATTAAGGAGGAATTCTATTCAGTCAAAAAATATGATGACTAGTACACTAAGTGGATGACTTTGCACCAGAAGAGAGACCAAATAGTGTTGGAGTTTACCAACATATTCCACACCATGCACTTAAAAATGGGTATTAGAGACTATGCATGACACTTGATCCTAAAGTAACGTAGTGGCATGCATAGGTACATTCATATAGAAATGGATTTCTTGGACATGTCCTCACTAAGAGTTTCTTATAGGTACGTTCTCAAGATTGAGAAAAAGTTTGAGTAAAAGAATAAGCAGGAGTTTGGGTTTTCAAATCAGCAACAAGAAAAGCCTAGAAAAAGGTGGCCCTAACTTCATAAAGCAAAGGAAATATTAAGGACAGACAAAATCCTAACAACCATCCCAAGCCGTAGGCAAAGAAGTGTAACGGGAAAATGAAGGACACAGGAAAGTGGTATGATTTTCTCGAAAGTCTCTAGCACAACATTGATGAATGCCACTCAAAACGTTCCTTGATGGATGAGACAAAATACCTAGACCTGGAGTCTCTCAAACTTTGATTCAAAGCAAGAAAATGGAAAACAAATGAATGATGTAGAACCTATTGCTACCATCACAATTGTAAATATCCAACCAAAAGAGTCTAAAGAGCCAGAGGAAGGGGAGTTCCTCTTCCTTTCACAACTAAATTGGGGCTAGGGGAATCCACTGCCATCAACTCTCGGGAAGGATTTTTTAGTGGTTTCTCATGCCTTTCGGCTCGACTAATGCTCCAAAAACCTTCATGAAGATGATGGATTATATTCTTTCACCATTTACGAATTATTTTGTGGTCTTACATCTAGATGATATCCTCATCTACAACAGAACATGGGAAGAGCATTTGCAACATACCCACCAGATCCTCAGCAGCTTGTGACAACACAAGTTATATGGAAATTTGGAGAAGTGTTAATTTGGCATGGAGAGATTTCATTATCTAGGATACATCATGTATGAACATGGTGTGCATGTGGATCCGACCAATATCTAAGCCATTCATGATTGGTTGACCCTAACAACTCTCACAGAGCTTCACAGCTTCTTAGGCCTTTCCAACTTCTATCGTAGATTTGTGTTGGGATTCTCTAATATCGCTTGGTCCCTTATCCAAGTGATAAAGGGGGATCTAAGGCCAAGTATATATCGTCCGAGATAGACCAAAAATCATTTGAGGATCTGAAGTAGTGCTTATGTTAGATGCCAATCCTTACCTTACCATATCTGCAACAACCCTTTGAGATTGAGACAAATGATTTAGATGATGTTGTTGGTGTTGTCCTCACTCAGTGTGGCCATTCGACAGCATATCATAGTGATATTATTTCAGATACAGCTCACAAGCACTCCACTTATGACAAGGAAATGTATTCCTTTATCCAACCTTGCCGCCAATGGAAGCATTACATCCTAGGAAAAGAGATAGTCATCTACATTGAGCACAAGCCCCTGTAGTTCATGCAAACCCAAGGAAAGTTACAGAATGATCGCCACCAAAATTGGTCCACCTACTTGTAGCAATTCCACCTGAACATTAAATATAATAAGGGAAACACCAATTGAGTTATCGATTTCCTCAATCGACCTCCAAGAGCAAAACTAGCCACAATGCTCAACTATTGTGGCCACAAGACCTGCGCGTGGCCTCGACTATATGACAATGATCTTGAATTCACTCCATCTATCAAGCACTATGTGCAGACACATTAGTCGCATTCTTTCATCTCTAAGAAGGATTGTTGTGCCACGTGGGCCATCTCTATGTTCCTTTAAGCGTGTGGTGGTGATCAAATGCTTTGTTTTATTCTGTTGCCTCCTCTTTGATATGATATGATGAGGATCATAGTTGATTTTTTTGGACTTCATAAAATCCATGTCTTGTAGCAAGCCCTTAATAACTAGGAGAGCAGTTTTATTTTTCACAATAAAAGGACCTACCTTCATAGGAAATTTTATCTCTAAAGCCTTTCTGAAATTCAAAAAGTGCTCATTCTCCACAATGATCTTTTGTTTGATAAATTCCAAGGAAAAAATCTTGGGTGTCAAAATTGCAAGTAAAATGTATGGCCCATGCACAAAATAATCCACTTTGATGATAGTATGTTCCTTTAAAAGTATCCATTCTATAACTCTCCTGTCTCGGCTGGATTGGAACACTTCTTCCGTTTCTAGCAGAACTCTGGGTATCTTATCCTGAAATGTTACTATGTACACTTCTGATATAACGAGGTTCATATAATTAAAAGTATTGTTTCTAAATTCATAAGTGAACATTATCTTTGGGAAATATAAATTTTCCTCATTGAAGAATAAGAACACCCTGACCAAATAAGATTGAAATATGAAATGCCTGGTCATGTGGAAATTCACTAACTGTGAATGGATATTCTCAGCTAGGAATTCATCAAATTTAAGGCAACAATATTTACTGTACTGAACTCAAGTTGATGCATAATCAACCTAAACAATAGACTGAATAATACTTTAGTGACAAACCTATCACTGTCCCAACCCTGAAAATTAACTCAACAAGGAAAGGACCCATTGGGACTCCTCATTAAACAAGTCAATATCAAGGGGAAAGGCTCGATTCAATATAAATTATAGGTTTAAGGATTTTTGACAAAAAGGCTTGATTCTATTCTGTTGTAGCATGTCTGTATAGTTCAATTGCACTTTCTTCAACAAAATATTCTAGGTTTTGGGAAAATGATTGGGGCACCTATAACGACTAGTGAATTAATGGGGCAAAGGGTTTTAGATTGGTTTGAATCCATTATAACTCGTTCAGAGTAAGAATAGTTGGGTGCACACCATGCAACAAAATATTGAAAATTGAGGGTATGGTCTAGATAGAAATGATGGAAATGGGACCTATTGATTCCATGTAAGACAACTCCTTGTGTTTCTAAGGTTTTCAGTTTGTTCTTCAACTCATGCACCAAACCAAAAGATAACACTAGGTCGAAAACATCTATGTATCTGTCTTCAAAGATTTATTCTAGTTTATTGAACTATTTAACCTACTCTTCAACTTCACCTTCTCCTTCCATATTTTTAAAAATATTTGGCGGGTTAAGATACGTGACCTACCTGGAAAATGACGGTTGGAAAGAGTAGATCTGACTCGGCTTCAAAATGTGCAAGCACATTTTTCCTCAAGTGCAAAAGACAAATTTTCATATTTCCATGTGAATTTCCATTTTATAATATCCCAAAGGTGGTTTCAGGATCGTGGGAGGTGGTTTTTCCTTACCACTTATCATCCAGCAAAATAATTCTCTGCTCACCACGTGGAAGGCGGTAAAACTTCCGCTATCGCTTTCTTCTTCCATTCTCATGGCAAGTTGAGAGTGCATAATGCACTCCAACCGTCGATTTCTTTCCCCTCAAATCATATGTCATTGATCGAATCCATACTTTAACACTCCCTAATGGTCATTTCGCTAACCCCCCCTTTGTTATAAACCAAGCACTTTCACTCAGTGGATTCCCTGTCCATAGTTTATTTCATCGCACCTCTGATCTGGACTGTCAATTTCTTCCCAAAATGGTAAACACACTTCTTCTGCTCACCTTAGTCACCTTTTGATCCAACTTGTTTGTGTCAGAAATTGTTACTAAGGCTAGGGTAACAAGCCAACACAATCTCAAGAGAAAAAACTCAATTCAAACTAGGTTTTAGGGTATTGTTTATGTGTTTTTGGTTGTAAGCTTCAAGATCATGCAGGGAATACATTCAGAGTAAAAGAAACAACTAAATCATAGACATAAACTGATAAAGATGCCCAAACATATCACAAAAATCCAACAAAGATACTATGCTGTGGTTCATATATTAAAAGATAAGCATTACCAGAAAAAGACATCAATTAGCAATGAAATTACCATTTAAGAAGCAAAACATGCTCAATAACAAATCCAACATAGACAAGATGTGGGGGAAAGAGTCATATATCACATTATTTCATCAGTAAATGCATATGAGAGTTACAGTACCAGTTCTCTGAACAAGTCTGATAGTACAAGCAACTAGCAGACCTCCTGATGCTCCCAAAATCCAGAACCCTAACAATGTCTTGCTAACTCATTTAAATAGGAAAGTTCTCCCAAAATCAGTTAGGTTTCACCTCCTAACTACCTCCATCGAGTCACTAAGTAGGTAAAGTAAAAAGTGACTTTTACAAAATTACATGATTGCTAAAAATAGCAAATGCTTAACAAAAAGTGTTTTTCAAAAATAACCACTAACTAAAATCAGTTTCATATCTTCTTAGCTGCCTCAACAAGAAGTGATATTCCATCTAGACCTCGAGCCCTTTTCTTAGCTCTTTTATCCTTTTTCTTCATATCAGTTATCCTTTTCTGCAAGTATTCATTTTCCTGTTGTAAATGATCAACAGTCTTCTCCAGCTTTGCACAGTACCTGTCAGCAACTTTTTTCCTGCTAAGGACTTCCTTGGAAACTTCTGACAG